>VZTF01003562.1:0-179546 GCA_013397755.1 Cnemophilus loriae | reverse complement strand
CGGGGGCCGGGGGCGGGGGGGGGGGCCGCGGGAGGCGGGGGAAGCATGGGCGCCCGGCGGTGAGTTCGCGGTGCCCCGCCGGCTCGTCCGTCCCCACGGAGGCCGCGCCGCGGCGGGCGTGGGGTTGGGCGGGATGGTGCAGTCCTGTTCCGCCTACCGCTGCCGGAACCGATACGACAAAGAGAAGCCCATCTCCTTCCACAAGTGAGCGCGCGCGGGCGCCGGGGCGGGGTCGCGCCGGGGGCGGGGCCAGCGCGGGGCCGCGCGCGCGAGGTCCGCGGGGAGCCGAGAGAGAGCGCGCGCGCGGGCGGGAACGGACGGACAGATGGATAGGCAGACAGACAGACGGGCGTGTCTGTTGGCGGCCGCTGAGGGTGGGGAGCCTCGGCCGCCCGTCCCGGCGTCTCCCTGGGGAAAGCCGAGGGACAGGACCTTCTGAGCCGCCTGTCCCAGAGAGAGGGCGGGCTGAGACCCCCCCCCACCCCGGGGCGGGCCAGGACAGTTTTGGCTCCGGCCAACCCCCGCATTATAAAGCTTTCCAGAAAAGCTGAAAGTGCCTCTTCCTTGCAGGTTTCCTCTTACAAGACCCGATCTTTGCAAGAAGTGGGAAGCTGCTGTTAAGAGGAAAAACTTCAAGCCGACGAAGTACAGCAGCATTTGCTCAGAACACTTTACCCCCGATTGCTTTAAGAGGGAATGCAATAACAAGCTCCTAAAAGAGAATGCTGTGCCCACAATATTCTGTTACACTGAACCCGGTGAAAAGGTAAACCCAAAGCAATCGTGGCTGCAGGTGCCAGAACGCGTTGTGAGTGTCACTGCTTGCAGCGTGGCAGGGAAGCGAGCAGGGAGAGGATGCAGGCTGGGAAGGATGAAGGCTGCCAGGATGCTGAGCCTGTGCACCTGTGGGAGGGCTGTGGTGACTGAAACACCTCCAACAGCTGTTCTTGTTTTCTGTGAGGCTCTCTGAGGCTTTGGAGTGCAGAGTGTTGTACAGGTGGACACTGGCTGTGACCTTCTGATGTGTCCGTTTAATTCAGCATCCATGTGCTGAATTAAATGGAATGGCAGCAAAGTAAGAAGATACTGTCCTGTAGTTAAACTGTTTCGCAGCATTTCCTGTATATCTGGAGTCTGAGAGAGCCTTCGTTCATACTTGCAAATGACACTATTCTCTTCCCATGGCTGATGGCTACTGCTAGCATTGAAGACATGGTGGATGTTAACTGTGAAACTTAACTGCCTTCTTAAGAGGGCTCTGCCCTCTGGCTTTGCAAATTTAAAGTGAGCAGCAGAACCTTACCTGCACCTGCTGTCTATCCGTCTTGAGAGCACTTCTGTCTTGCCTTAACCTTGTGTTCAAAAGCCAGACTGGTCCCTGACTTCTGATGGTAGAGTCTTCTGTGTGAGGTAGTCTTCCCTTCATTTGCCACTGGAGCAATTTACCATGAGGTGCAAGTCACTTATGAGTTCGTACTTCTTGATGTAATAACTTCAAGACAAGAATGGAAAAGATTGATTTTAACTCTCTAAAGGATATAAAATATTTGATCTGGTATTGCTCTGCCATAGAGAAACTGGCAAAGGAGACACTGGTAGATAGAGTAGGTCTAGGGAGCAAAAGACTGTAATAGGATGAAGAAAACTTAGAAACACAGAGGAAAACTTAGATTTTTCTTATTCAATTTTTCTCTTTATATACAGTATTGGAGTCCTGCAGAAGTAAAAAGGCAGCACATTTGAAAAATGAAAAGTGGCTAATAGCAGATAAGAGAATATAAACAGAATGTAAATAAGGAGACAGACAATTTACAGGGAAATATGACTATGTTTTTTGTTTGATTACACTTCCTTGCTTATCTGTGCAATACACATTTTCTTTGTCGTATATAAAATACCTGCAAATTTTTTTACAGTCTGAAAGCTGAATGAGTGTATAGGGTAGTCTGCAAAAGTACTGTTGGTGCAGCAGGATTAGTAGTGAGCCACGTTTCTGATTTCACTGTCATACCTGGATCTACAAAAACACAGAATAGTGAGTGCCTTTTAATTCTGAAGGATTTAGTTCTATTCCTACTTGTCTCATGGCACTTTTGAATAAACTGCCACATATTTTCAAGTAACAATGTGATAACAAAGAATAGTAGTGGTTGTTTTGGAGTTGAATCCACACTGATTTTGAAATACAGGTTTTTATCTTTCGCACTATGTAATTTGGTATACTTTCTTTCTCTTTATTTATGTCTTAGGAGAAATATTTATTGGCTGGAAGAAGTAATTAGAAGTCCCTGGTGATATCACAGTGGTACCAAAGATGTGTACTCTGTGATATGTTGTGACAATAAGAATTTGTATATAGAGGTAGCATATGCTCTATAACTTCAAATAGAAGTCTCTGTGAATTCAGCAGTCCAGCAATGATCTGATTTTTGCTTTTGTTTCTGGCAAGAATGAGTTTCTTTTTGCTGGCTCTATCTTCGCCTTGTAGGGCTTTTTTGGTAGACAAGTTTTGATAGTGAAAGCTGATAGGGTCAAGCTCTATAGAATATTCATATATGATTTAGGTAGGCTAACAGCAGCATTTTTTTATAACAGAAATAAGACTGGTAGTTGGCTGGTTTTGTGTGTTCATATGATCAGTTATATTTGAGTGCATATTAAACTTCCCTTTAGTGCTAGTCATCACTTTCCTTCAATACCAATCACCAAACTGCCTTTTCAGTTACTGTCTGCCAAGTGTTGTAGTTTGTATGAGGGACAGTTAGACACCCACACATCTAATACTATCTTGCTTGCATGTTAAGTCAAGGAAGTTAATGATATGACCTTCAGATCTGGGAGCTTGATATTTTGATGTTGAGGACTGTTTGCTGTTCTTAAAATCAACATTTTCCTGGTCCTTACGCTTTTCTTTGTACTAATAGTATTGGCAACAGGTGGGTAGATAGAAAATTGTTTCAGTGTGTCTTTTACTGAGAATGTTTTAGGCTTTCTTTTTAACAGGCAATATGCAAGCTGTTTGGTTTCAGCAGTGCTTTTTCAATCAACATGTGCTCAGAAGCATTTCTGAATTATACTGGATTCCTTTGAGGAAGAAAGAATCTGATTCTCTGCTCTGGCTTATACTCAAGTGGCTTGGGATCTGTGTTGTCTTGACCTGTACAAGCGGACCTATCAAGAGCAATGTGATAAAACCTGCAGTTTTATCTGCAAAAAAAACCTGCAGTGGAGTTGAGCTAATTGATCTTTTGCTGCTGCCAAAAGGGAGAACTGTGCTTCTCCCCTGTCCATTCCATCTGCCAGATATGCAGTCCTGTTTCTTAACATGACCTGGCAGTGTGAGCTCACAGCCCACAAGGCCAGTCCTGGGCTGCATCCAAAGCAGCGTGGGCAGCAGGGCAAGGAGGGGATTCTGTCCCTCTGCTCTGCTCTGGTGAGACCCCACCTGGAACCTGCATCCAGCTCTGGGATCCCAGCACAGGAAGGATGTGGGACTGTTGGAGTGAGTCCAGAGAAGGTCAGGAAGATGACCAGAGGGATGGAGCACCCTTCTTAGAGACATAGGCTGAAAAAGTTGGGGATGTTCAGCCTGGAGAAGAGAAGGTGGTGTGGAGACTTCATAGCAACTTTCTATAACAACTAAAGGGGGCCTACAAGAAGGCAGGAAAGGGACTTTTTTATAAGGGCAAATAGGGACAGGCCAAGGCGGAATGGCCTTAAACTGCAAGAGGGCAGGTTTAGATTAGATACTAGGTAAAAATTCTTCCATGTGAGGGTGGTGAGGCACTGGAACAGGTTGCCCAGAGAAGCCGTGAATGTTCCATCCACAGAAGTGTTCAAGGGTTGGATAGGGCTCTGAGCAACCTGGTCTAGTGAAAAGTGTCTCTGCCCATGGCGGAGGTGTGTTGACACTGGATGATCTTTAGGGTCCCTTCCAACCCAAACCATTCTATAAATCTTTGATTCTCACTCTTTCCACATACCAGGGCAGGTGTATGTCACACGTTTTGTTGCATTGCTTTGACATTTAATAATGGACAGAAAATTTATGCAGTGATGCTGGGAGATCAAATAGCGTTCTGGCATTTTAGCAATTATATTCGAGCAAAGAGTAAATACTAAGGATGAGAAGAGTGCTTTGCTGTTGAAGAGCTGTTTATTTTGGTTCATGATGTCTCTTGAAAACAAGCCCTTAAGCTGGAGCCCAAAACCAGTGACAGAGTCCCTCTCAGTTGTTGAGAAGACTGATCTTGCTGTGTCTATCTCTCAGCTCTGCCAGCCTATCAGCCTGCTCAGTATTTGACCCTTATGCTACTTCAGCAGAAGACTGTCCACTTCTGATGTGTTTTTGATTAAGTTAGCTGGTAGGTTCAATTACGTAGTGGTACAATGCAGCAGAAAGGGGGGGGCACAAAGGGGAATGGGGTGGCAGCAATGAGTTACTAGGTCATCTGAACTCCGTTTTATGGAACTGCAGTCTGTGTTCTTGCTCCTTAGGTAATTATATAGATTTCAAAAATCTAATCTTCAAAAAAAGTATTTAGACATCAAGGGCTTGAGTTTCAAAGAGCCCTTAAAATGAAGGTGCTTAAAAATAGGTCCAATTGAGAAGCCAGACAAAGCAGAGCCAGAAATGTTTGCCAGTTTTGAAAATCTTGCCTTTGAAATTTATTTTATTAATTTAAATCCTGGTTGTTTAGGTTACTCTGGGGCTGTAATAAGGGAGTTGTGTTGTAAACAATGTTAAGCATGAAAATGTACATTTTTTTTCTTGCTCTTTCTAGTCTGAAGAATTTGCAGAGCAGCCAGAAGATCCACTGCCACCTCCTCCACTGCCACCGCCGCCACCGCCTCCACCACCACCACCACCACCAGCAGCTCCAGTACTACCACCATCTCCATCAACTCCTTCTTTTCACTTGTCTCAAATAGATGCCAGATTTGTAGATCCAAGTATTGGATTATTGATGCCCCCTCTCCAGACCCCCAGCAATATTGCTGTTTTTTGCGATCATAACTATACCGTAGAGGATACAGTTCATCAGCGAAAAAGAATTCAGCAGCTGGAAGAACAAGTTGAAAAGCTGCGGAAGAAGCTCAAGACAGCGCAACAGCGATGCCGGCGGCAGGAAAGACAAATTGAGAAACTGAGAGAAATTGTTCAGTTTCAGAAAGAAAAAGACATATTGGCAGGAAAAGGCTATGTGATTCTGCCTAATGACTATTTTGAAGTCGTAGAAGTACCTGCCTAGCAGTCATAAACATCAGTTTTCACTTTGGTAGGCCAAGAAATTTAGTTTGAAAACTAAATTCTTTCTAATTCTGTATGTAAGACTCTCCAGGATTCTAAAACAGTAATTAAGCAGTCACACAAATAAGATCATATTTTTTCTTCATTGTCATTTCAGTTTGATACACTTTTAATATATCAAAGATGCAAGCATCTCAGAATTAGAATATGCAATTAATTTACAAAATCTGAATTGCTTCCAGAAGGAAAGAATGCAAGATTGAAGACACATAGAAATTTACTTTTTTACAATGTCTGTCTTGTGCTTACAGGGGATGGGAACTGAATCTGGCTGAGAGTGAAGTTTAGGTGGTTGTACACCTAGTGCTTTGTCAAGACTTTTAGTGTTGGCTTTGGTAATCCCCAGTAAGTAGTTTTCACTGATTTTAGAAAGAACAGAATTAGGTCAGCTAACATCTGCAAGTGCTGCAGAAAGATAGATAAGATGAACATTTCAGTCTGGGAAAACTTCCAACTTCAGTTAGCTATGCATTTGAAGCACTGCAAAAAGTCTGATTCCTGGATCCCTTTGGTTGAGGTATGTAAATGAACCTCTTCTTTTAGAGTAACTGTTCACCACATGTGTGTTTTGAGGGCGATGAGGAGAATTCATTAGCATAGCTAACAAGAGCTGTAGAAGCAGCTTCTGTTTTGAGGGCACTTAAAAATAGTCCTGAAGTGCAGGGCTGAACTGAACATGAATGTTACTGCACTGTTGGGAGGATCAATAAGATAATGTACTGTTTACAGTGACTGCTTGCAAAAGGACACTGGTAATATACAGTCCCAGTATGTTGTAGGGTCATCTTCCCATAAACACTGTAACTGGTAGAGTGTTGTCCTTGGTTTTGAAATTAACTCGCATGTCAACCATGTGTAGCTTCAGGAAGAAGTTTTTTCTATATCCAAGGACTCAGACATTTGTGGCTTTGCAGTATACAGTGGTTTTATTTCTTTCCTTTTTTCACTCCCCAAAGGGCATCCACCAAAGGGCAAATAGGGAACTAGACTTTGGAGTTGCTTGGTGCTAGACTGGTTTATAATATCTCAAATGCTGCTGCCTCTTCTTCAGCCTTATTAAGACTCTTTCTAGTAATAGATCTAGCATGACAAAGTAGTGCAGCAGTTTGCACTTACTTTCTAATAATTTATTTAGTCAATGAACTCATTCAAAATGAGAGAAAATGGCTAACCCTAATGTAGGCTTCACAGCTGAAATTCCTGGATATATGAGACATGAGGAAAATTGCTTTTCTCAGTCTATGTCAAACTCATGTGCAATGCGGGTTCTAGCTCTGATGTTAAACAAGCCTTGTTCATGATGGCTTTAAAAGCTTCCCTTAATATCCTGTTAGCATGACATTTTGAAATGTTTCAAACCAGTCTTGATACTTCTGACCTCACTCATGCCATGTGTCTATTTCCCTACCATTTCATACACTTAAAATGAACAAAAATGCTGATGCTTCCTTTTGTGTACATTTATTATACCTAATTAAAAATTTGAAAAGCAAATGATGTGTTAGATTTTTAATTACTCTCTCTTCTCTTTTCCCAGGATTTTGCGAAAACTGTCTTGACATTTTGCATTTTTATTTTCTATTAGTTTCCTTGTTTAGATGTTGGGTTCCCAAGTCTTGTTGCTGTTACACTTTGTGTTTAAAATTGGTAAAATTCAAAAGTGACAAGGAAAAGACGTTTAAAACACTTGTTGCTATGCTGTTGGCATGTGTGACCAGATAGCAGATTGTGTCTGTTTTCTCTGCAAAATATCCTCTCTTCTTACTCTTCAGGAATTTCAAGTGTGACTTCCTGAGGCACAGTGGATTGCTGCAATACCACACCCCCTGCCACCCGCCTCTGCACCCCATCACTTGGTTGTGTACTCCCGCTACCTCCCTCCTTATGTCCGCCAGGTCTGGTGCTGGTTGCACCCTCCTGTGGGGCACTTCAGCTCACTAAAGCAGCAGGTTTGGCTCGTAGTGGAGAGGCAGCCGAGGGCCAACAGTACCACACCTGATACAGCTTAAAGACAGGGCCAAAAGCGGGGCATGAGGAGAAATAAATCCTCTCCTCTGCATGCAATGAGCATTGTGTCAGCTGCTTCTGAGAAATGGCTAACTTCCTACTCTGAATGTTCAGCACCATTTCCTTCTACCTGGGCCAAGGTTCCCTGTTCCCCCCCCACCTTATGCTCTGGCTGCTGTGCTTGTTGGGCCCTTCCTTTGGGTGTTTTAGCTTCATAACCCTTCAGGAAAGCAGCGCAACAAAACTAAGGTACACTGATAGATGGCTGGTGTGTGGAGTTCTTGTGTCTTTAAGCTGTTTGTGTTGGTGAAGTTGATTTAACAGCTGACTCAAATAAATGTTTCTTCTGTTGAGAGGGTTGATTATTCCTTGTCTGGACAGTTTCAGAAGTAACATGCTGAAGAGGGGACTGCTGCCCAGTTGTCTTCCTTTCCTCTTACCAGAGGATTTTTCTAAGAAGAGATGCAGCCTATTATGGCAACAGGCTTGAATTTCTCCTGCAGCAGCTATTTTTTTTTTTTCCTTTCAAAAAAAGTCTTGTTAATTCCTGATGTAGTCATGTCAGGGCTAGGTGTGGACTTTAGTAGACCCATGAGGGCTCTCAGTACCACAGAGCTCTGAAGTGGGGAGAAAAGACTGGCACAGAAACAACTGATTGTCTTTTAGCAATTGACTTTTTTTGCACTGCACCCTACTCCTCACTCTTTCACAATCTCTCTTGTTTGGGAACAGTATAGAAAGAGAAGATGAAGGCTCTCTGCTACTGACAAGGCTAGGAAAAGAATTCTAGCTAATAAGCACAATATGTTCCCCAAGCATGTGTTGAAATTTCCTCTTGTTTTGGGATCTGTTACATCCACGCAATCATCTGTTAAAGAGGTCTGCAACAGTTACTATTTGCATTGGCCACAACTGGTACCCGCATTAGCACCAATTTCATAAACATCTCTGGAAAGACGTGATTAAAAAGCAGAAGTTTGAATTGTACGATGGCATGTGGTTCTTCAAGTGTGTGTGAAGTAGCTGACATTCGTTTAAATGCACTTCACCGAAGCCTATTTTATAAACTGAATAATTCAAGCAAGTTAGAAAATAGCAAAATTGGCAAAAAATGTTCTATCCTTAAATTATAGACAGATTTATTTTGAAATAGGCCGATGCTTCAATAGATAGGAATTGGAGCTTCAATAGATAGGAATTGGAGCCACTTCTAAAAAGAAGTTTTGCCTTACTTCTTCACTGTTGCCCCAGTTCCTCTTTTGCTGCAGCAGGGTGTCTGATCTATGTGTAGTGTTTGCTTTTTTTCTTCTTACACCTCTGCAAAGTATTAGATTTCCGTGTCTAACTGGAACTTTTCAAGCTCAGAGGTATGTTTTATGGGAAAAAAAATGAATAGCTAAATACTTGAATTACTTCTCATCATACTGAGGGAGTTCTTTGTTTCTGCTCTGTTTACTCCTGCGTTTCCGGTTACCATATTGTCTGTGTTGTTACTGGTGAGGTCTTAACAACTGTGGCAGCAAATTAAAGAAATCAAAATGTCCAAGGAATCTTCTCTCTTGCTGACATTTCATTTTCCTTCAGCTCTGTTAGGATTTAGGGCCTTGGTGCCCTGTGTGAATTGTGAAGGAGTTCTTTTGCAGCTGAAGAAAGTGCAAAGCAAATCCCACTCTGAATATAGGGAGAAGGAAAGGAAAATAGTTGCTTGGGTAAAACTAAAACCTCAACAGCTTCTGAATACTTTCCAAAGGACTTCTCCTGTTACTTGCTTTTCTCGACCCAGGCAGTTATTCCTAGTTGCCCTTTTGCTTTCTTTCTTTCATGAGATCTGTTTTAGGTTTTAGTCTGTAGGCTTATCTGTTTTCTGACAGCCTACACCTTCATCAGGTGGCTTTGGCAGGGTGGAAAGGGGAGAGCTGTAGTCTAATTTTAACCACCAAAACACAGTCTGCTGAAGCATGTTGATGACTGCAAGTTCAGGTATGTAACTCCTCCTGTTTTAAGCACAGCAGTTTATTTACCATACTCTGCCATGATAATGATTTGTTTATAAATAAGAAAGAGAAAAACAGGATACGTGACTCAAAAATAGGACAGTAATTGCTCTTAGAGATTTCCCTTTATGCTTGTTCAATGCTTTCAATGGAAATTTTACCTTCATATAGAGATCTTTGATAGAACTGCAGCATCTGATTGCACAAAATTGAGCAGAACGCCTTACAGTGTTATATAGCCTGAAAGAGTTGAAAAATGGGCAAAAAAATGTGTTGCAAAGTTGCTGTTTAATCCTCTATGGCTCACTTGAAACAGTTGCCAAAGAAAGTTATCTTAAATAGTCCTAAGTTAAAGAAAGCATTTAAATCAGTTACTGAGAAGGAAAGGTTGAAGTACCTCTCTTGAGAATAGGTACATTACATTGCCATAATTAAATTATTAATTAAGTCTGTCCACAGTCTTGCCACTATTAGTTCATATAGCATTGAGCATCAGGCTTTTTGTTGTGCAAAATGAGCCACTGATCCTCCTGTAGCTGCCTCCTCCTATTGTACAGGGCAAATAGATTGTAGAGCCTGGGCTCACACGTTCTGGGAACTTGTGAAAAGTGATTGTCCTCTGCCTCTTAATTGGTTCCAGTGGTCTTTTAGTTAGGGACGAGTATGGAGAATACTATCAGACCAGTCATTAGAGTGTTTGTTTGTTTGGTTTGATTTGATTTTTTTTGTTTGTTTGTTTTGTTGTTGTGGTGACAGTGGTTTTTTCTTTGTTGTGGTTTGTTTTGGTTGGGTTGGGCTGGGTTGGTTTTTTCGAAGTCATGGAGGACTTGAGCAAATCAGGCAGGCTTCTCGTTTCCTTTCAGGTTTCATTGGATGTGACCATTAAAGATGCAGAGTCTGAGGCTGTACTAATCATCTGTAGAAGAACCAATGCTTCAGTATTTGAGGCCATGAAAGATGTGTGACTTTCTACTGGGAGTTCTTCAATTCAATGACCCGGGACAGGTAATCCAGAAAAACAGAGGTCTTGCCTCCAGTAATGGTGTCTTCTTTTGTGTTGGGCTTATTTAGTAGCCTGCAGCCATAGTCCAATACTCTCTAACCAGGTTCTCATAGATGTATCCAGGACTTTGATTTAGCAGAATGTTGCAGCAATATATTGGAATTGCAGCACAATCACAATATAGCAGCTGCAACATACAGTGGAATCACAATTCAGATATACTGTGCAAATTCCCATTACTGGTCTCTAAACACTTGGTGTCATGACACCGTGTCCTTACAGTTACTGGGAAGAAATATGCAAGCTACACCCAGCTCAAGCCAGTTACTGTCTTCCAAGCTGATTTTGTGAGTTGTCTAGTTTCTATACTTTATATTGGGCTGAGTCATATAAAGACTACCCTCCCACGCTGGCCTGGTTAGCTCAGGAAAACATTACTCTTGACTAATTATTTCAGAGAAGGCTGTTTATTTGATCTTAGGACTGAATGATGCAGCTGTATTCTTAAAGCAGAGTTTTCTATCCAGTCTCTCTTGTGCTGAGATAATTTCATCTTTCTTTATGACAATTAGTTGTTTTTCCTTATATTCTTCCTTTAGCACATCATTCTTGCCCATCTCCTCTGGGCATTCCTCTGTTGCAGGGATCAGTGTTCATTCTCATACTTTTCAGGAATCTCACACATGTATTTTGCAGAAAAAGTGAACTTTTTTGCCTTCAGGTGCTTTACAGCTTGTACCTGTGGCTCAGAAAGGACGAAATTTTCAGAGGTGATACTTTTTCTATATTAAGAGGAAGGGATCTTGTTCTCAGCTTAAGAAATCCCAAGACTTCCACCTATACTTAACAGGTTTGTGATAATAACCACAGCTGCTTGGTCTGAGAGAAGGAAGCTTTGGATGTCTACTTTTACAGCTCAGTCCAAATTTCTTGCCCTTTTTGGTGTGAGTTTTTTTTTCCTTCTTTATTTTGTTTTGATAGGATCAGACTCTTCATTCATCACATCACTGAGGCTGATGCTGTCAGGTCCAGAAGAATAGTGCCTGCATGTAAAGAAAATCTAAAGGGAGAATTATTCCTTGGTGAGCCACCAAGGTGGAGTCTTACAGCTGTCACAGGAAGTCATGTGAACTCAGGCCACAGAAGACGGCTTTACTGATAAATGTTTCAATTTCTAATTATTTTAAGCTTGATCATGCAGGCTTGTCTCATAGGTGTCCTGAGCTGATACAGTGTTATATCAAATGATTTTGTGGTGGTGATTTTGCTGTCAGAAGAATATTTGTGGTGTTATGTTGAGGGACTGAAAAATAATTTATTTAACAATAACCTCAAATCCTGTTGTATGTATATACTTTCAGTTCTTAATTTCTTTCTCTCTGAGTTCAGACAGGAAAATATTTTTACTAGTGTTCTTTTTTTTTTTTTTTTTGCATGACAAGGGTCTGAAATTGCTCAGAGTTTATTTATGTGTTCAGCATGGTGAGGAACTGGGCAGGTTCTTTAGTACAGATGCTACAGCATGGAAATCTCTTGGTTTTGTGTAATAGGAAATGTGTATTCCCCCAAGTAAATGTGCATGTAGCTGTTTCAGCTTAAAGAACTCTGCTTGTTTCGAAATTACCTATTTAAAATATAGACACCCACAAACCCCAGTTATAGGATCAGTGGAGTTACCCGTCTTTGATACTGTCATCAGCTGATAAACTCAAGATTTCCTCATGGTAAATCTTCATATAACTGAAAAAAAAAATCTAAATACATATGTAATAAATTTTACACTCATGTTCAAGCAAGCTTATAATAACATTACTTAATCTAATAGTATCACTAAGGTGATAACCATTCTTCCATGAATATTGATATTTACCTCTTGGCCTGTCTACTAAGGGTGCTAGAACTTAGATTTTTTGCTTCATATAATAGCCACCAGGTAGTTGCATGTATATGACTTCAGTGATAAGATGTAATTAAATTAAATAAATATCTGCAAATAGTGGTCTCTTGTGTTGTTCCCAATGCTCCCTGGATTCCTACACCAAATAAAAGCCCAGCCTCCTTCAACACCTTTTACTCCTTCAGTCACAGAAGAAATCAGAAGTTTACACATACAGGAGATGACATTGTCCTTGCTTGTTTTTCACAGTAAGATCACCACAAAATATTGCTAGTAAATCCATCATCTCTGTGATGAGATATGAGTAGAGAAGTAAGACCTTTCTCCCTGCTAGAAATCTTTTATAGTATTGAATAGTATATAATTTTCTCTTGTTTCTTGTGTGCCTCCCCTTGCTCCTCTACAGCATCACTCTTTTCTCTTAACAAAGATTAATCTGTTTTTTTCTACTAATACTCTCAGAATTTAAACATCTGTGTTTTTCAACACATTTTCTGATCTTTTGTACAGGATAATGAGACACTGACCCACTCAGTTACAGAGCTTGTCAGCAATTGAACAGGGAATTGAATTTGGAAGGTGGGGCAGTAACCTTTTATTATGGACTGGTAACTTTTTGCTGTTTCATACTATAAAATGTGCCTCAGAGATGAAAATGCAAAATACTGTTGGAAACAGCATTGGAATGAAAAGCATGTCTCTGAAGACCGCTTCAGGTTAATGGATGAGTTTGGCCTGAGGAAAGAGGAACTTGCTTAATATTTCAATGGATTTCACTCTCTGTGCTTTCAAGCTGAGTTTTGCTTTTACTCTGCTTGCCTCTTGATTCCTATACATAAGAGATATAAAAGTGAGCTTAGCAATTCCCAGGGGATGGGAGAGCTTTCTGAGCAATGTCCTCACCACTGATGTAGCTTCCCTCCCTACCTCCCCCCCCAAAAACTAAAAAACTCTACTGTCAAAGACCTGCTAGTGCTGAAATGTTAAAAGCCTAACTCTGAACATTTTGGGCAAAGCTTTGCTGAATCCCATGGAACTAGAATTTCTTCTTTGAATTTCTGAAAATGGTATTGTATCATTAGGAAGTCCACTATCGATTTTTCTCATCAACTTTGTGCGGAAGAGAGTTACTATGGCAGCCTCGTTGTCTCAGACAAGACTAAGCAGCATCGTTCTTTTGTAACAAAGTCATCAAGTCATGTATAGCTTCAGCTGCGAAGTGCTTGCTCATGATGTCACAACAGGAGATGGGCTCACAGCAGTGCAGCAGTCTGCTGTGCTGCTGTCAGATCACGGTAAGGCAAAATCCAGCTGCAATGATAAATGGTTATTTACCTGACTGAGTACGGTGCCTGATAGCATTCCTATGCAAACAGTCATCCCCATTACCCGTAGAGGAATTAAACTCTGCAGTCTTTTTATTGCTTCTTTTGATTTTGCTGATTATCACGTTGTTTGCACGTGGTGTTAATGCATCAAGCTCTCTGGGCTTGCTGAGAGCCTCAAAACATTACAAACCATATGAAATTAAGTCTGTTGGCTGACTTGCATTGAAAGTGAATGTGAGGAGTTGCCTCAGTGCAGAGATACAAGGATGATAATGTGGAGAAGGACAACAGCAGGGCAGTTTGGCCTGAAGCACTTAAGAGGTGGTTTTGTGCCTTTGTGAAGTTTAGTGGAGGTGGCATTTGTTCTGTAAGCTCTATCAGGGCCATGGCAAGTTGTCTCCTGGCACTCTGCCCCATCATCCGTTGACTTGCCAGGGACTGGCCCTATGCTTATCAGCCTTCTGTTGGAGAACTGGACCTCTTCCCAGCCCATTCTTCCTGCACCATGGGAGTACTCTGCAGAGCACTTTGGCTGTTATCCCATATGTTCCACCTCCTACTGATATATACAAACTGTCAGACTCTGCTCCCAGTTCAGGGAGTTATTGCAACCCAGCATCGGTTTACTAATAGGTGAAGTTACCTAAATACCTTTAGGTTAATTCTTCTGACTAGGCTCAGGCAGGCCATTAAAACAGTTACAGGAAATAGGATATTCTGACATGGTAGAAAAGGCAAAACTAGTTTTTGCATATTTTATACATAATATCATTTATGCTTTCTATTGAGGTGGAGATGTAAACACTTGGTTTTGTATTCAGCTTCTCTGGTTTATAAGAAGCAAGACAAATGACAGATATCAAAGATGTCATCCAGTAGAGGCAGCTGTTTAGGTCTCAAAACCTTCCAGTCTGCTGTTTCATAACTTTAAACCATTTGATGAACTTACGCAGTTTTAAGATATATCCATGGGTTATACCAAATAATTACAAAATTATATCAAATAATTACAAAATAATTATTACCAGATAATTACAGGACATTCTACTACCTAACATTACTTTCACATCACTTTTGTTATGATTATATATATTGCCCAAAGGTTAATTTCTGCAAATTATATGAAAAACATACTCTGACTTCATTCAGAAACTGTGAAAGCATCTGATACGCTATGCTGGGTTTACACTCATGTTTAACATCAATTGTTTCCATAGTTCCAGGTTAGTTGATATTACTCAGAACTGTTCTGTTGTGGATATAGGCTATTATGCATGCATGTCAAATGCCTTTATTTCCTCTATACTCAGTACTCTTAGGCATGAAGTCTGACTGGATTTTGTTTGTACATATTCATGTGCACGGCTTTGTAGACTCTAACAACAAGCAAACAGCTGGAGGCACGGAATTTTAAGCATATAGGTAGACATTCAAGAGGACTATAATGCTTCACGTAATAAGTCATTATGGATAGAAAATTCTGGAAGTTATGTGAAAGCTGGTTTCTAGGTCCACATTTAAGTGTACTTTGTTTATGAATCAGTGAAAATAGAAGCCTAAAATGTCACTGATGTCCAAAATGATGGTCCTGCATATACTGTCTTTGGTTCCTACCTATAAACATTTCTATCTAACCTTAAGAAACCTCTAGAAGGAATAAGTATTGTTCTTTATAAAGTATTTGGCAATAACCCCAACAATATAAGACTCAGCATGGCAAGCAGGCATCTCTGGATAGAAGGCTCACATCCCAGTTCAAACCCTCAGGAAGTAGTTTTCAGTATAGCAGAGGGCTGACTTGAGCCCTGCTGTGACACCCTAGAGAAGGACAGACAGGAGTTAGCAGGTGGTATTACATTAATAACCTCTTGCAAAATCTCTTACCACTGTTATGATACTTTGACAGAGGTGAGGTCTGGTCTGTTGACAGGTCTGCTGCCAGAGCAGTTTCTGCTTGTTAGCCAGGGATGATTTGAAGTAAAATGCATGTACTTCATAGGACCTTGAGTTTTATGAGGCTGAATATGGCTGAGGCAATTAGTGCTGCTGCATTTTCTGTAAAAAGAGTAGCTTCCAACAGCACAACAACAGCATACAGTAATATAATGAAGAAAGACACAAAGGAGTATTGGCTTCCAAACATTTCTAGTAGTTTTTAATGAACCATGATGATTTTTTTCATCTTTTAGACAGTACTGAATTATTATCTCTGTTAAGATCCATTTCTAAAGCTGAAAAAACCCCTTATTTGAATTGCATGGACTACGTGTACCCACAGGACAACCACCCCTGTTGACACAGGAAAAGGTCATAAAGAGCATATGCCCTCAAATGCAGGCAGGAACAGAGCTTGTAGAGCTCATCCAATTTCTGACAATGCATTTGATTTTGCTGTATCTTCAAGGGAGTCCCCCATCCTCCCATGCCAGATAGAGTAGCTCCAGAAAGAAAGTTTGTCAGCTACCACCATTCTGGCTGTGTGCTGGAGCTGTCACATCCAAAGAGAAGTGGATGAAATGAACAAAGCTGTGTGAGGAGTCATGCAGTTTATCGAGGCCATAGGATGTGGCAGGAATTGCCCTTTGAATTTTATGATTGCCTTGGGGATAAAAAGCCTGTATTAGATTGGAATGAGAAAGCAGAACCTCTTGTCATAGAGCACTGCATGTGTTGGGATAAAGGCTTCTAGACAGCAGGTGTAACCATTGAAAATGAGAGGCTGAGAAGCTGATGCAGTTAGGCATGAACCAAGTTCCTCTGTCATTCCTGAAGCAGTTGTCTGTAAAACAGATTTTTCTCTCACATCTTGGAAAGTCTTGATCCTTGCTAGTTGTTTGCTTGCCCCTGAAATCTTCCAAGCCTTGACATCTGAACAGCAAGTCCATGATGCTGCAGATAAAATTTGAGCTGTGAGGGGCATTTATGAAAGCAGAGAGGAGCTTGATGAAATGGAAAGAAAATGGCAGAACTGAGACTGACCTTTATTTACAATTATTAACTCAGAACAAATGGGTTTGAAAATTATCATATTCAAAGATATGTGTCAGCAAAATTCAGGAAGTGATCACAGTCCCACAAGACACTCCTAAATGAGACCTTACTGTAAAGTTACAACTGAAAAAGGAAAACAATTATTCTAATGTAGAAGGTGATGCACCACTTACTAGAAATATTAATGTGCATGCAGTGGTGAAGAGCCTCTGGACCTCCAAAAGACCCTTGTCCCACTCTGTGAAGCACTGGGATGTTTTTACAGAGCAATGTGCAGCAGGCAGTTGCGTGGACTCTGCACTGCCAGAAGGCACAGGGACTCAGCTCTCTCGCAAGTCTGTATTCATATGGATGTGGTAGAAATGGGAAGGAGGGCAGGGAGGGCTTCTTTATGGCAGGAAGGTGCTAAGGAAACCAAGGACTGAAACTACTCTTGTTCTGCAAAACCTTGTCCCTGTACTTGCAGAGCCTGATCATTGCTGAAACAACTGTGTGGGCGCAACTTGAAAGAATTCAGTTCAGGCAAGCCTCCACAAGGGCTCCCACCAGCCCTTTCTGAGCCTGCTGTGCTGAGTGGCCGCGTGTTCCTCGGCTCACGCAAAGACAAATGCATGAATTTTCCTCCATGAGTTTTTAGCACTTCACGTCACGCTGGTCTCCCAAACAGAGCTCACGCGGCGTGTGTTACGCACCGCGGCCCAGACGAGCCCGGCGCAGCGGGCACATCCATTCCCTCCGAAGGCCTGGGAGCCCTGCAGGCGGCGCGGCCCTGCGGTGCTGCCTGCGCTGCCCGCGGCCTGCCACGGCGGGGAGCCGGGACAGCGGCCACGGCACGGCAAACAGGCACGGAGCAGGGCACTGCACCTTCGCTCGGCGTGACGGACGTGGCGGGGGGCAAAAAAGGAGGAGGAGAAGGTGGAGGAGGAAAGTGGCGACTGTGCTGGGGCGCTGCGGTACAGATGAGGGCGGTGGGATGTGGTGCAGCTCCTGTCGGAAAAGGGTGTGGGGAGGAGGAGGCATGGGTTAGACGGGAAAGCGGCAGTCAGGGAGAGACTGAATGGGGTTTGCTTGGTGCGGCCTGTAAGCAAGCCAGGAGAAAAAAAGGACGGTGTCTGGGGGACAGGAAGCTGGAGGGGAGCACACAGGATGTGTGCACAAGTGCACGGTTGGCTCCGAACTGTTCCTTCTGGCACATGGAAATGTCTGGTGCTGCAAAAGTTGCTGGTGAGCTGGCTAAAAACAGCTCTGGTCTTGCCCAGTGAAGAGGCATGTTTTGACAAGCTGCTGGTGAGGAGAGGTGTCTGCTGCTGGCCAGAACTGAGATCAGAAAGGACCTGAGAAGTGTCAGGGCAAAGATGAGATTCTTGGAGTTCTGCCCTTTCCCACCGCATTTTTGCTCCAGAAACTGTCCCTCACCTCCTAAGGGCAGGTGTTCATCTGCTGGCTTCCTGTGTCATGCCAAATGGTATAAGATGGAGCCAGTCCTCCCTTGGGAGCTCTGGGGAGCCTGGCTCCCTCACAAATCCTGGAACTCCAGATGGGCCTTCCTTGGCTTCTGGCATATCACCTGCAGGGACCACGGAAGCTGAGATGGGTTTGGGAGGGAGAAGGCACATCTACCTGAAAAGTGTCTCTTATTCCATAGTGCTTCTAATATTGCTGCTAATACAGTTGCTGCTAATATTAACCGTGTGGACTCAAACGGATGGATTTGTGCCTCTAGGTGAATTTCTCTTTTTCTTTTTCTTGACATTTTTACTACCTAGAGGGTGAGTCCCAGCTCCATTGTTGCTTGTGCCCAGGCAATACTTGGCTCTTTGCAGCCTGGAGTTGCAGCCTCATATTAGTTACAAATCCCATGAAACCTGTGGAAAAGCAAAGACATTTTCTCAGCAGAGAATAGCTACTCAAGTACTGCTACAAGCAAGAGTTCTGCCCAAGAATTAATTTTCTATCTCAGGGTGGATGCTTCTCATGCTTCATGGCCCATCTGGCAAAATAGAGTATTCATGCATACCTTTCTTTCCAAAATGTTGGAGTGCATGGCTGAATAAGGACTTGTGAACAGAAAACAACAGGCAAGCAGAATTTCTTCCTCCGATACCCTCCTCTGGCCATCTGGTAACTCTGGAAGCCAGTGACCAGGCAAACCTGGTCCTTACCTCTTGTCACAGTCTGGGCAGTGGGTGGGGGCAATGGTAATGGAACCATACTTCATATTTCCCTCCAAGCAACTATCATGTAGTAGCAAAAAGCCTACTCCTATAGGCAGATAATAAATTAACTCCGTTGCCACAAGGCAGCGTGTTAAAGCCCTGTGAAAAACAAGTGTCTCTCATATTGTCTAACAGAGCAATTCCTGAATGCAATCTCAGGCAGTAACTACAATCAGAGGTGTCAGTGGGCAAAGGCTGGGGCTTGCAGTCATGAAGCAAAATGATGGATAATGTCTGAGGGTGCTGAGTCGGGTACAGGACCGCAAATGTGATGGAAGGTATGGGGTAATCTGCAGAGAACCTTGTTGCAGAAAAATTTGCATCAGGCAGAATGATTGCGTTTAGTCTCCACTCAGCTTTAGGGCAGACTGTGGTGCTGCCTGTCCACACCACTCCAGCTGAATGACTGCTGTTCTTTTGATACTAGCATAAAAAAAGGAGCTTTCCTGTGTACCTCAAAAAGTGGTGTGCTTGTGCCTGGTCTTGATCTAATAGGGAAACTGAGAAGTTACAGCAGCTGGTGTTGAAAGTACACTTCATTGAAGATGGTCTTTTGGTAGCACTCTTGTTTTTGCATGGCTTCCTGCATCTGGGATGAGGAAAGGTGCAGAGGAAGCCAGCTGCTTCTCTAGCCCTGCTGGGTGACCACTGGCAGAACTGAGGAGCTAGCAAGGGCCCTTGCAGATTTCTTGCGTGTAGTACAGTAGTGGAAAAAGCAAACTCACTGAGTTGCTGCCGGTGGCCTGCCTGAGAGCTATGGATGAGGTAGGCTGCAAGGCCACAGAAGCATGAATAAGTTGATAGGACACTACAAGAATGTTACTTGCAGCAGCAGTGTGACTTTGAACCACACTTAAATGGCAACTTTTTCATTACAGGAAGCTGAATAATCTGATAAGATTACAGCTGCCAGTTATCAATCCTCTGTGAGGACCTTAGATAAGGCAAATCTGAATCACAAAATTTGTGACTGTGCCAAAATCTGGGCCACTGCAAGAAGTGGGCCCAGTGCTGCTAAAAAAAAAAAAAAGTCAGCAAGCAATTAAATAGTCAGCAAGAGATAATCAAAGCAGAAAGAGTTTTGGGTCTGAGGACAAGCTAAAAGAATATTGCATGCCTCTTCCTTGAACTTGAGAAGCTCAGGGGAAAACCTCTTCGGAAAGGTACGGCAAAGTGACTCATTTGAGAAGAAAACAGAGAAGATCCTGATATCCTTCGGCAGAGGAGCGGCAGGGGACGGGAAAAGAGGAACCTGCATCCCTTTTGATTATCAGCAGTTTCTGGTGGTTTCTGAAAAGAGCCTTGTCTGAGGTGTCACCGGGGAGGACTGACAGAGGACTGAGTACAGAGGAACTGGCTAAATAATCCTCACTCTCACTGCTAAACACAAGACCCCGGGGCAACATTCTCTGTTAAGTTGTGCCCGTAGATAGTACTGTGCAAGCATTTCTGTGCTGCTGTCTGTGATGTTTTGTGTATGAGTGAAGAGATATAAATTTAGAAATCAGCATCGTTTTCCCACCTACATTGTACTGGGGTTTTTTTGCCCCCCAAATCCATTTCATAGCTCCAGAACAGCAAGTGTAGCATGAAAAATGAATAAGCTAAGTTAGGTCTGTAGGGAGTCTGCCTCTATTATTGGACCAACCGATACAGCTGGAGCAAACAGATAATCTTTAAGGCATCTGATTTATCTTTGGATCTGAACTGCAGCCTGTTTTTTTTTTTCCCAGCTGTAATTAGCAGTATAATAAAAGCTACTTCTCCTCCTTAAACGACTTCCCTCTCGCATAATCCTAGAACACAGTGGTTGTAGCGATCCAAACACTGCCACAAAGAGATCAGTCAGAGTTTAGGACCCAGAGCCCTGTTTAAGGCTTACGGGATGTGACAGCTGACTGAAAATCAATGAAGTGTGATTTACCAAGCGTCATAATGAGGGCAAGATAAGGCTAGAAAGGTGCTGCCTTGCCTTGCAGACTCAACTGTCTGCCGTGATTTTTAACTAGATCATTTTAGTCCCCTACAAAGATGAGACCAATTTGCTTATGAAAACAGAAGATCAGATTTAAAGGAAAAGCCACGGTGGTGCCCATGCTTTGCCTAGTGCTCTTTGCGCTGTGTCTGAGCCGCTCAGGTAGGTATGATTTCTTCTTCTTCTTCCAAGCTGAGCTGCTGGTATTCAAGTTTTTTTTTCTGCTGGCCGGTTAGCTGCTACTTTCTGAGGTACGGTGAATGCTGGCTTCCCTTGGTCCTCCTTTAAACACTGTGTGAGTAGCAGAAGAGGGTTATATCAGTTGCTGCCTTTGTATTGCAACAATGGTCAGTTTGACGACTAGGTTTTAATAACTGATGGTGGGGCAGTTGCTGGCTAGAAATTAACAAAAAATCCTAAGTTCGACTTTTCACTGCTAAAGGGAATTAAGGGAGAATTTCTGTCACCAAGAGGAAAACTGAAATGCTTCATGCAAACTGATAAAAGGCTAAGTGACTTGTCTGTACTTATTGGGGTGTTTTGTACGTTTGTTTAGCAGACTTTCTGCCCCAGAACTCCTGTTCTGCACCCATGGGGAACTGCTACTTGGATGGATCACAGAGAGAAACAGGTACCTGGGGGAGAGGGGAGATAGCAGACAGTGCTTGAGTACTTGAATGCATGTTAACCTGCCAGGGAGCTCCCCAGTTTGCCTCTCAGTGCACCATATGGTAGATTCAGGGATGTATCTGTCCTATGGCTGCTTTCTGTTTTTTTTCAAAGGCAGTGCTACTTTCAATGTTCAGTGTTTTCTCCATGGCTTTATGTAGCTTAATCGTAAGGTGGGGCTTGGTCAAAGGAACTGTTAGGCTATTTTCCCATATGATATTTCTAATTTCTCATGAATAACTTCTGCTTTTAAACTGTCTTTGTGCAAGTACTGAGGCTGTCTTATAAAGGCAGCAATCTTCTTCCTTCTGACTTTCTTCCTTGTGAGATTCCTCAAGTCTTTTTCACTTTTTTGTGGCTTCCTCAGCAGATGAGGTTCAACATATCTAGCTCCAAACCTAGCTTTACCACCTGTCTTCTATACCCACTTGGAGCATTAGGTACCTGAACTTTATGTGAGAGGTGGGCTGTGAAATGGCACCATTTTCTTTTGAGGGAGGTCATATACACCCGTGGACACAGAGAGTGTGTGTGGCTGCATATATGTGTGCAGGATGGCATACTCAAATAAAAACAGAGCAACGTATTCTGGTATTAAGACAGAACTGTTTTTGATCCTGCATATTTTGTGGTTACGGATTTTTCTATTCAATGGCTTTTCTGTTAAATTTCCTGTTTTTAAGAACCATGCACCCCTATGAATCTCCTCAAGGGAAAGCAAAACATCTAGGAGATGGAGTTTCTGCAAAGACTCATATATGTCAGGGGGTTGGACCTCTGAGGTTGTAGGTAGTGGAGGGGGAGAAATGTGTTCTTTCTCTTCCTTTGGTTGCGGATGCAATACCTGTCTGCCATGTTTGGGCAGCCAATCTAGTTTCCTAGCACAGACCGCAGACTCTGTCCTTCATTTGCTGTGGTGGAGCTAGGGTCAGCTCTGGCATGAGAATAAACCCTGGAACATGCAGAAGGGCCATTTGTGAAAATAGCAGACCTCAAGGGCTTGTGACAAACGGACAAGATGGAGTGTGGCCACAGGATCACTATAAACTGTGTTGACAGCTTCGTGAGCCATGCCTGGCTGTGGGATGAAGCAGGTGGAAATGAGTGTGAATAATCCCTCTGACCAGCCAGCCTCTACCTGCTCAGGGCTTGGTAACCCCCCCCACATCTGTACTCCAGCTACAGAGGACAAACCCAGCTTGTGCTAGAATATCTGACAGTAAAGTTAATTTTTATCCTGTGAGTGCAAGCCTTAGGTTTCAGAGTTTATAGCTCCTCAGAGAGGAATGGTATCTTGCTGTGGCTGGAAGGGGGAAATGACAGTGTTGCTTGGGCCTTGTGCTATCCTGAGAGGATCCAGACAGCATTAAAGAATGATTTTGTCCCACAGAAAGCTCTGTTATGAGAGCAGGTTTTTGCTTTGGGCAGGCCTTCAGCTGTGTTGCTTGCTGCCATGCCTAGCCCTGTCCACAGACAGACCCTGAGGAGCTGGAGGAAGCTGCACAGCCTGTCGTGCTTAGAAGATGGGCAGCAGCTGCTGGGGAAGAGGACATGGACAGAGATAGTGGTCTGTGTCACATCCTTTCCTCCATGTAGGGGCAGAGCACTACCCTCTGCTTCCAGTTTTCTCTGTGGAGAGGCTGCAGGGCTTGAATGCCCTTTCACTCCATGTGACACAGGGACCCTGCTGGGGGCTGCCTTAATTCTGATCATTGATGCACAGGGTGTGTGAGCACATTAACTGTGCCCTCCAGGGCTCTCCCACTGTCAGGTCCTGGCACAATCCCTGGGCCATGACCCTCTGCCTGCAGACCCCTCCTGCATCTAATGCTTGGCAATCCAGGCACAGATGTTCTGCTCACCTTGGGGCTGGCAGGGCACAAGCTGGGCTGTGGACAGTGTCCTGTGAGGTCCCCTTTGACTGCTGACACAGCAATATTGGCTGTGAGCCCTGCTGTGTGGGGCCAGTGTTTTTTCCTCCATGGTGGCTTCGAAGAGAGGTAAAATCCTTCTCACCCCTGGGTGCTGTGTATATGCACAAGGGAAGAGATGGAGGTCATGTCAGAACCTCAACATCACAGGGAGTGGGGCTGAAGTTTGGGAAAGGATGGAGGGTCTGAGCTGCCCTTCCCCCTTCATGGTAGCAAGGGAAAGGGGGAGCCTGGTGTCAGCAATTGTGGGAGTCACAAGTCTTGCAGGTACAGGCCATGACAGCTCTGTGCTTGCCTGGCAGATCTAGCCCTAACTGCATCATCCAGCTCCTACTGCTGCCAGATGGGCTCTTTTTGCTTTGGCAAAAAGGCCACAGAAAATATAAACCTAGCACAAAGTCATCACGGCTCTGGTCTGATGATTTCTTTTTTTGTATGTGAGTTTGTCTTGGGCTATCTTGCCTTTCCATTCACTTGCCCTGGTTCTGCTGAGACTGTGCGTCTGAATTCCCGCAGAATTTGCTGTACGAGACAAGACCTGCCCAGAAGTGAATTTTCCTCACGTCATTGCTCTGCCTCACTTCTTCAGGTCATGACATTCTCCATGTCTGCTTTCTGGCAATGCCTCCACTCTGTGTTGCTCTCTTCCAGATGTGGATGCCTTCAGTTCAGTTGCTGAAAATGAGGATGCACTCCTCAAGCACTTATTTGAAGGCTATCAGAAATGGGTCCGCCCCGTGGAAAACTCCAACGACACCATCAAGGTCTTTTTTGGGTTAAAGATATCACAGCTTGTGGATGTGGTAAGTGTTGTATTAGGCTCAGTAAAACACCACGCCTTTTATAGACAGTTGTGCCTCCACCTGGGAGGACTGGTAATGTAATTAGCTTTTGCCTCCTGACACAAGAAATGTACAGTGATGGTTGGGCAGCAAAACACTGAGCATGAAATGGTGCTGGTGATACGACCTTCTGCCCCCCTCCCACCATGGACTGTAGGACTCATTTGTTTTGAAGGAAACGTGAAGGTCCTTTTTTCCCTGCTGTTCTCAGGAAATAAGGCCTAATTTCCCTAAAGTTTTAATCAAACAACCCATGCCAGACAGTCTGTGACATCTATGTTGCAATTTAATGACAAGACAGCTACAAGAGAGGACTGAGGAAGGGTAAGAGCTGGTTGGACATTATTCACTCTAAGCAAGCTTGTATTGAGGGCAAAGGTAGTTCAAGTCTTAACCCAGCTGGTCACTCAGATAAAACTCTAGAGGCAAAATAGATAATGCCGTGTTTCTGCCGTGTGGAAATTTTCCCTTCCCTTTCTACTGCAATGCACACTGGAATTTGCACAATGCCTAGAGGTACCCACACAACAGTTTGCTCCTTACATCCTCCAGCCCCTGGTAATGTCCCCTTGTGCTATGGATGGGACACTCTAATTTTGTGCTTTATTTACATATTTAGGACAATGTTTCAGCTTGTATCTTCCCAAACTCACTCCAGGCCAGGCATTGCGGGGAGATGAGCCATCCTGTGAGCCTGCAACCATGTATGACCTGATACCACTTGCTGGCTGAACCCTGCTGCATCCTGGGTCTTTGGCATATGACGCCTTTGAGCTCCCGTGAAATGCCAGACCTCAGTTTTCCAGCCTCAGGGGCTCCCAGCGATAGCAGGGACAGCACCTAGAAAGTCAGTCCATTTCCCTCAGTGGTGACTGAAGAGCCCAAGGCTGTGGGGAAACAGGACCATAGGGATCTCCTCATCTCACCACAGGGTTGGACTCAGCAGGCATAGGGTCTGTTTCTAATGGCTGCTTTGGTATTGCAATCCTCTCTACCTTATGTCACCCTAGGATGAGAAGAATCAGCTGATGACAACCAACGTGTGGCTGAAACAGGTAAATTAAACCACATCAGACCTCCCTTTTCCCCATATGGAGCTGCTGAGCTGCGTAGCCATCCCAGTCTGCTTCCCACTGTGCCATCCATCCCATTTCGTGATGCTGAGTGGCCAGCACCAAGATACCTAACTGAAAGTTTTTACTTCACTCTTCTCACTTCTGCAAATGTATAAAGAGACAGAAAGGCAGGCGGGTAGGGCTTTAGGACATAGGGTACTCTCTTCTCCTGACCTGCACCCCAGCTGTGTGCTCAAGCCAGCTGTATTTCAGGGAAGCGACACACCTGGTACTGCAGTGGCTATCCTTGGGTTGTTGTATGTGCCCTGAGGGACTATCCTGTCTCAGACTTAGAGGTCACACAAGTACTGTCTCCCTTGCCTGAATTAAAAGTGGTGTCTCGGATAGATTTCTTCATGCCTCAGCATATGTAAAGAGAAGGAAGATGCCAGTATGTTACACGCGCACCACAGACCTCTTCCCATTAAAAGCTGTAGCAAATGAATCAGATCTCTCTATCATAATTGCTTCTGGAACTGACAGTGATTTATACAAATGCGGGAAAGGTGCAAGTTGAACTGTTAGGTCTCCTTTCTTCTTCTTTACTCGTGAAGAACACTGTTTTTGGTTTAGGTTACATTGCACCAGTTTATTGACCTTGTGACAATTATTTTAAGTCTCTCAGCCTTTTGAGTATCTGTAAAGATGTCAGCTGATCCCAGGCAGAGGACATAAAACACAAACCGTACTTGAAATCATGCCATGGGGAAAGGTTCCTGGGGGTCACTGGGCTGGTGGATGAGAAACGTGACTCAATTTTTGTCTCAATCTGGGTCCTGTACTGCTGCAGTGAGTGTGAGATTCTGGCTGGAGCAAGACCCCTAAAACCTATATGGATATTGTGTGTAAAGATGGTCTCTCCCTTGAAGAGGGGAAAGCTCAGACTTCCCCTCACTGTGGGGAAGACAGGAATTTCCCCTTTTGCTGGAGAAATTTCTCTCTGATCCGAATATAGCTGCTGGGAGCCTGCCCTGAATTATCTGCAGTATTACATTTTCCCCACCTTCAGCTGCAGTTGTAGAGCCCCTTCTGTGCACAAGGCCACATCTTGGCTCCCTTACGTTGAGTATCCACTTGGGCAGACAGCAGAGCACTTCTGTAAAGGTCACCTCTTCACCTCTCTGCCCTCATCTGTCCCCTTCCCATTCCCACCCGACTCCTTGCAGGGTGTAGCACCCACCTTCACCTGCAGGCCCAAGCCCTGTGCACTGTAGACACACTGATTTCTCAGGAAGCCTTTGGAATCCTCCGATTTTAGTCAGGGCAGCTCCTCAGGGAAACTCAGGACTGTGACTTCCCAGAGCTGGGCTCTCTGGAGTTGTTACCGTTTCCAGTACCGCTTCTCTGTCTGATGGGCTGAGAACATCAAGGCCCAAGGTAACGCAAAGGAAGCAGAAAATGAGGCATAGGGTCTTATTTTCACACATATAAATGCCCTCAGGAGCTCAGGCTGAGCACTAAATACCTGTGGCCTAACTCAGGTGTCCTGCTGTGGAAGTTGTGCATTCATGTAGGTCCAGCTCCCTCAGCTTTTCCTCATAAGAGAGATGGTCCAGTCCCCTAATCGTCTGTGTTACCCTCTGATGAACCCACTCTGGGATCTCCATGTCTCCTTTGTCCTGAAGAACCCAGAACTGGACACAGCACTCCAGATGTGCCTTACCAGGGCTGAGTAGAAGGATGGGATCACCTCCCTTGACCTGCAAGCAATGCTCTTCCTATTCCCCAAGATCCCATTGGCCTTCTTGGGCCCCAGGACGCACTGCTGGTTCATGGACAGCTTGTTGTCCACCAGCACCCCCAGGTCCTTCTCCACAGAGCTGCTTTCCAGCAGGTCACCCTCAGCCTGTGCTGGTGCCTGGGGTTGTTCCTCCCCACATGCAGGATCCTGCACTTGCCTCTGTTGAATTTCAGATGTTTCTTCTCTTCCCATCCCTCCAGCCTGTCGAGATCCTTCGGAAGGGTTGCACAGCCCTCTGGGATATTGGCCACTGCTCCCAGCTTTGTGTCATCAGTGAACTTGCTGAGGAGGCATCTGCCCCTTCATCCCAGTCATTGGTGAACAAGTTAAACTACACTGGGCCCAGTATGGAACCTTGGGGGACACCACCAGTGACAGGCCTCCAACCAGACCCTGTGGCACTGATTACAAACCCTCTGGGATGTGCCATTCAGCCAGGTCTCAATCCACCTCACTGTCCACTCATCCAGTCCAAACGTCCTGAGTTTGCCTATGAGGAATATTGCGAGAGACACTGTCGAAAGCCTTGCTGTAGTCAAGGTAGACAATATCCACTGCTCTCCCCTCGTCCATCCACGGAGTTGTTTCATCATACAAGGCAATCACGTTGGTCAAGCATGATTTACTTTTAGTGAGTCCATGCTGATTTCTCCTGATCACTTTCATAATTTCTCTGCAAGAGTCTTACTTTTCTTGTATATGCAAAGCTTAAACACAAGCATTTTCTTTTTCTTTTTTTTTTGTTAAATTCAAACATCCTGATGCTCAAGATGGTGGGACTTCATAAACAAGCAGGCTGACACACAAGGTTCAGAGGAACGTTTAGTGGTTGCTGAGAAAGTGTCTGGATTCAGGCAAGCTATGGGGTCTACTAGCAAGGGTCGAGAATCTGGGTCCAGCGTTTTTTGTTCTACTAGTGGTGGGTTAAACTCTTCAATGACAGCACAGAAATGGGAATGTGGCAGAACTAGAGGAAGGAGAGAGCGATTGCAACGTCTGGAGTGGCTTGGAAGAAAGGGAGAAGACAGGAAAGAGCCTTATGCATCTGCTGCTACAGTTTGTCAGCATAGCCCACAGGGAGATTCCTGTTTTAAAGTGCTCATCTTCAATGTCTGCACACAACCTATTTTCTGCTCTAGTAAGAAGACACAACCATTTGCCTTGCAGACATGAAAGAGCACTTTAGCTGGGAGAGAAATCAATGCAGGGTGGGGGGAAAGCGAGGAGTATTGCAGATGGAGCAAATAACTCAGGCCAAGGGCTGCTCCAATTCAACTCCAGAGGGATGATTCTATCTCCAGGGGGCTCACAGGGTATTTGCTGCTCTTGTGCTAGTGGAGGCTACAAGCTAACTGTGTAGGTTGCTGCTCAGCCCTGACTGTCCCCTTGCATGATGTATGTTTCCAGCCTCAGCCCTTTTGCAGCTATTGCAGGAAGTGTCCAGGACACAGGTGAGACTGTGACCACTTAACAGCCTAGGCTGCTGGAGACATCAGAGAAATGTTAACACTAAAAGTGGTGTTCTCTGTCCCTGATGCTGAGGCCATGAGCAGCAATGTTCTTGTTCAGCTCTTCTCTTTCCACACCTGAACAATGTCAAATGAACAATGTCAAAGAACAAATGTCTGTAGGTATAGCTGTGAAAAGCATGTGGAATCAAAGAAATAAAGAAGGGAGCAATATGGAGAATTAATAGACAGTATTGCTTTTTTGGTTCATCCTTAAGTCTTGGAGGAAATTGCCCAGTGAAGGCTGAGACCTCCACATCCCTGGAGATCTCTTAGTGCTGCAGCTTAATGGAAACTGGTTCATCTTCCACTTCGTGGTATTGACCACAATCTACAGCTCTTGCATCACATTGCTGCTATTTCTGTGGACAAATGAAAATCCTCATCAATAATGAACAAGCATCAGAGAGCTGATTTTCCATTGCTTTTCTGTGGAAATCTCCAGGTTGTTGGACCCACTTTGTTATGATCTCCCTATCCGAAAAACCAAAAAAGGAGAGAAAAATTATTCCAGAGTTCAGCATGATGAAAATGGAGAGGACTGTCCCTGCTTTTGTAACCAAATGCTTTACAATAACATCATATTATTTTTCCTGCAATAGTCTGCAGGTGTTTCTGATGAAAGAACAATTTTTTTTTTTCACAAGGACAATGTACAGATATTAGGTGTTGTATTCCATTCACTGAAAAAAGCCAGGTCTCCACTGAAAAGTGAACTAAGGCCGCCTATACTCATTTGAGTACCAGTACCCACACCACCTAGGGCCCATGGGGTCTTCCATGGGGTCCGTGCCAGCCAAAACCAGCTTGGGCTGGTTCTCAGAGGAAAGGAAAGCTGCTGCACTAAAGGGAAGTGGCTCCTTCCTTCTAGACTACTCTCAGGTGAGCTGTGCAGGGTGGTGAGTGAAGTGAGAGTCAAATGCTCTCCAGGAGTGCTGGCCTTGAGGTTTCCAGCCTAGGGATGGGTTCTTGGGTCTCACCTGTGTCTGGAGGGGCAGTGTTTGTGGGGATTAACACCTCCCAGCCATGCCCGTCTGGCATCCCCTCTGCAGCTGAGCAGCCTCATAACCAGGCTCTGCCCTCTGTGCTGTGCATGCAGTTGTTCTGAGGCACATGTAGGGGTGAGGAAAGAGGCTGCTGCATATGAGTGGGCAGAGGACTCTGCTGTTTCGTTATAGGAATGGATCGACCACAAGCTCGCCTGGAATCCAGATGAATACGGTGGGATCACTGCTATCCGGGTCCCCTCTGAGTCTCTGTGGCTTCCCGACATTGTTTTGTTTGAAAAGTGAGTAGCGTGGCTCCTTGTTCTGGGCTTAGGCCAGAGCTTAGGCAAGGTGTGTCAGCTACCATGAGGCTTGTGTGTGCTGTCAGAAGGCTGCTTCTTTAAGCAGTGTGAATGTTGTGCACCTTGTGCTGTAGGTGACAGATAGAAAGCAGAGCTGAAATGGGGTAGGACTGGGGCAAACATAGTCCTGAACTTGGTACTGTTTCTTCCTGTCTAACTCCCAGTGCTGACGGACGTTTTGAGGGATCCCTGATGACCAAAGCCATAGTGAAGTACAATGGAGTGGTGACCTGGACACCACCGGCCAGTTATAAGAGCTCCTGCACAATGGATGTGACCTTCTTCCCCTTCGACAGGCAGAACTGCTCCATGAAGTTTGGGTCGTGGACATATGATGGCAATATGGTGGACTTGATTTTAGTGGATGAAAATGTAGACAGGAAAGACTTCTTTGATAATGGGGAGTGGGAGATCTTAAACGCCAAAGGTATGAAAGGCAACAGGAAGGATGGGCTGTACTCCTACCCATTTGTCACTTACTCCTTTGTGTTGAGACGCCTTCCGTTGTTTTACACTCTTTTCTTAATAATCCCTTGCCTGGGATTGTCTTTTCTAACTGTCCTGGTGTTTTACCTACCTTCAGATGAAGGAGAAAAGCTTTCATTGTCAACATCAGTTCTAGTCTCCCTCACTGTTTTCCTTTTAGTGATTGAGGAAATAATCCCTTCTTCTTCCAAAGTCATCCCTCTGATCGGTGAGTATCTGCTCTTCATCATGATTTTTGTGACCCTCTCTATCATCGTGACTGTGTTTGTTATCAATGTCCACCACCGATCCTCAGCTACTTACCATCCTATGGCTCCCTGGGTTAAAAGGCTCTTTCTCCAGAAGCTGCCTCGTCTGCTCTGCATGAAGGGCCATGTAGATCGCTACTCATTCTCAGAGACTGAAGAAAAGGGAACTACCTCGAAATCAAAGTTTCTGGGGAAGCAGAAATTCAAGCAAGCAAAAGACGGAGAAAAAATTGTTATTGCCTTTCTGGAAAAGGCAGCTGACTCCATTCGGTACATTTCGAGGCACGTTAAAAAGGAGCATTTCATCAGACAGGTAGGTGGAGGGAGGGCAAGGAGGGAATCACACTTTCCGTGACAGCAATGGCTTCCAAGCTCTTTCCTTTTCTGCATGCTTTTGCCTTTGCCTCTTCCTTCTGCTCTCCTCTGAGACATATGCTTCCTCAGACCTCGATAAATAATAGTTTTTTTGAGATAATGATGCAGGGAAAGACTCCACAACTCCGAAAGTTGTAAAGTAGGTATGTTTAATTGGCGCCGGACGCATGGGAGATCGCTCCTCCGAAGGCATGCGCGCCGACAGCGGTGCTTAGCTTAGTATATATCAGGTTACAAGTTATGTATGCGTTAGGTTTCACAATACGCCTCTACATATTCATGACCTATTCCCGCTTCGCACTGTAATGAGCTAAAAAGTCATTTCCATAGGCTTGTACATGCGCAGTGCCTTCTGGTGGTCATGGGCAGGGGTCTCTGGGATGAAGGAAAAGTCTTCCTCAGATGAAGTAAGGAGTCTTCCTCAGGCTGAACTTTTCACCCTGCCTTCTTGCACATGCTCTCTGGGTTTCTGGTCCAAGTCCAAACCTTGAGGCCAGTTCGAGCTGGATTCAGGGTCCAAAACCAGGATCTTTGGTCACGGTTGTTTCCTCTTATCAATGGTCTTGCATCCTCCCTCACATCCTTCCTCTCTGCTTGGTAAGCGCAATGAATGTTGAGCAATCGATATACATTGTTTAGTGGGCAGCCCTCAGCAATTCATTTTTTTGACCCCTTTAAGTCCCTTGATTCAATAACACATAGCTTCAAGGAGAAGTATATTGCTCTGTGAGAGTCCCTGCTCTTCACAGATGCAAGACACTCCAGGAGCCTCTCCTGGAGGAATTCCTGGTTTGGGATTATTCGAATAACCTTGTCCTGTGTAAGTCTGGGATACACATGAATCTGTGCACGTCATATGCTCCAAAAGTGTAACTTTCACACTTACAGGCAGGCTCTGTTGTTTTGAGTGAAGGTCTTCTAGATTTTCACTAACACCTGTTTAGATTAGCTCCCAGCTACTATCCTTCACATCCCAATGAGCCTCCTGGCTTTTAAAATGGCAAATTACTGTGTGTGCAAACAATGCTTCTCATGCAAGGTGGGACAGCAGAGCAATGCAGCTAGCAGCATTTGGAAAGAGAAAAACTTCTATTAGCACCCTCCTCACAAGAGCTACGGCTTTGTTCAAACCATGCTGAGAGGACTACAGCAGAAAGAAGAGCAGTAAATAAAACATGCAGTATGTGAACACATACTGACCATGACTGAAACCTGTTTGAAGATGAAATAGTTTTAATAAAAAGGTCCCCTGAATCATCTTAATAAATAGCACTTTTGTGTGCGCATAGTTGTGCCAGTACTCAATTCAAAATTCCCCTCCTGAGTGTACCCAATTTGAGTCAACAAATCACTTAAGCAAACACAAGTCAATTGAACCACTTGGAATCAATGCCTGTGTCCAAATGCTGTGCCAGAGCCTCATCCTGGCACTTAGAGGGAAATGCAGGTCTGTAAAAAGAAATCCAGTTCACTATAAAGCCATCTTCAGGGCTAAATCTGTAAATTTTCATACACGCACTTAACTAAAAGCTTGTGCACAGGCTGAAGAAGTCTCATCACCATGTGCATAGAACTATGGAATTGTTTTGGGGGTTTGAGCGATTTGCAGCTATGAGTGCTGAAAAGGTGATCCCTGTTAGTTTTAGGCTTTCACATACTACAAACATCTAATTTTAAAACCAGATTTGGGGAGCTGAAATATATGTATCAGTATACAAAGTACCAGACTTGTTACTATTTATTTTTGTCCTCCCTCTGTCCTTCCCAGGTTGTACAAGACTGGAAATTTGTAGCTCAAGTCCTGGATCGGATCTTCCTGTGGTTATTTCTGGTGGTGTCAGTGACGGGTTCAGTTCTCATCTTTACCCCTGCATTACGGATGTGGTTGAACAACACTTTGTAGAAAATACTCCCACGGTAACATACAACAAGTACAGTGCCAAGGGATGGTGGTGCCTTGAAGCTTGGTCTCTGCTGTACAAGAGGGGAAGCAGCAGCAAGAATGATGGAAGGTGGTGGCAGCAGTGGGCATTGATTAGTGCATTCAATCTTCATAATAACTCTACCAGTTACAGATTTTGCTGAAATCGGAGAAGAGCTTGGTGCACAGCCAAGGCCTAACGTGAACTGGAGTTGCACAACTGGGTTATAATTATTTTATTGTTAGCTTGGTTGTATTACTATAAAAACCATGATTATTAGTTAAAATTTGAAATAGAAGGTCTTGCACAATCATTATACTTAAAAGGCAGATCTGCCAGTTAAAATGCTACATTGTAAAAGAAGTTACAGTAGGAACACAAATCTCTACTCAGTTTATCTGTGTTTCCAAGTAAAAACCAATAAGTCTCTACAGGTTGCTTTATGCATGTGTCAGAACTGGCAGTTGCATAGCATCTGCATCAGAAAAAGTATAAATTCTTCTTAGATGGGATGCTCAAAACCTTGACTCTGTAGCCTCACCTTGCTGCAGGATCAGCTCAACAGCGGCAGAACCTACCACTCTGCCCACCGGCTACCAGCCTTTATGTCATGCACAATTCATCTCACACCTCAGCCATCAGGAAGCTACAAGGTATTGCCCACTTTTCAGCATTACTTGCAGTTTTGCTTGCTGCTCTGTAACGTACCAGAAGGCTGACAAAGTGAGGATTTTTCCCTATGCTCCACATTTAGAAACTATTATTCCTTCACCTGCTTGTTCACAAGTGGAAGTTCACCTAAGTGTACTTCGTAGAGGAAGGTGGCTGTGCTACTCCATCAGGGAACAGTGATATTCCTGAAGTGTTCAGCTGGAGGGAAGCTGCAGACATCTCTTTTGGCAGATGAAAGTTGTGGTTGCTGCAGGAGTAGGGTTTCTCTTGAGAGCTATGGGGTGGGCTGGTCACCAGGAAGATATATTTTTGGATGTTGGCTTGTCCATATTTCCTAGGCAATTCAGAATTTCATTCCTTTGATTCATTTATTATGGGATCCTTTCCTTTTGCATTATTAGAAACAGCTCTTAAAAGTGTTAAATAAGTGAGATGTGACAGAAAGCACCCAGGTGAAACTCTTGAACACAGGAATGAAGCTCTCACCACTTTTGCTGAGGCAGGGTTTTCCAACATGATGTGCTTTAGAAAATCCCATTCAGAACTTGCAAATATTTTCAAGGTTAGCAAGGGATTTGGAGATCCGATTTTTGACAGTCTAAATATGTGTTAATGTCTTAGCTAGCCTTGAAACTGTCTCCCTAGAGATGGACATTAGAAAGTGTTAAAAATACGTAGAGATGTTCTTGTGCTTGGATTGTGCATGCACACCAGACCTCCATGAGCTAATGTAATCCCATCTTGTTGTGTCAATGCAGAAACTTCTGTTCACTTATGCAATTATTATTAATAAAGATGTATTTAGTAAATGATTCTTGGGGTGTCCATACACTGGGGGTTGTTGTTGATTTGTTGTCAACAAAACTAGATTGTAGCCCATTTTAAAAGTTTTGTCTCAAATCTATTCAAACAGAGGGGTTGGCATGTTCTTAGAAAGTCCTCATTACTTTTTAGCTCTGTGAGTTTGAGCAAGAAGCATTCAGATCTGGTTATTATATTGCAGGAACAAACTCATTTAGTTTAGCATATACAGAGAGATGTCTTAGCATAAGATACTGGCATAAAACTCATACACATTGACCATTCTATCAGCTGCTCCTCTCTTCTTCCATAAAGTGCATTTGTTTCCCTAGACAGGACTGTGAAATACCTGTCAGAAAAGAACCAGAGAGATCCTCTTCCCAGTATTTCCAGGCTCTTGAGCTCCAGTAGTAATAGATATTCCCTGGGAGCACTGCTGCCAGGAGGCTGCCTGTTAGCCATGACAGATGACAGCCTCCTCTCCTGGGCAAGTGCCTCAGGTGTTCGTCTGACAGATGGTCCTGTCCCCACCATGCAACACTTTGGTTGCCCACCCGCAGGCAACACATGGCTCTGTCTCACACGTCTGTGTCTGATGCCAAGCTGCTTTTTCTGGCTTATGCTGGTGAAGATCAGCAGGGCTCATATGTGGGAGTTGTATGAACATTGCACAGGTATGGCTTCTGGCCTCCAGTCTTCCTAGCATTCCATCTGGGACTACTACATCTGTAGTCTCCCTACCCATTCCCTTGTGTTGCCTGTTCCTGAGCTTCTCTAAATCTCTTTGCTGTTGGCCCACAAAAGCATTCAACATGTTCCCCATAAAGGCCTGTCACTAAAAATACAACTGGGGGGACATTGGGGCAGAGAGTCCTCCCATGGGGCACTTCTCTCTTCTCCACCTGCTCTGTCTGTGGATGACAACATTGCAAATCACAAATCTAAACAAAATAACAGTAACCCTCTGCCTTACTACTGTCTCAACGAGTGCTGCCTCAGTTTCTGGGCACTGGCTTGCTGGGACCTTGGCACTGCTTGGCAAGACCGCATATGTCACCCACTCACCAAAAGATAAATATGAAAAACTCTTCTGGGCCTGTTGGTGGAGCAAACTGGAAGAATGGTCTCCCTTGGGAAGAGAATGTAAAGAGATGTTGAGCTTTTGAATTGCTTCTGTGCTTTTGAAATTAATTCATAGATGCCATCACTCCCAAGGAGAGGAGAATTCTTGCTGCCAGTGGTATACTCATCACTGAGATGTATAATAAGGGGTGTTGCCGATGTGACTTTGGAGCTGATGAGGTGAGAATAGACCTTTCCTGTGGCTGTGCACAATGTGTGACCCAAGCCAGCATCTGGGATGGCACCAGCTCTAGTTGTAACTTTTCTTGTTATTTCATTTAGAAGGTCCCCCAACCTTCAACGAGAGTTGGGGCAAGCAAAAATGTCATTTTTGTGTGGGTTCTTCCATGTCTGCTTGCAGGGGCACCCCTACTGCAGCTTTTTTCAAGGTGACATGCTGACATGCTTCTTGCATCCCTCATCCCCAGTCTCTATAATCAGTCAAGTACTTTCACAAAGCTGGCAGCAGTACATAAGGCTCCCAGTATTGAATGTGCCAAACACAGCTGAGAATGGCAAAAGATGGCTCCAAAAGTTACTGAGCTGGGGAAAGGAAGGGGAAATAGTACACCAGAAAGAGACAGAAGTAAATCTGGGATTTTGACTGTGGGGTTGTAGCTGTTGTGCTTAAGACACCAATGCAGTGCACCTTCAGCCACAATATTTTCATGGTTTGGATGGTCGTAGAGTGCAACAGTGAATGCTGGCAGTCAGATGTCTTTTCAGTAGAAATGAAGTTTTTAGGCTCAGAATTCAGCTCTCCTCTTCAAATTTCCTTTCTTTTCCCTCACCTTCTTTCTGATTAAAGAGCCAGCATAGTAAATGTCATTTAGTAGCATCTATAAACACATTTCACAACAGGAAATCTAAGAAAAAAAACCAAACCACAAATTCTTCAAGAAGGTGTATCTCAGGAGTGACATTTAATTGTCAGGCTGACAAAATAAACCATGCTTTTTCATACATCTGTCTGTCAGTCACTACATAATTGAACAACATTCAGGAGGATTACAGAAAATAATAGTTTTCTTCTACTTTTTCTTCTACAACCATGACTGGATGGGTTAAGACAGTTATATTCTTGTCATTCCACTTTTATCTCTAACATATACACTAATTCATTCCTATTCTCTTTATTATGAAACACCAAAAAAGAGTAAAAGGCCAGTCAATGACTTCAGAAACAGGGAGTCATACTTTCCAAGGATTGGTGATGTTCAGAGCAGAGACTGATACATGGCAGACACTGAAAACACTGCACTGACACTGTACAGTTAAATGTAGAGGCTCTTTCAAGAGGGAAAAGCTTTGTATTCTCGGAGCCATTGGGTTTGATTGTAGTGGTGCCTTTTAAAGAAGAACATTTCAGCACAAAACTAACAGGAATGTAAACAAACAAGGGACTTAAGGGTAAACCATCCACATTTTATAGAAACCACATCAGGAACACATCTGCTAAGTTTTTCAGGATGAAGCACACAGGATTGGGACCTGGTTACATAGCAGCAACCTCAGCCCCAAAGGACACGTCCCTACTGTTACAGGTTTGCACACACAGCACAGACCCATGAGGAGCCAGGAAACAGAGCACTGCTGCACAGCTGTTTGAAACAAGGTGCTCAGCTTTGCATAGTATTCGTAGTATCCAGCCTTCTTCTGCTGGGATGTGCATAATTCAGGTTGGTTTTGGGTTTTAAAAACACAAAACCTCAGATCAATCCAGTGCTGTCAAACCAATTCTGTCTGTGACAAATAGCCACTCAGGGACAAACCCTTCTCTGTTGGGTTTATGTCTGAGCCTGAGCAAGCAAGAGTTTTCAGAGCAGAACCTGTGGACTAGGACCACTGTTAATGTGATGAGAGATGTGGCTTGGAAATCCTACTGAAGCTCATCAAGGTCTTGGTACTCACTATCAGGAAGTAAAGGGGACTTTGGTTACATGCAAAGCTAAATGGCAGACCAAACTAGTTTTACAAGATTTTAGAAGCATGTAGTTTTCAAATGTGTATGCCTCACATGGTAACCACATTCTAATGTTAAGTCTGTTTGTCTTCAAAGATGAATGCTTAAGACCAGTCTGATTTCAAACATAAATGTAAACACATACTTTATTGTTCTGGGACCCTCTGTGGCTGGGCGCTAAGGAGGTGATGAGCAGAGGGGTATTGTAAGAGGAGGGAAATAAAGGTAAATTTCTGAACTGAAAATGAAACAAGAGCAAAAGTGGATAAAAAGCAGCGGATCAAGTTACTTCTCTGCAATTAGTGGCTGGATAAAGAGCCCTACAGTCCCAAACACACAAAGGATTATAAATACCCAGAGAAATACTCTGTCTATCACCATAGCTACGTATTTCCAATCATCTTCCACCTGCAAGAGAATAAAAAAGAGAAGGATAAACTACATGTAGTGTTACATATAACTGTGAGTTGACATTATGCAGTAGAAATGCCCCTTGTGCTTTTGAATGTGAGGAAGAACACACATGCAAGTAGGAATGTTGCTTGACATGCTTATAGTTGCTGCAGTTTTCAAGTCTCTTCAGAGAGGGCTGATTTTCTAATGGTATTTTACCACTTTTGGCTGAGAACATACAACACTGTCCTAGTCTGCTGAATTGTTCTAAATATTCGAGTCTGAGGGCAGCCCATCCATGGTTGTGATGCTGACATTAACAAATAGGACCTGATCATGTGGTGGGTACAGGGTGGGGTGGTTTAACAGCAGGCATAGCCACCACAGCTGCACATCATTAAACCCTGTCAAAGGGTTTATCCTGACAGGCCACACAAGACCCAGTTTGCTGTTCTGGTCTGATTTGAAACACTGTCTCACCAATGAAGCCCTACTGATTTCAGAAAACCGGACACATGGACACATGGACTATAGCAAAGCAAGGGTTCCAGCTGAGCAAACTGCAGTGTCATGTGCTAAGCAGGACACAGTGGATTTAGTGTGGCCAAGAGACAGACCTTAGAACCACATTCAATGAAGTTGCTGTCCTTTAAACTGTACCTTCAAACTTGTACTGCACAAAAAACACTGCATCAGAAGAACATTCACACATATAAACTAGTGACTGGTTAAGAGCTCTCTGCTGAGGGATCTTCCACTTGTTTTCCCAGTTTTATTATATTTTCCTCCAAGAAAATACTGGGTTTAGGATTTTGATTGTGTTCAGGGTGAGGAATACAGTGGTAGTTATTGGGGAGTATAAGTAAAATTTAAGTAGGGTAAGTTTGAAGTTGTAAACTGTGATAATGGCATTCAGCCCAGGTGAGAAACAGATAAATAAGGTAAGACTTTCCAGGTTTGTATTGGTTTAATCCTATCCAACCTCCCAGAGCTGCTGAGAGGATAGCTATAATAGTCAGTAGTGTTGGACTGAGTGATAGGGATGTTATGAAAAAGAGGGTGGTTGAAGAAAACTTCATGACCATGCATAGTAACAGGCTGGTAGTCAGGGAAGAACCTTGGAGGACCTCTGAAAATCAGAAATGGAAGCTGTACTTTGCATGAAAGAACATGCAGGAAGAACTCCAACAGCTGTAAATGTTGCTACAATTTTAAAAGGGCTTTTATTTATATATGACTAGTACATATTATCACCCATATTGCCTTGTATATCTGGCTGAAGCAGCCTCCAGAATCATTTTTCTCAGTGCTTGCCTGAGAACAAATCCTGTTTTTTCCCTGAAAAGGGGATTTTCATGAATGAAAAATCATGCTTCCCATCTCTAGGAAGTTTTGAAAGGTAAGTTACAAAGCTGCTGATGAACACACTGGACTAAGAATAAAATTTCATGTGGCAGGAGAGATTTGCAAAATGCAAATCAGCAAAACTAGCAAAGGAGGACTTCTCCTGAGCTGTATAATCAAGACAGCAAGTTATTTGGATGACTGCACGCAAAACAACTTCTCTTTGAGAGCGCATCAGAGAAGGCAGCATGGATATGTTTTATGCAGCTGGTGTGATAGTGAAAGCAGGGCTGAAATGTTTGGGTTAAGCAAAGCACTAAGGGCATAGGTACTAAGCCAGGCTCAGCTCAATCCCCATCCTCCTCTATGGCAATAGATGCCTGTCTTTTGCTTCGGGCTGGCATGTACTACATGAATTCAGTCACCAGCTTAACTCTACTCCTTTATTCAGAAATGTATGGATTTTATTTTCAGATGAAACTTTTTCTGCAGGGCATAAAAAAAGGGGGGGGGGGCAAAGGTGGTCTTTAGGTTTCACAGAAGTTGTATGAATTTCAACAAAATATTCTGATAGAAAGTATGCATATAAAAATTTTCCTTATGAAGTTTTTGTGATTTTCAATGCAAATACAGCAGTGTTTAGTTTTGAAATGGATTTTACCATCATGAAGCATCTAAAAAACTTCAAAACCAAAAGCAAAAATTCCATGACAGATCAAAGATATATGTTTCATTAGGTTCTAAACACTTTTAAAAATATCTTGAAGTGTCAGAGAATTCCTGCTCCTTGTGAGTTCTCGGTGTCATAAAATCTTTTTGCAGCTTCTTTTAGTTGCTTGTGTTTACATATGAGGATGTGGCCCCAGAATTCTTTAAATTCCAGTGTGCATCATTTTCTATGACAGCAATCCCAAATAGGAAAAAAAAATTATAACCTCACACAAGCAAACTCAGTAGATGGTCTTCTTCCCCAGCAACTTGTCTTACTGCTCCTGTACCTTTAGGATTTCCTTCTTAGACCACGTCCAGCCTTCGTGGACTCCTTTGACCTTCAGGACTCACTCCAAAGAGACTCTGGCAATCAGTTTTCTAAACAGGCCAAAGTCTAGCTGCTGGAGATCCAGTTCGTCTGGCACCCCTCTTAACTTTACCCCAAACTGAAAACTCTATCATTCTGTGGTCGCTGTGCCCATGGCCTCCAACTATCACATCTCCCACTAGTCCTTCTCTGTTCACAAACAGTGAGTCCAGTGGGGCACCTTCCCTGGTTGCCTTGCTTCCTGTGTCAGGAAATTATCTTCCACACACTCCAGGAACCTCCTAGACTGATTCTTCTCCGCTGTGTTATCCTTCCAGCAGCCACCTGGCAAGTTGAATTCCCTCATGAAAACAAGGGCTGGTGATCATGATACTTCTTCCAGCCTCCTGCAGAATACATCATCTGCCTGTTCATCCTGCCTAGGTGGTCTGTAAGAGACTCCTACCAGGACATGTGCCCTGCTGACCTAGTCCCCGATCTTTACCCACAGGCACTCCACCTTGTCATCACCACTGATTTCAACACAATCAAAACAAGCCCTAATTGGATGGTTACCTCTTTGGTTTCATTTTGAGACCTCATGTTCTCTGCGATGAACTGGACGTTGCTAATGACATCCTTCACCTCTGGAGAGTACTCCATGTGCTCTGCCATCCATTTCAGTGACTGATGGCTCAGCCGTCTTTTGGTGGTAGGGAGTTCAGTTGCCTTATCACAGTGACTGCACCGCTGCTCCTTGTGCAATTTTGTGTCTTTGTGTTTGCTGTGCTTTGACTTGCCCAACTTACTGTCTGATACTTTCTTGTTTTTCCTGGAGGTGTTTTTTTTCTGGTGTTCTAGTGGCCTCTGCATCAACAGGACTTTGGGCAGCAGGCTAAGAAAGACGGTTTTTACCCATTTGGGCATTGTGTGTGTTGTTGGAGTCCTGTAATGTATATTGAGGACAAACACTGTGATGACAATTGACAGAGTCACAAATATCATTGTGAAGAGTAAATATTCACCTACTAGGGGAATTACTAGAGAGGTAGATGGGATTGTTTCTGTGATCACCAGTAAAAATACAGTCAAAGAAAGAAGCACAGAGATGCAAAGAGTAACTTTCTCACCACAGTCAGATGGCAGGTAAAAAACTAACACAGTCAGGAAAGAGATGAAAAGACAGGGAATGATCAGATTTATGGTGTAGAACATTGGCAACCTTCGAATATAAAAGGAATATGTTATGTCTGTGTAGATCTCTTCACAGCAGTTATATTTAATATCATGTTTGTAGCCAGAAGCATCAACTATTTCCCATTCACTGTTTTCCCAGAAGTCATTCATATCTACTTTGGATCCAATGATCAGAAGATCAATTTTGGCTTTGTCATAGGTCCATGAGCCAAATTTGAGTGAACAGTTCTGATGATCAAATGGGAAAAAGGTAATATCCATAGGACAGGAGCTTTTAAAAATAGCTGGTGGGGTCCAGGTAATCATTCCATCATAGCGAAGGAGGGCTTTGGTCTTGCCTTCAACTTGAAAATCTCCCACAGCACTGGAAAGACAAATGAGGCAAAGAAAAAAAAATTACCATGAAAGTAAAATGTAATGGGTGCTTTCATAGGAGCTGCAAGGGGATATTTTTGAGAGAAAGAGTCAAATGAATCAATAAAATGGGTAAAATGAATCATCGTACTTATTATATAAGACAATATCTGGTTTCCAAATTTTATCTGCTGGTACCCGAACAAATTCAATGCCATCATATTGTCTGGGATCCCATCGCAGTTTGTAGTCATTCCAAATCTGGAAGAAGAATGGACAAGAATTTTAAAACCTTAAATTATCAACAAATATCTGTTTCTCAGATCTTCCTGTGAAATGACAGACTATGATAAAAGTGTTAGCACGTGGAGAAGGGGACAGTGGTCCAAAAGACAGCAAGCCCACTTGTTTCTCCAGCTGGAGAAACACTGGACATGTATGAATACTGTTCCCATTGATTGCTACTCTGTTCTCTGTGACAGTATAGGGTGCCAATTGTTATGAACTGCTGGCATGCTGAGATCTCTCCTCTGTCTTTCAACATCAGTAAAGAGCCTTGTCTGTGAAAGGTTACCTCCCCACTGCCGAGAGAAAATAGGGGCCTTACTGCAGCACCCCACAGGTTAGAGAAGGGCAGCACTAGAGGAGACCAGCACCCCCATGAGCAAGGCAGCACACATGCACATGAACGGGCAGTGGCTGCCAGAAGACCGTATTGGTTCCACAGCAATAGTGAAATACCAGGTCAGGGCAGCAAGGGATGTACAGCAGCTCCCTTGTGTTACTGTCTATTGCCCTATCATGGGGCCATGCTCCATGGTCTCTCACCTATCGTAAATACAGGATCTTTAGAGAAAACTTTGCGTGGACCACAGTCAGGGCCTGAAAAAAATGGTGCAAGTTAGCTATATTTTCTCAGCAGTTTAGGTCCTCTAAGGATCCTTATCTATGTAAAAACACTAAAACTATCAGGAATAATGGAGGTGTGTTCCTTTTTCTAGTAAATGTTTCGGTGGGGATGACCTACGACTGCAGAGCTGCATATTTAGTCACTCTTTAAGGAGTACATCCAGCTAGATTTTCCAGAAGAAAACAAATAATCATGAAGTTGGAGAAGAATATATCCCACAGGAAAGTAGGAAGATGTAACTTCTTGGTAAAAAGAATGAAGAAATTACTTTTTCAATTGTGGAGTTTCTCCTTATTAATTTTTTAAAATCCTTGTTACAAAACAAGAACTTATTCTATAGATGTAACTTACAAGTAACACACATTTCATCATTTCGATGCAAAATGCATGAGAAATGCAACACAGTCACTTACATGTCTTAGCCACAAATTCGTTTCCATAATCTGATTGACTTCATCCTATAAAGAAACACAGGTATAACCAGTTATAGTGTCCTGAGATGGCCAAATACTTGGCCCATAAAACTGGAAAACAGAATTTCACATTAACTGATAGCAGATTTTTTCTAGCATCTTTCAAGAGGTTTACACATTGTACACAGTTGTGTGCAACCCTACTGAAAAATTAATAAAGCTTTACTGAAAAATCCTGCTCTATAAATATCAGATATACAGAAAGATGCACTGTTTTGCTAGCTGTTTGAGTATCTGGAGAGCACACACCCTAGAATTGCTCTGACCTGTACCAGAGGAATAAGGTTCTTTTTGTGGCTGTGTATTTTGTTGGATTCAGTGTTTAAAAAGCTCTGATTACACAGTACAGATACTGGTCAAGATTCAAGGAAAATGGCATCTGTATCATAGTGTTTTGAATTTCTATGCAAACCTCTAGAGCAGATGCACTTGACCAGCACTAAATTAGGTAACTGTTAAACAGATATCTTCTTTTTACAGTCACTTATTGCAATTGCCTGTCAGTCATGAATCAGAAAGGTGATGCTTTGCTTCTTCCACATTGCCTCTGTCCTGCCCAGCATGTTTGCCCCACACCTATTTGCATTCCAAAACATGCAACATTCATCCTCGCCTCCAAGCTTTAAAACACCACTCTTCCACTTGCCACACTTTTCCCTTATGCCATTTTGAAACAAATAGACTGCAAAAAAAGCACGCAAAAAAGGTGAAGATTTTTCCCCTCAGGACAGTAGCCGCAAAGGAGAACTGGTCACATGGTCCACGCAACACGGACACACCAGTTGTCTCTGGAGTGGGCTAGCTCTGTGAAGAGTGGGCTTGAACATTCAGTACTTCTGCCCCAGGCTCTGGAGGATGCTACAGAGTAAGGAAATTAATCCATGTCATTCAAACCACTCATTCAAGCAACTGGAACGACTCATCTGACTAAAAGAACAGCAAAGGTCTCAGCATGTGCACTTAGACAGACATGAAATGAAAGCTAGGAGAGTTGGGGGTGCAGGCAGCGATCACAATTACATCTCCTGCTTCAGCGATTTGCGTGTGTTTACAACCATCCCCAAAGCTCAGCAGTATTCTGTAGTGAGTCTTACCACATTTGTAAGCTGGGTAATGGCCAGTTCAAAATACACTGTGACAGGATCAGACACATTTTCCACCGGCCTAATGAACTGGTTGTACTGGGAGAAGAGTTTGTGAAATAACCGTTCCTCTGATTCGCAGGCTGTGGTATCTGCATTGGTAAAGATAAAGAACAGCTAAGCCAGAGGTAAGAAAAAGGGGAAGAAGGTGCTGGATAACATACTAGTCTATGCTATATTTCTGGATCTTGTGCCTGTGACCATGTTTAAAGACACCAGAGCACAGAGAGGAGAGGGTTGCCAGTATACTGTCAGTAGAAAGCATCCTCCTGCAGAATGCTGGCTACTCCTTGTTTCCTCAAAGAGTAAGGTAATGGCTTCAGTGGTTGTGTCTCCTAAGCTGGATTTAGCCTATGAGCCTCCATTTGGCCCACCCTGGTATCATACTGAAGTAGAATAAGGAGGTGTGAAATAGAAGAAGTAGAAATGTGACAGATTTAATCTTTGTGAGTCTTCCTGGTAAAACAGGGTGTTTATGAAAAGCATAGCTACTTAGAAATTAAAAGCTTTAAACTACTGTATCAAAATCTCTGTCAGGTGATTAGGTGACTACAAGCATGCCTCCTAATCTTAAACATTATGACTGCATTTTATCCTCATGTTTGATATTTCCACTCTTTATATAGCACAATTTTTCTTTGAAGAAAGTTCATTTATTAAGTTCTATGAACAAGAAAAAAGTGGAAATATTAACATTTCTTATAGAATAGCATGCATATATAATACATAATACATATAATAATACATTATTATTAATACATATATTAATACATAATATATAATACAGAACTATTGTTTGGGAACAAGCAGACCACAGCTGTAACCCCTCATTAGTGAAGAACAGACCAGATGGCTTGGAAGAAACAAGGTGTGTGATAGGCACTGAGCTGACTCACTGGGGAGTTAAGAAGAATACCCCTAACCTGTTACCCATAGTCCAAACCTGAAATAGTTATTTTCACAGTGTTAAAGGCTACACACTTTCATTTCAAAAGGAAAATATTAAATTATATTGGCTCTGGCAACATCAGCTCAGAAGAACAATTTTCTTGAAAAACTTTGCTATTACAATGCATTACTGTAATTCAGCACTTGCAATAAAAATACTTTATAAGGTCAAGATTTAGAATTTCCTTCTCATGCTGGGCACAGCTGTGTTATCAAAGCTATATGATGATCCCAAAGATATTACTGATACAACTGAGGAAAAATTTGTTTTCAGACTCACTGTCATAAGTTTTTTGCATTAGTCCCAGACTGCACTAGAACAAATCAGACAAGCAACCATGATAAGCCTTTATGATTGCAAATATTAAACATAGAAGGGGTTTGTGTCAGGCAGCATGGTCTCTGGCACAGCATAGAACACAAATTTGCAATTTACATATCCTTCAGTGAACACAAGGGCCTGTGGATGCACAGATGTCCTGCAGGGAGACACTTGGTCTCAGTATGCTGCACTTTCCTGATTAGACTGTCCTTCTGCTGTTCTTGAAAAAGAGATTTCACCTCTAAGGTGATACAAAGCATCCTGAAATTGCAGGGGATTATCATAACTGCAAGATGAAACGTTGGCTACTGGTCACTTACATGTATGGAAAAAAAAATTCTAGTAAAATTTCGAAAACTTGATGTTTTATTTCATCCTTTCAGCATCATTCAGAGAAGGCACTTGAATGTCTTTAAAGTTTGGGTGATTTGGGGGAACATGAAGTCTCATGACTAAAGTAAATGAGTCTAAAATCATGTTTCATTTGAAATTTTGCCACTGGCTTCTTAATAGACACGTGCTTTAAAATAACGTAACAAAACTAGACAAGTATTTAGGTCTTATCTCATGATGCTGCTTTAAGACAGTATCTTATGCCGTGCTAAGACAAGCAGTATATTTAATACACATCTTGGTCATCTGCAGAAGCGAGACTTTCAAAACAGATGTGTGTCCTAAAAGCAAAAATCCTGCTAAACTCAATGAGAGTTGTGAACGGAAATGACTGCAGCATATTTAAACACAGATCACAAACAATAGTGAACAACAATAGATCAAGTTCTTACTTTTGAGAGTGTGACTACTGACCATGCACATCCATAGCCTGCATTATTTAAGCACTTGCAAATGCAAGCAGCAAATGAAATTACTAGGAACCCTATTTAATTTCTATTGTTTTCTAGAAAAAGTTCTTCCATTAGTTGTCAAACAAAAATGAAGAGTTTTACGTTAGAAAACTAGTATTGCTCTAGCTCTTTTCAAATACTGTTGAAATGTTACAGATTTCAGGTTAGAAATAGCTGGTGGAAGCTTTACATTGAATTCATTCAAGAAAACAGAAGCAGAGACAGTGACTAGAAAATATTCTAGAAGCTGGTATCAAAGAAAGCCTACCTTTAATCAAGGATGTGAACACAAATGCCCACACACAGAAAGCAGGGCAACAGCAACATAGCCACGTCTCAGGATGCATTGCTAGCAGCAGAATAGAGCTCCCTTTTGAGAACAGAGGTTTGGGGGAAGAAACAAGAGGCAAGAAGACATATAACCCTCCTGATGGTAAGTAGGCGGTAGAAGGACGGATTTCGGTTTTGCATCTGCAGCCTGCTGAGCAGAGCAAAGCCTTGCAGAGCTGCTTTCACTACCACTAGGCAAGGAGAGCTTATGCCGCGCGCAGAGCGAAGGGAGTCAGGCAGCATCCTATCAGGTGACTTCACATTTCCAGTCACCCGCACCCCTGCCTCGGGGAATGTATAAGAATGCAGGAGAGAGAGGGAAGGCAAGACACAGGACAGCCATCATGGAGCAGGGGGAGCATTCACTCATCCCTTCACCCAAGGGTTAAGAACTCTCATCGAGCTAAAGCAGCTGCTTTAGCTATTGCCCGGCGATCACCTGAGTGAGTCCGTCAGAATACGCAGAGGTGAAACAGCTTCAGTTTCTTGGCTGAGGACTGATTCTTCAGGTGATGGAAATGGATGTTATATGGTTTTAACACGTCTACCAGAAACCATATGAACCTTGAAATAAGCACAGCATCGAGTGATAGAACTGCTTGACAGAATTCTCAGTGAATAAATCCAAGGCAAGTAGACTTATTATTGCCATGTGACGGGAGCAACTAAGCATGCTAAGTCCTTTCCTGACAGTCAAGTCAGCTTACAACATCAATTCTTCTAACTTTTTTCCTTGTGTGTGCAGTCTCCTGTGCCAGCATGCTAGTGTGGAAATGGAGGAGGAGAATAAAGAAAAAAACCACCAGCTGCTGTTACAGGCCAAGTTCTCTGCAACAGAGTGTTACTCTTAATCACAGAAGTTAAAAAACCCTGATCTCATGATCCTTTATAGGTTAATGCATGTTCCCTCCTCAGGTGTTCAATACACGTGTCCTTGCAACAGGAATGCCTGAAAAGAATCTGTAGGAAAAGGATCTGAGAAACGGAGGGTCCTGTTTAGCTGCAGCGGGGTGGAAGGCACCACGGGTTACTTGGTGCCATCCAGCCTTCCAGAAAGCAGCTCAGACACGGAATCTCATTTGTGTGTACTCAATCCAGCATGAACAAGTCCGAGTGACTGGATGAATGATTTGATCGAAACAGAAATGCTGCTGCATTTTCAGGCACTTACATTGTTGTGTAAGTGCAGAGAGAAGAATAAAAAAAGCCAGAAAATGAAAAAAGGATGCCCTTCCTGCTACAAAATACAAAGGCAAAGCTGCGGCGCAGAGTAAGAAAGTAATCTGTTATTTATAGAAATTGTTAAAGTATGGATAGAAAGGAAGAGGACTGTCTGGAAGAAAAAGACTAAGGAATGAGCTGACTGCATAAAGAAGATACCTGAAGTGGACCAAGTTGCCCATGACAAGTTTTGAGGGATGAAAAGTAAATCTTGAAGGATTACAGGCAAAAGCCTTACTCCAGAGCTCACTAGAGACAGGGAGCCTTCTGCAGAGAGATAAGAAAGCAAAAGAAACAAAACCACACGAGTGTTTGGAAATCTGAGAGTCGTTTTGCCCTCTCAAAAGCAGCAGTGTTAGTGTAGACCACAAGGCATGGCCATGAAGCATCTCTAAGCTGAAGTCAGATATAAATTCTCCTTGCAAATAATTTTAAGATGAAAATGTGGGTTTCAGCATGGTCTTTCAGATTTGTCTTTTAAGTTTCTATTTTGCCAACATTTTCCTAGGAAAAATGTAAAAACCACAAAAAAGTTCTGCTTTATGCCAAATTTTCCCAAGTTGCTATGTTTATTAGAATGGTGTTAACAGTCCAGGTCCATAAACTTGCAGTTCCCTCACCTTATGGAATGAAGTTCATACTTTCTTCTTGAAGTGATGTGCCCGTGGTGCACTGTGGCTAACAGAATTATGCGGCCATGTGGTATCACAGGACGCCTGTGAATGGCTGCAGTCATGGAACATGCACTCCTGTTAAAGTCCAGTGCTTCTAGAAGGATGACATATAGTAAGACAGTCAGATACAATTTGAAAACAAATTCGCCCCAACTTAAAATGTTTTGTCGTTTGCAAACTTTTTGTTCTTCCCAAAAATGTACCAGGCCAGGGAATCAGGTGGGAGATGTTAACAGACCTGCACATGCGTGTCTGCAGACTTAAAAGTCTTCAGAGGTGAAGGTAATGAGTGTGCTGCCCCTCCAGAGAGAAGGAGAGCAGTGCAAGTCCAGCTGGCAAAGATGATCCTTACTGCCACACTTGAGGGAAAGAACTGCTTTGTTATGGGAAGCAAGGGACTGGGAAGAAGGCTGAATTTGGAGGCAATACTAGTCATTCAGTGAGCAGATGGCAGGAGGGATTGTGCTGCGAAGACCCTGCTGGAGTGGGTGTTGCCTTTGGGAAAGGCTGAAGAGGAAGGCGAGGTTCAAATCGAGCCATGAGAAGCAGCTGATGAGGCATCCAGATGGAGAATGCAGAGAGGTACTGCCTCAGCACAAGGATGCCAGCTGGAAGCAGAGCAAAAAGTTGTGAATCATTGCTGCTTGGGAAGGTACCTAATTTAATCTAATATGAACTGGCCAAAAGAGGTGTCAAAATGCCAGGCTCAAACAGAAAGCATATATTGACAGGCCTTCATTCTTCTTTTGCCCTCTAAGTGTGGAAGAAGAGGCTGATTTAGTCCTTTCACATGTACTTTTACCCTCCAAGCATATATTCACTCAAAAAACCCCCCAAAACCTCTGGTTTCTTTTCTTCAGGTAAGGTGGCTCAGGAAAAAGAGGGCAAGCAGCTTGCAGAGATGCATAAAATCTGCCCACCAAAAAGGTTTCTAGCACATGGATGCACTTCACAACTGGAGCTTAATGTTGTAAAAGCTGCGTGGTGTTGACAGTGAAAAAAACCAACAACAAGAGGACCCACTTGGAGGGTTGCCTATGCACCCAGGAACTGAAGGCACGCACCCTGGTGCTATTTGCAATCCTAACGACAGATCCATTTGGAGTCAGGCTTAGATTTGAATGGCTGATTTCCTCCTCTAGAGCCAAGTAGTCCTTTGTTGGAGAGCTGTATCTGAGTTGTTCATAGGATTTGACAATGCAATGGATTAACCTGCAGTGGGACAGTTACAAACACCTCTGTGACAAACACCTTTTCTATCGTGAGATACTCATGTCCTCTTCATCTGCTGAGAAGCCCCTGCATCCAGTGGAGAAATTCACAGTCTGTCAACTCTTTGCTAACTACTACTAGGCAAGTGAGTTTGCACTACGGGCTCGTGTTACCGTTTGCTGATCTGGAAGCACTGAGGGGATCTAAGCCACTTCTCACTGGTTTCTTGCTCAGGGTTACCTGTACATTTGCTTGTGGTGCCTGCCCTGAAACAGCTGAGTGGGACCTCAGCAGCATTTAACTTTATGTCTACTCTGCTACTTACTGCTTTTGCAAGTAGACAGCTATTAGGCAATCAACCAACTCATCTAGAGCTTGGTCCTCTCTGCATATTCACACACAGCAGTTCCTTGGGCATGGGACACCTCCTGCTAGTAAACAGGGATGCTAGCAGAAGGAAACTGTAATGGAATAGTGAAAGAATCAGTCAAATCCTACCATCTTACTGACAGTTCTGTAGTCAGCCTTGGATATCTTGTGCATTAGCTAAATTAAGATAAACAGGAAACTCACTAAAAGCTCACAGAGGGGAGATTTCTGAGAATGGGAGATGCTTAAATTGAACATGCAATTGAAGGCCAAGCTCTAAAGGCTGGAACATCAAGCTCCTTAGCAGGTTCTGAATGATGAAGGAATACTTTAGCTCACAGAGTTTATTTGGACCAGTACTTTTTCTGTGTCTGTGCTGCATGGGTAATTCATCAGCATGTGAACACTGATATTTTACCTTAAAACACTCTGTTCTGTTTTGTGGCATTTGGATACCATCACCTTCCAGATCTTTCAAGCCAATTGACCGTAGAAATAAAGCAGACTTTTCAACTATTCAAGGCTTTGCAGACATTAGGCAGGGAGGCAGAGGCCATCTGTGACAACCCTCTGAGGTTTGATCTCAGCAAGCACTCAAAGAGCTCAAAGTAGGACTCTGCAAGAAACATTTTTCACACAAGTAGTGGGGCAAAAGGGTGACAAAGATTTATACCTTCTGGAGGCAAAACCAGAATTCTATTCTTTCGTGTTGTCAGAGTTATCCTTCACTAACAAGTGTGCATCTATTACTAAGGCAGAGCAAATCATTGCTCTCTATGTTCTCCCATCTGACATGAACCAGACACTTTCTCAGCTGTTTTTCTTGGTTACTCCTGCTCTGTTTCTGAACTGCATTCCCCCAGCCCTATCCCTTCTCCCCCACTTCAACAGGCAAATGATTATCTCATGGGCTCCTGGTCTGTGCTCCATCTCTCACCTCCCCCACACAGTATAATTTCCTACAGCTTCATAGAAGCAATACTGACAGCAGCTGTACCTGCCTTATATGTGACAACTGCAGTCTCATAGAGGTAAAAGATCGCTATTAATCTGTGTTAGCCCTGAGTGCTGTTGGGATCCACTGTTTTGTTTCAGCTTCTGATATCACTACAATACATCAGGCTAATAAAGCATTTATTAGATAATACTAGGAATCCAGCTTCCACTGCTTTGTTGGAAGTCATTCAACTGTCACAGAAGCCCTTCCAGGACACTACCCTTTGCTAAAGTGTTAGTACAGTCCAGCTTGCCAAGTGTTACACCCTGAGCAGTACATTCACACTCCCTGCAGCAAAGCCTGGATCTCACCCATGTGTAAGTCCTGGTCTTTGGCCTTTCTCATGCTCTGGGACCTCATGTGCCAACAGTGTTTGCTCTCTGATCCACCAGACACTGACCAGTGGCTTCCAGTGTGCAGATGTGAAGCACGAGTGAAGATGGAACTTCAATGGCTACTGTATGCAGAATAATGTGCTCATGCTTCAGGATCTTTTATATAAAAATTGGTGGGGTTTTTGGTTGGTTGGTTGGCTGTTTGTTTTTTTTTTTTAATGTTTTTTGTTTGTTTTTGGGGTTTTGTTTGTTTGTTTTTGTTTTTGTTTTTGTTTCTTGTTAGTCAGATATTAAATGATGTGTGGGAAGAGGCCTTGAAGCTTGTGTTGATTAGGGCATTTCCACAAACTTAGCACAGGATTTCTTCAGTTCAGTAGCTTGCTCTGTAATAAAGTCCTTCCTTAATTTTTGTTTTGTATTAAAGAGATTGAACAACAGCACCTCTATGAGTCTGCCCCTGCTGCCCCAGCTATGAAGTGGGCAGTCAGTAAGTCAGGCAGTCAATACACACTGAGTAGCCAAGCACATGAATGGGGATGCCTATTCCCACGATCCTGTCTGCTAACCAGATGCAGTAACCAGAGTACAACACAAAGATCCATCTTTTATAAGCTAAAGCATCACTGATGGCAGCATCTCCAAAGCACCTTTCATTGTACAAAACAGCATCACTTATTTTTACCTTCACTGACCTCCAGCTTGGACCAGCTCTTCTTGTAACTTGATGGAGATTCTATAGGCTGATAAAACCTGATCCATTTCAAGGAACTAAACCTCAAACCAATCACCTCTGTTCAGCTTTTTTAGAATTCTCGACTAAAGCAACAGTTCATGGGAGTAAGTTTTCAACATGTAAAATACATGTTTCTACACTTCCCTAATGTAAATATCTTTCTTTGCTGCAAGCATACTTTGACCCTGTAGGGAGGGTGCACTGGGTGTTTCTGTACCCTCTTTTGAGCTCCTTGCCATAGATGCCATTTCTCCTCAATCCCAAAATGAAAATCACAAAATATTTTGAAGCAACTCTAAAGAGCTGTAACAGAGAGAGGCCAGCAGAAATATCTAGCTTTATGCACATAGTTGTGATAGCAGAAATAATATAAAGACCACACAAACTTGAATAGGATCTTGTGGAAGCCACCAAATTCTATACTGACATCTGCAGTGCCTCCAGGGATGCTAGTATAGCCAACATTTTATTTCTAAGAAATTTAGCATTTCTTAAGTAGGCAAAAAACCAAATCAAGCAGAAATGTAAACAGGAATGCTTAAAGGGATGCTATGACATAACATCCTGAAAATGTTGGATTCAGTGACTGTAGGGGAGGTCTCCCCATGTCCTTTCCCTGTAGTGAGGAAAATGGGTATAGTAGCAATATTGTTAGGGAAAATACAATAGCAATGACTGTGATGAGTGGAAAGAGTAGGGGTCTTTAACAAAAGGTACAGGGCCAGACCAACCAAGTGAGTGATGGGAATATGACTGCAGTAAAGAGTTCCAGACTGAATGTCTGAAATTGCCTAGCCTAAAAGGGATTAAGATGCAAATGCCCAGTTTTAGCCCTTACAAGTTCATGAAATAATAGACCGTTGGAAACAGCAGGTAACTCAAGCACCATGTGAACAGAGCACACCTAACAGTGCTCTTGTTGATCCAACAGTTCAAGGTTACAGTCATACTCTGGCTGAATAACTACTCTGAGGCTGTATTCTAGTGGACTGAGATTTAATGTTAACAGTATTTTAGCAAATTCATGGGTGTGTTCCAAAGAAATAATAAAATCCATGGAGAACTTGGTGGTTGGGGAAAGAAAAAAAAACAGGGCAAAAAGAGTCATTGAACTAATTAGTGTGGAAAAAAATCCCCTAACATTTGAAAAAGAACCACAGTTGTCATTAGGGAAATGGGCTGGTCTGTAAGCTGGAGGAGTGATGGAACCTTATTTTTTGTGCATGCATTTTTTCCCTCCCAACTTCCATTATCTCAACAGCTAGTAACCATTCCTCTTGCTCCTTTTTAGATCCCTAAGGGCTACAAAGCAGCACATGTAGAAGCTAGGCAGAAGCTGTGTATGTATGGTGATTAGTGAACTAATATATATGTGCTGACCAACCATATGGCTACTTCCAAATGACATCTATAGTCTGTCTGTTGTTTCTTCAGATGGGACAAATCTCATTTGGGTTGTTCCCTTTACGCAGTTTTTGACTCGCAACAAATCTACAGAAACTTAATTTTCTTTAAAATTCATTAAAAATTGTCCTTTGGAAGGGTCAGTGAGTAGACAGAAAAATATGTGATGAAAAAATATTGTTTGAACAGGAAGCAGGGGTGAAATAAAGAACAGTTCTATTCTTGCTTCAACCAGTAGCAACATATATAGAAAACAAAACCGTCAAATGGGAAATAAGTTAAATACAGTACCTGTCCTAATTTTTATCCAAAATCTGGAGTAGGAAGAACACCAGATTGAAGATGAAGGATAAATCTTCTCAAATAAGGTTTATCTCCTGGAATATCTGGGCCCCGAAATACCTACGTGCAGCAGAAATAACAAATGTTTGACTGTATGGTGAAAAACACTGTATCCATTTATGTAATTAAATGTAATATTCTCTGTGGGATAGAAACCTCAGAAATGCACCACGTCTAGACCAGGCAACTTGACATTCCTCCATCACTACTCTTCTGTCAGAGGACAGAATTTAAGAGAAGCTAAGTAAGGGGAAAGGTTTCATCAGATGGGATAACAAAGTAAACCCATTTACTTTGATGATGCTGGAGGAAAGCCTTAGCAATGTCCTGGTGATCTGAAAGTTGAGCTTACAGTAGGCCCCCCAATCCAATGAAAATAAAAGTGCCATCTGAGAGAACTTTTAAATATATAGGGTAAATAATCCATGTCTGTAGGAATTCTGCCATTCACTTCTCAGATTTCCCCTGAAATGAAACTAATCAATGTCCCTTTGAAAATATCTATGACACCCTGGCCTGAAATCTGAAACTCTTTCCCAGGTGATGAAAAAATCGAAGGACCCAGCTTCTAAACATATCAAAAAGAGGTTGCAAGCTTTGTCTGAAAGTTCTCAAGACTTCAGTCCTTACTCCTTATTTTGGAACACTGGAATGATCTACTAATGTTTCTCTTAAAAATTCTTCAGGTCTAACTCTCCAACACTTCCCAGGATATTACAACATTTTATGGACACCGAAAGGATGTTTGCATATGGCAAAAAGGGCTCGATATGTTTAAGACATACTCAAAATTTTGTGGGGGAACTTGCCTTATTAAATGCAAATGAATGGAAAAAAATCTGAACAGAGGCTGGAAGTTTAAGTAATCCTGTTTGTTTCATAGTCTGTGAGACGCTTTTATCTTTAGTGTCCTGTAGCTTTTGAAGAAACAGTCTTGGTTGGGATCATCTGTGCTTGGTTTTGTGAGTAGTATTGATCCCTTGTGATTAGTGAGAATGTTACTCTTTTTAACTTAGCTTATTCCCTTTTTGCTCCTAAAGACCATATCACCACTCTGGAACAAGAAAAGTAGTAGTAAAAGTGTTAGTGTCTGAGAGAACCCAGTATTTCCCTCTCTGCCTGTTTTCCCAACACATCACTAAAGGTTTCTGGAGTTCCTTAATGCCAGTGGGAAGTGAGGATGCAGTCACGTAACGCATGGGCAGCCAAATTTCAGTGTCAAAAAAGTTCCAGTGTCAAAAAGATTTACTTTGCAAGAGCTCTGCACAAACACACTGACAGACAGATAATCTTCAAAGGCGTCAATTTCTAAACTGGCATGAGAGGCAAGGCAAGGAGGAAAAGAACCTCAGGGGTCACATGAACAACTGGAATAGCCGAAGCACTGAGCAATCAAGAGAGTTAACAAAATTGAACATGAAAATGTGGGCTTCAATGCACTAACCACTAAGAGATACTTTCTGGACAATCAGACATATTCACAATCGTAATTTCATCTGAAAATAAGCCTCTTTTTCTGTTTTTCATCAGATTTCACTGGCAATTGGTCAGGAGGAGCCCTTCTGGCAAAAACTATAGACACAAGTTCTTGAGAAATTTTAGAGCAAAATCAACAACAGAAACAGGCAGGAACTTAGTCAGTCAGACCTCAGTAGTCCTGTAAGGATTCCATGCGGAACTGAGAAATTGTGTAAATGTTTTTCTTTAGACTCCATGAAAACCAATCAAAGTGCAGAGATTTAGAGCAGCACTGATGTCAGATCCTTAACACGCAATAAAGCACATTAAGTGTGCTTGGATTTCCCACCAGCTGAGACCTTTGTCAGAATTCTTCACAGGGGACATTTTTCCCCTCCAGAAGGACCTGGTGCAAGTCTCTGGAGAATTTTGTTCTCTTTGAAAGAGAAAATTGTTATCTCAGTGCTAAAAATGAGTCTGCACTGTGCCATAGAACTTGTACTCAGATTGTGCTGACACGCCTTAGTAGTGAGGTTTTAAACAGCCCAAAGCTATTTACCTGAGCCATTCCTACAGTTTATCAGAAAATCATGCAGATTCTCACAAGAAATTTTAATTTCCTTTTAGGCAAATGGAGAAAAATGAACTAAAGGAGTATTTGGCCAAACCTAAGCTCCCTGACAGAGCTCCTGGTGAGGGGAAGCACGATATGACTGCAGTGACATACGATACTCTCAGAAGAGCAAGCAGCCAAGTGACATCTCCCATGAAATTTCATCATGGCATATCTCCTCTGCAAAATATTTCAACTGTCAGTTGATTTATACGAGGTACAGGGAGAGGACTCTTTTATCCTTAGAAAATGGTGCCATCCTTCTGTAAGCAGAACCACTCAGATGAAAATCCATTTCCTTAGCAGAGAATATTTTTAATCCTTTTAAAAACTAATTTCTGAACTCCTTAATTCTTTACTTAATTGATGGCTCTCAAATCAAGCGTGCTGAGAAAAAGACTGCTGTGGTACTGACAGAATTTAAATCAGCAGCAGCATAAAGAACGAAGACACTGCAGTGTAAGTGACCAAAGATCCAGAGGTCCTGAAACACGATTTTTTAACCCTTCAGGGCTGGCTTAAGTCTGCATCTGGATGGAGAGCACTTCAAACCTGCCAAAGGAGACTAGCAGCCCATTCCAATTTAAATGGATAATGAATTAAGATCCAAATCTTCTGGTAATTCAGAAAGAAAAAAGTAACACCTCATCCTCTGTTATGTGAAGAGCAATCCTGCTAAGAAAATAGTAATTTTTGTAACTGAAGGCACTATTGGAAGCATTTAGGTTAACAAGAACCAAGTGTCAAGATCCTGCTCCTGGTAGGTCAGTGGACTTGGCCATCTCTCCTTATGTATAACTTTGTATTAGTGAAGGAGGCATGAGGTCATCAGCAAATTTGACTGACTCTTCTTTATACAGCAAAGCTTTCTTTTTGTTAAATTACTGTCTGACAGCTACAGAGTTCTGTACACTTCATTTAATGCATGGCTTTGTGAACCTCATGAGTTCTGACATTTCTAGGACAGGCTGAGCCATCAATACCTCTTGTGCCTCTGGCCAAAAAGTGTAAGGAGAAAGCCTGATGTCATTATGGTCAGAAACCATCTTTTCTTTCGTGCTCTGTCTGAAAAAGCTTTTGGAAGGAATATCAGCAACCTCATAATGGGCGTTGTGACTGAGAGAGGGAGGAAGTGGAAAAATTAATTTAAAACATCATCTGCTTTATTTACATAAGTATTGCCACCAGCTATTATCTCGCAAGGCAGTGTCTGAAGGGGAAAGGCTTCAAGTTTTGTACATAGCCTCAGGATTAGACCAGGAGCGTTTGGTGATCTGTTGCCAATGCCACAGTCTTTGTGATGCAGTTTTAGGTTTAGGCAGAGCTGAGATATTCCTGCCTTTGCTTCAGGCAGAAGTAGATAATCTGATTAATGAGGATTAATTCCATCTAGCTGTAGCTATCCAGAAATGAGGCATCCATTTCAAGGCTTTCTCTGCTATCAGTAGAAGAAGATTTGCTGCTGCAGAGACTTCAGACAGAGACATCTCAGAGCCTGTTCTGCAGGGACTAGCTAACTCTGCCTTCTGGGTGGTTTAGGTTGGGCTAGCTAGATCCTGTCCTTTTTCCTCCTGTTGTTTCATCTGTCACAACAAGATAACAAAGTTTTGCCTCTTAGATCATCTCTAGGCTCTCAGACTGGCACAGAATCCATTTGCTGTATGCCTGTACCACCCAACACCGTCTAAAATTTGAAACATAGGCAGTAACAAGGAAGACGTTCAGATGGATAATAATCAGGGTAGACTTACATGAATAATGAGAATAATTTCCTTGTTTTTATGGAGAAAATTGGGTGACAGAAGTGAGGAAAAAAAATTACAATTCCTTTGCAGGCCTCCAGAGGCTGTGCAGCAGGTCCTATGTTAACTTTATATGATAGATGACTTAAGGCATTGTACCAGTAATATTGTACATCTATGGTATTTGAGCTCATGACTCATTTATATTAGTATCTAATGAAGCAAAAATTGGTGCAAAACATAAGATAACAATCACCAATAGAGCTGGGCAGCTGAGTGCTGTAACTAAGTATCGTGATTTGGTTTTTGTCAGAGAATCCAGTAACACATTAAATAAAAGCATCTTAAATCATCCTGCATTGCCTGCCTAAGGAGAGATGTAAATATGGAGATATAATTGAAGCCAGAGCATGTGTTAAGATGGAATGTGCATAAAAGGCCAGGCAAATTACAACTGTCATTCACTTAAACTACAGAAGATGCAGCAGTTTTGAATCAAAGGTGAAGAAGGTAAATATAAATTGGCAGGACACCCCTTGGATTCATGGTGCAAATTCAGTTATAATGTTCCAGGGCCACAAATGCAAACATTACGGGGAAAACTTGATGAAGAGGAAAAACTGACAGTGTCAACTGGGCATCACACCTTGCTGGTGCCATGTCAAACATCAGCACCAACACAAGCAACAGTGTATCAGTGATTGTCTGACATATTTACATTGTCAATGAGCTGCAGCTTGACAAGGAAGAGCAAAGGGTGAAATTCCCTGAGCAGACCCATGAGAAGTGAGCAGCAATGACAGCTAACATCTGCTGGAACTAAAGTGTTGCCGGCTCAGCCAAGAGGATCCCCTTGTTTAGGGATGGCTAGAAGCCTTGCAATTCAGAAAAGGTCAAAGTTTGCAAGAAGGCAAAAAATGAAATGAAACACATTTTTTGCAAAGAGCACCTCATTTTCCTTGGTCACCTCTGTGGCCAGTAGAAATTTTTCAGGTAAACTAATTTGTGTTTAAGTTCACTGATTTATGGAGTTTTTTGGAAGTTAGATCTCTTGAAAAGAAAATGGTCAGTTTTAGGAAGGGAAGACTATTAAAATTCAAAGCCAGTCTGATAAACACCTCTAGATTTTACTGCCTTGGTAGCCTGTACCTATAGAATACTTTTTTTAGTTCTTACGGAAATAGCTATCAAAGATATTTCTCAGTTCTATTTTGTTTCTGTTGTTTGCTTAATTTGTTTCATCCTTCCACCTTCAACCAAAAAATTCAAACAGCTGTCAAGAAATTTTCATCAGTATGGTTGAAGTTTGCAAAATACAAACCAAAGAAGAGGATCTAGCTTGGAAAATATAGGTTTAGTCAGATGGAAATCTGGGAGCAGCAAAATATGCCCCATGAAGAAAAATGAAGCCACCATGTAGAAAAAGGATAATGTAGGATGCCATCATTCTAAGGAGACCCGTTTGCAGACAGTAACCACTGATTGACAAGAAGTTGAGAGCTGACTTTCTTGGTAAGAGGAATATCTATCTGTGTGTTTGTGTCTGAGCATGCATAAACATTTTTACTAACCGTGTCAATAGATAGGGAAGGATAAATGCAAGGACTACTTGAAATGGATGCACTGTTTTAATCTCATCCCTCCAACGGTGCTGTTCTGTCCAGATTAGGCTACACCACACTATGTAATGGCACAGAAGCATATATCCATAAAATCCCAAAAGAGTCTGCAATGCTCATATCTGCTGAGCTGCTAAATGTGCTTTGGGCTCTGGAGGAAAGCAGTTATGCTCCAGTTCAGTGAGTTCACCAGTCCATTTTCAGAAGGAGGTAAACCTGGGAATTCTAACTGTGCAGATGAATTCACATGGTCTGTGTGGGAAGCAGCTGCAAACCCCTGAAGCTGAATGACCTTGTGCTCTCTTTTAATATGATGTCTGATCTTCAAAAACAGCCCATTTTAACATGCATTATTTTAAGAGTTCTCTTCCCTGAAAAAGAGTACTCAGTTAACTTGAGCACACCCACTCCTCCACCGTGCAAATGAGAAAACCTTACATGAGAAGTTTTCCCATTAATTATCTACCCACAATTATAACCTACACCTTCTCCTTGAATGGAAACCCGTGGGCAAGCACAGCAACAATCTTTCAAGCCATGCAACAAGTCCACCTTACTTTAGCTTGGGTACCACTGTGCCCACATATATTCAGGATTACTTTTTTTCTCACTCTGCATCAGGCTAAGCATGGCCATAAGGCTGAGGTGCAAACCCTGGGCTTTTCACATGACAGTACTGTGTGTTTTAGCAGACTCCTGCCATTACAAAAAGCCTGTAGAGAGCACTGTATAAAATGGTGAAGCAGCTGGCAAGACACTGTTGCCCTGGGACTGGTCATTGCTCCTGCAGAAGCATGGGCTTCATGGGGAAGCTGTATGAAATGCTGGCGTGAATATTCTGCACTGTAATTTGGAATGGCAATAAAATGGGAATGTTATCAAAAACTGTCACCATTTATTTGTGGCTTGTGTACAACTGTGACCACAGGTAAATCTATCAAGATACAAGGTCTGTTATGAGTCTAAGACAGGTAGGGCAGGGGAGGATATATGCCAAAGAATTATATGCAGGTACCTAAAGGAGATGCACAGACAGCTTGAGATTGCCCAGCTCTGGAGGTCTAAGGGCATAGATTTGTTCTGGCCTTGCAAGGCAATGCACCTGCAGAGCTGCCCAACAGCTGAAGTTGTTGACATCTCTTCCTTTCTCCCTGCTGATACCTTATCAGACGATGCCCAAACTCTGGGAGAGTACAAAACGGCTTTTACCACCCTTTCACAGCACACTGCCAAGGCCATGCTAAGACAGCAGAGGTGTTGGTCACCCCCTCTACAGCCTCAGAGAACTGACAGTTAGTGCTACTTCTTGATGGAGAGAACAGTGTAAACCCACAAAACAAAAATATTTCAAGTCCTGCACTGCTGAGAAGATATCTCTGAAGCTCCTCTTCTAATGGATTAGCATTAAACCTTTGCAAAACAACTAAAACAACTTAATAAATTATTAGGCAAAGTATTTCCAGTGGCTTTTCTGAACTTTATTCCTTCAGTTTCTAAGTATCACTTAGCGGCCTGTTACTCTGCTCTGTTCTGCAGTTCATTACTAAAATAGAAAGGCTGCAAAGCTACGGGGAAGATACTGATGGACGGCTCTGCAAATTGTTCCAGCTGAACCATAAAACTGTCAAAAAAATGATACATGTTAGTTGTGATGGCCCTGTGCCTCCCAGAAATAAAGTGAATCCTTAATGGAAGATTTTAGTAAGGAATTAAACATTAATTAGGGCTTATACAAGATAGATATAAAAGGGATTAGAGACAAACCACAGGTTTGCTGTAGCAATGGTAGAATGAAAGACAGAGCATTTCTTTTTGAACTTTAGTTAACTGGTTATAAGCAATAAAGCTGAGAAGGCAAAGGAAAACATCTTTATTCCTTGTTTTGAATGGGGTAGTGGCCCAATACCCTTAGTTTTCTTTACTTGCTTCACTCTCACTGCTGTGCAAGTACTTATGTTCTCAGTTATTGACATGGTTCATAACTGGAAAAGCTTCTAATGGGTTGACTCACAAACTCATGTGATAGCCACAGGAAGTCTAACACAGAAATTATGGCTATCCTTGGTGTCAAAGTGGCAAATAGCTTTGTAAAGGAGATATGTTTTTAACTGAGTACAGCTAGGTTGACTTGTTTAGACAAAATGTGCCAATGTAAGCTTTTCAAAGGACTCACAGACTGGCCATTCTGATTTTTCTAGAAGACTCTTTGATTTGTTATTATTTTTGCCTCTGCCTCGCCACAGCCCACACAAAACATCAGTTACAATTCATGTCCTGTGGAACAAACAAGTGAGGATGTGTAAATCCTGTGCCTTTCCATTTTTGGGGCAGGCTTCCAAACGTGTTTTTATTAATTGTTGACTGGCATCTAACCTGAACCTAAAGTTCCATCCATGAGTCATCTTTCATATTAGCACAACCAGCAGCACAGATTTCCAAAACTTGCTTTCAGACCAAATTCAGAAGATTTTATTTATGATTATTTTAGATTTAATTCTAATTCACCAAAAAAGAAAAAAAAAACCAAAAAAACTCTCTTGGATTCTGTTTACTGAGCATTATGGCAAACGATAAGTTAACTGATCAATTAAAAGTAGATTTATGAGTAATAAATAGTCCCACCTAGATCAGCTGCAAAATAAAAGCTGGCATGCATGGCTTGTAGCATATGGGAGTACCTGGAAACTGTAACCATAGCTGAAGAATTTGCTCATGCCCATCTACCAGTGGCTGATCACAACTTCCACTTGTTTAGTACCATGAGGTGCAATTCAGTGCTGAGAAAGGTCCACTGGTTAATGTTCTTTGCATGGTAGCACACAGCACTACCGCTGCTGAACCATAGAACTTCCAAGTTTCCCTTCTGGTTTTCAGCTATTCCCAGTCATGCAGAAGAAAGGTGCTGACAGAGGATAAAATAGATCCACCACCCTTTCTCATCCAGACCCAGTCCACACAAGGTATCAGAGAGCTGAAGACAGTGATCTTCTCCTACAATTATATCCTAGATCTTTGAGAAGCCATGGTGGTCAGGAGAGGTGCCTGAGGACTGGAAGACAGCAAATTCAGTCTTCAAAGAGAGCAAGAAGAAGGACCAAGGGAACCACTGGCCAGTCAGCCCTACCTCAGTCCATCTTTATCCATATGGATGACAAGAAAGTGATCAGGAGTAGTCAGCGTGGATTCACTAAAGGGAAATCATGTTTGACCAACCTGACTGCCTTCAACAATGAAACAAAGACCTGGATGAATGAGGGAAGGGTAGTTGATGTTGTCTACCCTGTCTTCTTTTTAAATAAGCTTGGCAGAACAAACTGTGGAAATCAACTCCCTATGCTCTGCCCACCCTGTGTACTGATGCCAGTTCTAGGAGCAAAGACAGTATCAAAGACTGTTGAGGTTTGAGGGATAAATCTGTTCTTTCCTCCTCACTCAGCCTCCCTCCTCAAAGCAACAGGTGGAACATGCTCTGGCCATAGGTAAATATATGCAAATCCTCATTCCACCAAAGAACCTAAAGGAGTTGTAAGAGAAATGACTATGTGGGGTGCCACACAAATACCTGGTAATTTTTACCCTGAGGAGCTGATGCAGCCAAAGAGGGAACTGAGGAGGTAAGATGGTTTGTACGAAGGATGCAAGGTAGAGTATCATTCTCAGCTAACCAACATAATGCTGCCCCTCTTCTACCTGACTCCAGTCATAACAGATGTGACTGCCATGTAACATCAATGCCATTCTCTCTGGTAACTCTACAACACTCTTCCTACATTCCAAAATAAATTTCGCTATGGGCAAAAGGGAATACAGATTATATGTGGAGCTCAGAATTTGTTGTTAGTCTAATTAGTCTCCACAGTCTAACTAAAATACAGGTCACTATCTTTGGTCCAGGTACAGTAAAATCAACATTCTGAAAAAAGGAGTGAGACGGATACACATTAAATTCCTACTATCTATCCCTCTTCTCTGTCCTTAGGTTTAGCCCACCATCATCCTTCTGAGTCCTAAGACTCAGGGAGGACATAAGCTTTCCTCAAGCAGGAAGTGGGTATCACACTGAGTCCTTGGCATGCCAATTTCTTCATTAAGTGTAGGCTCTTGATCATTGTAGTGTGGTTGCCTGAGGCCCATTTGGGGCAATTTTGGATATTTTTTTAATAAAATCTGTTTTGCTTTCATTAGTTCCCATCTAAACTTTGACACTCAGCCATAGGGTTCCTCTTCGCTCAGGGACAGTGGAGCAAATCCAGAACTTTACAACTGGCAGTAAAATCTTTCAGATTTATTTCCCTCTCAAGTTAAGTGCAGATGGAATACATATTAGCCTCAGGCCCAACACCCCAATCCTCTTGAAGTGGAGGAACTGGTACTTATCCCAGAATAGAAAGAACACTGCATCTTTACAGTAGTCCTCTCTATCTGTGAGAGCTAAATACTGTCACTGTTTGCAACACAACCTTCCCCGTTTAGTCCAGGAGACCCATTTCAGAGGGGCTTCAACCCCTACCCAAGCTATCTTGCACAAGTGCTGATCTCAGCACTGCCTGCATCTAGTCACAGACCTTTGATCTAGACTCTGATTCATACACTGACTTCCCAGTTTGGCCCCAGAGTTGTCCTGTCACGATACTTGCCTGGTCCAAATTTAATGACCTGGACTCTGGGCTGACCACATTTGTCACTCGGCTCCTGCCTCACTCCTCGTTTCAGAAGCAGTGGATGGGGCTGGTGATGAGGTTGCCAGTTTCCTCAGGGATAAGTGGGCCCTTGCTGCGGCCTGTCATGTTTTACCCTGGATGCTATTCACTGAGCTAAGATTAAAAAATGTAGGCAGCAGTCACACAACTATCAAACAGCCCTTACCACAGCTAAAACAATCCAGGGCCAAGACAAACCCTGAGACAACACACTGTCAGCCTGATGTGAAGCTCTTGGCCTAACAGTCATAATGACAGACTTAGATGTACCAGGTTACATCTGAAGACAAAAATAGCTGTATAGTGCTGAACTGCAGCAAAACAATCCCCTTGAGTCATGTTCAGTTATGGTGGAATGGAAGGTGACATCTGGGTGATAAGGTCCATGTCCCTGATAAAATGAGAGAGCATTTAACAAATAACCCTAGGCTATAGCACTGGATGAAATATACTGAGGTATCACAAATGCAGGGAGATGTCAAATCCTGGCCTTGAATGTAGCCAGTTTTGGGATATTGGAGATATGCACATGGATGGTGCCTAAAATTTAAAGCATTCACATAACGCTCATTAAATTTGTTGTATTCAGCAGAGGTGATAACAAGACTTTCTAATCACCTTTTAGATAAACTAAGTAGTGATGAGGAAAGCACTCATAAAGGGCTGAGAAGTGTTTTCATCACTCTGAGTCTGTTTGCATCTACCAAGACCATGCTGTATACCAGCAGTTGATCTCGTCAGGGTGCGGAACACCTCTATCTTAGCTAAGAAGTCTAGAAAGTCCACTGGAAAAGCCATGAAACACTTCTGAACTTGTCAGAATTGTATCTAGATCAAAAGTGGGAGTTGGAAAAAAAATTATGGCGTCACACCAGGAAAGAAGCGGAAACTAAAAAATCTGAAGCCCTTGGGAGGAAAACAGCACATCCCACCCTATACAGCAGAGTAATGTGTAATGCACCCTGTTCTCTCTTATACAACTGATCAACCCTCGATAATCCCATGCAACTCTAGGATGATATGTCCCAGGCACCTTCAGGCTTTCAAGCTCCCTCAGGAGTGCACCCGTGTTCCTGCGTCATGTGCCACTTCTGTCTGGGGCTGATCACTGCAAGAAAAGGAAGTCCAGCACAGGCAATCACCACCAGGGAGCAGATATTATGTGTCTGCAACCTGCACAGCCTGTGGCAGAAACACAGTGCTAGAGGTACTGCAGGTCTTGAGGCAGCATAGCACTGTCCCACTGAGGGAAAAGGCAGCAGATAGCTGCAGGCCACATCCAGTTCAACTACTCATCCCAAAGGCTGGAAATAAATTGAGGAAGAAGGAAATCTTGGGGCTCACAAAGCCCATCAGATCATGGGTAAAAGCTGCAACATTGTCATAAGCTGAGCTTTAAAAACAAGCCCTCCATAACAAAAGCAGAACTAAGATCCGTGCTGCGTTGCTGGTAGGACTCCCGATGTGAGATATGTCTGTATGTCTGATACCTTCAGTATGTTGCAGAGATTTTATGAGCGCAGTGGCAATTTGGTGATTGAGATGGGTGTATAGAACTGCCAGACTCCTGCAAGAAACAGGATCACTTCAGAGTTAGATTTTACAAGGCTGACCATGCTATGGAAGCCATGGAGATGCACGAGTTGGAGCACAATTTCACACGATGCCTTCCCCAGCCTACCAGCAGGCAGTTCAGTCAGGGCCAGTCTCATTCTCTCCTACTTGTGTCCCTGTGCTTCTTCTGTTGTGGACTACCAGGCTACACAGTGCCATGTCTCTGCAGCTTACCTATGCACAAGAAAACAAACTGAATCACAAAAGGAGATGCTTCCCAGGCAGTGAGGTGGATGAATTATCCTCCTTTCAGCTTCCTTGCTGTTGGACCTGACACACGGGAAACAGCAGCAACAGGCAAGCAGTGGCAGGGAGGAAGAGCAGGACAGAAATCCTGGTTAGGCTGGATTAGATGTAACATGAAACTTGAGACTATTCAGCTGAGTTCATCTGCTCAAAGACCAGCTGCTACCATGTGGGAATGTGAAGTTATACAAGAAGCAAAGGCTGTCATAAACTCTGGAACGCTTCACCAGTAGCCAGTTATTTACAACAGTAGTTAGTTATTACAAAAATATCCAGATAACTCCAGATGACTTTATAGGCTTCAGGTTCCATGTGCTACAGCAAAAGTCTTGTTCCTGCCATGTGGCATGAGATGGCTGTATGACAAAGCCATCTTGGCATTTCCAGGGATGCTCTCTGAAGCCAAGTTTATAATTCAACTAAGTGCTAAATTAGCTGGAGGCATCTGAACAGAAAAGCACACACACACAAACACACACACCCTCAACACCTAGATTTCCTGTGCATTGTGCAGGTACCTCTTCACAGAGAAAGAAAATGCAGCAGGAAGTTACCAGCTCCCTGACATGTCTGAAGAGGCCTGGAATGTCTGTGTTCTCAGAACATCTGCAGGGATGCTGCAGGGAGAGCTGCTAGGACCAAAAGCCTTAAGCAGTCTTTCTCAGAGGAATGATTCAGTTCAGGAGTAACAGGTTTTACATCGCTCATCCACCCAGTTTGAGACACTGGAGGATTTTAAGCTGGACAGACAACTGGAAAATGTCAGTCTTAATATACTGGAAAGGGCCAGTGCTCCTCTCCACTCCCCATGCCTGTGTGCCTCCTCAGAAATGCCTCAGTACAGGATGTGCTCTCACTCAGTCTTTGCAGGGAGATGTGAAGAGGCTGTGTTAAAATCCCGAGTGCACTTTGGGTGAGACTGTCAGCTGTGGGAAACCTCTCTGGTAAAATGCATCAGAGAAAAACTGCTTCTGGACACTTCCAAGCCCTTGGAGGAGCAGAAAGTCAAAGGAAAAAGGGGAATGTCCCCTCGACCAGGGCCTTTATCACAGCTCTGCCTGATCGTCTCTAGAACCATGCTCATAGAAACCCAAGCATATTGTGTTTAGCTCTGAATCAGATTTTTAAACCTGGCAAACTGCATGTTGGAGGTAATCTGAGGTAATCTTGGCATTTGCGCTGCCCCTGGAAGAAGAGACTTGGGAAGATTGCAGATCAGACCACTGAGTTTCACCAGCGTAGCCTGGCATTTGACCAGCAAACACTGCCGTAACATGTTGATCCAGTCGACTACCTTGGTTGGGAAAACGCAAGCCATATGCTCCCAGCTGCTCTCCCTGCAGCAGCCCTGAGAGGTTTTGGGAACAGAGGCGCACTGGGCTCCTTCACAGGGTGCAGATAATGCTGCTGGATTTTCTTTCTCTGGCAGGAGGTACCAGAGCAGCTGCGGTGAGCAGAAAAGATTTCTTGCAGGCAATTGAAGTTCTTCAGAAGTATCTTGAAAAATCTTGTTAGCTGTTTTGTTAGACATAGAAGAGAAACCTGTGGATGACAGAGCTTTATGTTGAGTTCCTCCTCTAGCAGGGAGTTTGACTTCTCTTCTTGTCTCCCAAGTTCAGGCCTGGTGTGGCCAGTGTGCTACATGTAGCACTCGCCCATGCCTTGGGATAAGTTGTAGAAAACAAGGGGGACGTTCTCTCTTGCCCCTACCCCAATCTCTGAGAAGGACCCTCTAGGAAATGCTCTGGAGGTCATGTTCTTGTCAGACTCCCAGGGAAGAGACTTTCCTGGAGCTCTGAGAGAGACTTCTCTAAAATGTCAACAGAGCACCACTTACATCCATGGCTCTGTGGTGTTTCAGGACTTTCTACAACGTCTGAGGACAGCCAAAGCTTCCTGGCCAAAAAGAGCATAGTATTGGTTTGACACCTTGTCTTCCAGATTGGACTTTGAAATCAGCCAAGCTGAATGCAATGGTTCTATTTTAGCAGTCTCTGAGGAAAAGTCAGCTTGGTCTCCAATGCTCAAGCCTTCCTGATGTCAATGGCAACGGTCTGTGGTAGAACCTATGCGGTTCAGGGTTTTTCTCCCTTGCAAACAACTTTTTGCTGAAATTTGCAGGTAAGTCTTTGACTGGGGACTGAGCTGTTGGCTCCTCTGCAAGGGATAGCTTCCACGTCCATCACAGCTAGGTGCTGGAACTGCTGGCATCTTGTGCTGGCCCCACAATGAACCTTCCCCACTTAAAGACAGAGAGGTGCAGGGCTGGTGTTAATAAGCAAAAAAACACAATGTGGTGTTTGGTTGTCAGGTGTTCATCTCCTCCAATCTATCCCTCTGGAGGGAAAGCTAACAAAAGAGCCAGCTCGAGTGGGTGCAAGGTCCTTCTCTCATGGGTCATCCTTTCCAGCTGGCAAAATGCCATCAGCCCTCACTGAAGCCTAGGCAGCAGCACTCACCCAAAGGCAGCCGTTGTTTCAGCTCAGGGTGCAGCTAGAAGCATAGAACTGGACTCCCTGCCTGGAAGGCTTGACAAGATTCCTGAAGGCACAACAATAGGTAAATGAGAATGATCCCGAAGACAAGAGTCACACCTCATGGAAAACCGCCTCCTCAGGTATACATGGTAACAAACAAGCATCTAGAAAATCAAGCTACAGGCTGTGTGTGATAAAGCACATTTAAAGCTCTTCATAGAATCCTGGAATCATAAAAAGTTAAGGGTTGAAAGGGACTTTCAGGATCATCCAGTCCCAACGTCCCTCTGCCACGGGCAGGGACAGCTCTCACTAGACTGGGTTGCTCAAGACCTTGTCCAGCCTGGCTTTGAACAGTGCCAGGGGTCGGGGCATACACAACCTCCCTGGGCAACCTGTTACAGTGTCTCACCACCCTCATAGTAAAAAATTTCTTCCCAGTAACTAAGCTACATTTCTCCTCTTCCAGTTTGTATCCGTTATTCCCCAGGATTGAACACCCCCGACTTTCTCAGCCTGTCTTTGTAGGGGAGGTTCTTCAATTCCCTTACAAACTTCACGGCCCTTTCCTGGACTTGCTCCAACAAGTCCACGTCCTTCCTGTAGAGGATCCCAGAGCCGGATGCAGCACCCCAGGTGGGGGGGTCTCACCAGAGCAAAGAACAAGGACAGAACCCCCTCCCTCGCCCTGCTGCCCATCCTGATTTGGAGGCAGCCCAGGATGCGGCTGCCTTTCTGGGCTGAGAGCGCACACTCCTGTTTGACATGCTGAGATCAATAAATCGGTTTACACGTAGCCAGCGAACATAGCACCCCCGTGGCCCCTACGCTTTTCCGGGGAAGGAGGGCGGTTCCGGTGCCGTCAGCGCGGCCTTCCCTCGGGCCTGGCGCAGGGAGCACGGGCGTGGCGGTGCGCACCGCCCCCGTGTGGNCTCCGCGGCGTACGAGGTGTACGTGGATGCCCGGCGAGCCGAGCGGCCCCTGCAGCACTTTTGGAGGAGCACTGGCTTCTGGTAAGCGCGCACCGCCCGGCTCCGGGCCCCGAGCCTCTGGGCAGAGGCTCTCCGGCCCTCGCCTCGGCTGCATCCCGCCCTCTCGAAACCCAGGGCGTTCGGACGCTGCCTTCCAGGAGGAACTGGGGCTCTCCCGGGCTTGCTGCTGTGGGATCAGAGGGCCCTTGCCGCCCCTTGCTGCTTAAGCTGCTGCTGGACCGGCTCCACCAGGGTAGCGCGGGATGTGGGATGTGGCCAGTTCATGTGAACTGGCCAAAAAATAGGCCTGGTCGACATTCCTTCCCCTTCTCTGACTTGCTTCCTTGCCCTCTCGAACATGTAAAGTCCTTCTTCTTCCCCAGCACAGTACATATGTTGATACTCAGAACTCATTTCCCTTTACTTTTCAGTGTTTCCATTGCCAAGGCCCCTAAAGGGCCCCGCGCAAAACTTCTGATAGTTCTTGTGCTAGCAGACAAAAGGCTGATAGTTCTAGGAGTTTTTTCTTCTTGGCAGACATCTTCCAGATGTACCACCTTCCTGATGCAACCAGTGGGTCAAGTTGACCTAAGTTAGGGGGAAGGCTGTGACCGTGCAGAAATCCCAGCTCCACCACTCTGTATTCTGGTCGTGTTTTCCTTCTCGGAGAAAGCCTGTTCTTGCTCAGCTAAGTGGGATTGGAACAGTCTTCCAAGTTTTGTGAGACTACTAAAGGCTTCTAGCAGGCATGAAAGCAAGAGATGGTATATTCCACTGCCATGCTTGTATCTTACTCTAAAGTGATTATGATCTCCTTCGTTTAGGCATAGAGTGGGTTACATAACACTTACACGGAAAAGAGTTGCAATTGGGATGGAATCAGCATGTGCTTTGGAAAAAGGAATTTGTGCACTTTTTTTGTATAATGCATAAGGGTCCCCTAAGAAAAAACTTGCAAGATTTTTCCTTAGTTTTCCATGGGGGAGGGGGAACAGAACAGGACCTAAAATACATTCTGATGAACAGAAATGTTTGGACTTTCAGGATTTTTTTTCTTTCCTTGTTTCATTTTTTAAAATTTTGGTTGCACTGTTAGGAAACATTAATGAAAATCTGCCTTAAAAACAGTATGTTTAGCCTATTTAAACTGCAGTCTGTGAAACACTCATGATTTTAATTGTGTGAAAAACTTTGGAAAGCTGCAAACATGAAAGATGTGTGAAGGAAAGACAGAGGAGCAGTAGCAGAGGCAGAGGCTATCCACGGGTCAGCAGTTACTCTTTTATAACACCTAGCCAGCACTAGTATTTCTGAAAATCCCTTGAAAGCTCATGCAGTGGCACAACTGAGTTCCAGCTGCTAAAGCTTCTTTTCTGGGCAAGTGCACAGCTGTGGATCAGCAGCTGAGAAAACCTGGGAGCAAGGCTTGAAGTTCTCTTGGATGGGCACTTCGCACTCAGAACAGGAAAGGACAGATACTGATAGCACCACTAACAAAACTCAGTGTTCTGTGAGCTTTCTTTTGTATCCCATCATGGTTTCTGCAAGATTTCTCTCTAACAGAGTGTGAATTTCAGAGTGTTTATTCAACTAAGCAATTGGACTAAGCAACTATTCAACTATTGGACTAAGCAAAAATAATTGTCTTTGCCACTGTTGAATGGAAGCCGGTTTGAATATCAGAGTAGTAGTAAAACATTCTGTCAGAATCTGATCGTTAACACTGTCCTTATTCACTGGAACAATTAAAAAGACCCAAATGGCTGATACATTTTTAGTAAGAGTGGAGCTGGTAATTTCTCAGTATCACTTGTGTGACTTGAAGCTATCTTGTGGAGATGGTTTTTAAGTGCCTTGTATGCTGGTGAAACTGCAGAGAGGTGCTCACGTATACTGGCTGATTTATATTAAGCATTATAAATGGATGTAGTTTGTGTGAAAACTTGAACTTTCAGGTGAGGATGCAGGAGATGGGGTAGTAGATAGGCAGGATCTCAGTTGTGTCAGGTTCTTGTCCAGGTGGGGTCAGGCTTTTCAGCCATTGTGCACAGATGGTTATACAGTAGCAGGTTCATTCCGTAAGGCCCTTGGTGGTGGGATGATTATGTGGATGGGTACAGAGTAGGCAAGGTTGACACAAATGACTCTTCCCTGCAGAGTTACAGTCAGCAGAAGTCTGGTCAACATCATAGGAGACAGACTACAGTAGGCAAGGCATAGACTAGAACAGCTTTTGATTTAAACAGTTTGTATATAGTGTGTAGTTAGAGCACAAGTCATCTCTTGCTGCAGTGTGAAGACACATGGATGTATTTATCAAGCCTGAGCTACAGTGTTGTTTTATCCTTCTTGTAATACAAATGCTTTGTCAGAATGTGTACAATACAAGGAGGCTTAATCAAAGTCCCTAAGGATGCCCAAACCCAGTGAACCGTGCAGCATTCTAAGTTTCTAACTTGTGAAGGGTGGGGTTGAGATCTCCATCTTGCAGTGTTTATCTGTGGAGATAGGAACAACAGAAAGCTGCCACAGTGTAATGTGAATTTCAGTGGAATAAGTAGACATCAAAGTCAAGTTGATATGATCGTTGCTGTATAGCCATGAGGCTGTTAAACTGCTTGCAGAATCAAGCATAGAAACTTCAAACTGCACACTCCTGTGCTTTCCTGTGCTAAGCTGAACATGGCTGAAGAGTGTGAAGGCTCTGAGCATCTAATTCTCCTTCTAACAAGTGGGGTAGTGTCCACAGCAGAGAAAGAATTGATGTCATTGCATGAACTTCGGCAGGAGGGTCAAGCCTGTATTTTTCTTACTGCAGTCATCAGCCAGTCCAACATCCACTGTAAAGCCTAAAAGACAGTGAGCTCCTTTACGATTAGTTACTCAGAGACAAGGTGACTGTCACGATATGGTTTCCTCTGGCCACTGTTGCCCGAGATTGCTGCCTGTGCAGCAGTGACTGCTGGCAAGGGTTTGATTTGAGCATGGCACTGAGCTTCATCCAGGTTTTATTCTACTTTGCCAAACAACATGTATAGCCAGTTGGCCCCACATAACCTGCAACTCCATTCTGCTTTCGTCTCGTGTTAGGCAGTGCTCCTCATGCCACGTAGGAATGTGCAGGTGGTGTAGGGATGTAGCATAGGAATCTTTGCGTGCCCAGTGGAACTGTTATTTAATATTTCAATGTGTTTCTTTTCTGTCCATCTTTTCCTGAAGCCCTCCTTTACCTCACAGCCGTGCTGACCGGTTTGACCTGAGCAAAGACCAAGAGCTGAACCTTGCCTACATTTCTTCTGTTCCACATGGCGGCATTGAACAAGTTCGGATTCACTGGTTACTGGAATTAGTTGGTCTTAGGTAAGCAAACACCTCAAGCAGAAGTCTAGGAAAATGTGATACATTAAAGGGTCTGACAGGTGCTTGCTTTGATGTTTATCTTAGCCTAATTGCAAGCTGAGCATGTCTTTGCTTCCATGGCATTCAGCTAAGTTCCAGCAGATGGGAATCATTCTGGAGTTTTATGAGATGAAGAAAGACACAGTTTCTACTGACAAGCTGAGGGACTAGAAAGATGGCTTACTTTTTAGTCCTTTAATTTCGGAGACGTAATACAGCAAAAAAGTCCAACAAAGGTTGATACAAGCCTGACTTACTGAGAGGTCCAAATGAAAGCTGCCACTAATCCTTCTGTCTTATCTTAGGAGTTAATTTTTGCATCTGGAACCCGCCTGTGCACTGCATCAATTGGCAGGTAGTGAGAACTAAAACAGAGTGAATTCAGATAATACCAGTTAATACCCTGTTCCAAAAGGTCTCATATACAAAATGGCATTTTTAGTTTTAGGGAAATACATGTCAGACTTTGGGAGGACACTTGGAATACATTGCCTTTCAAGTCCCTTTTAGCTCAGCTTGAACACACTCATATCAAGATGACCAGTGGGAATAGCCAAATAGCCAGATGCATAGAACAGGAGCAATTGGTCTGTGAGGAAAGACAAACCGTAAAACCCCATGAAAAATTGTAATAGTTCTTAAAAGTTCTGCCTGGCTCAGACTGTTGCTGAGCTGAGCACATTTACAATCCACATCATTGTTGCACTTGCTATCAAAGACACAGACGAATGGGAATTTACCACTGTGGGGAAGCAACAGGGAAGGAGAGCTCAGACTCTGAAAATGGCATGTGAGCAGAGGAGTAGGGAGTTTCAGAGTGTGCATTAGGAACAGACCTTTTTCTTCCTTGATATTAAGGTGTGCTTGTGTATGTCAGTTTTTTAGGAAGGTGGTCAGAAGTCCTGCACAGAGGTAAGTATTTCATCGGTACCCCAGGGTGGCCTCTGTTTGTTAGTCCATCTGTGAGTATAGCAGGTAACAGAGCTCCTTGCTCTCATTTTTCCCTGTGGAAGTTTCCAGTAAACACCCTTTCCTTTGTGTGCCTCACTCTCTTACTTTACTGTGGAATATGTACTCTTGGAGTGAACCAGTGTCAAGGTCAACTGTCACTGCTCACTGCTTCTGGAGTCCCTGTCTTAGATATTAGAGATTTCTCCTGGGAGATGGGTTGGGTCTTTCAGGTTTCTGTAACCAATTCACTTAGGAAAAATCAATGAGTACCTTTGGAAAGAAACTAGCCACATCTATACTTGGAGCCCGGAATCCCTTCTGGCAGCCTATCTTACCTGTGCGGTGTGTTGAATTGGGCTTTCCAAATGACTGAGGGAGAGGAATGCATCTGTCATGGATTCTGCTCAGTCTTTGTGGGGACTGAGGCACTCAGTCTTTTGAAGTGGGATACAGTCATTGACACAATCAAAATTCTAGGACCATAGAAACATAGCAATCAATCAATCAATCAAGACATCCCTGAAAAAGCTGTAGTGTCTCAAAAGTAGGATTCTAACCTACTAGCCTCAATCTTTAGCCCATTTTTTACATGTAGAAATTAGAATCTGCTACTGTTTAGAACCAAGCTAAAACTTCTCATTTTGCAAAAAAATACACATTTGACAAGGAAAAGAAGACATTTAAGTTGTGGAAGGACAACCAGTGGACTAAGTGTCAGCAGTTTGGAAGGGGAAGGAGCATGGAGCCTGCAGACAAACATTGGGACTGAAAAAATCAACAGGAGCAGGAGTGCAAGTCCGAGCAGAGAAATTCAGTGCTGATGCTTAATTTTGTGCATGTGCAAATCTCTTCCTGAACCAGTGATTTCCAGAAGGATGTAAAGAGGCTTTGACTGCAGCCATCTGAGTGCATAACTGTATTATGTCATGGGGTTGATGAGTAGAGAACACTCCCTGGAATGTGGAGATGGGCACTTGACTGAAGAAGAGCACTTAGAAAAAACAGAGGACCAGGAGGCAGCACCTCTGTGGAAGTCTAATAGATAGAGGCTTTGCTTTTCTTCACAGTTGCGCCATCTGTAAAAAGGTGCCATAAATGTTTCTCGCAAGAAATAGATGTACTCGAATAAAAGACTGCCACCTTCCCCTTCTCACTTCTGTAATGGTCTTTCTCATTATGTTTTCTAATCCCCCAATACCAAGTGCATCCCTTTATTTTAACTTTTTCTAGTACAGCAAGCCGCCCCCTTCATCTTTGTCTTTATTCAGAGTTAGCCCATTATTTCATCACCTGTGAAAGGATACCACAAGGCAAACTGTTTTCAAAGAACTCCTAGTTTTATTTTCCAACCAAAAGCACACATTTGTCTCTTGGTCTTGTGACACAGGAATATTCATGATTGTGGGGGAACCCAAGGTGTCTTTCACAGACTGGACAGTTCACAGGTTGTTGGTTACCAGTGCCAGTAAATAGAGCTATTTTGACACCTAGGCCACACATTCTGGCCATGCTTCACTAGTCAACAAGACAGGACACTTTGAGCTGAAGACTCCGGCTCTTTGCCCAGTTCCAAGGAACACATACAGTCCACAAGTTAAGAATCCTTTCCCATCCTTATGTAGCAGTACTAAGATCTGTTGGATACATGATACATGGTAAATCACAAGGCATCATAGTGAAGTATAGTCAACCTACATGAAGTGTATAACATTTCCTAAAAGACATATAATGATTTTTATTTCAATATTAGTATTAACCTAGTTGGAATTACAAGCCTATTCCCAGCTCCTCTCCAAGACATGATAGCTAATTTCTGGTAGAGTAGGAGAGAAGAGAATCAGCAGTTTTTGTTAATTTTCGACCTTCATGTCTTTAATCTTAGTATAACTCAGTATAGCGAACATAAATGTACCAGAAAAAGGCTTGCTTTTTTAGTTACCTTTTACACACTCCTTAGAAATAATTCACAATCTGCCAGCATCCCTACATCATAGCACTGAAGCTGTTCCATGCTGTGTTTGACAATGTCCAACACAGTTGATTGTGAACTAGCTCCGCCAGTAAAACCAAAGTAAGAAATTGTTCTTACAGTTTCTTCTGACCAATAGTTTCTTTCTTCATAATATAAGTTCTACAGTTTACTTTCTCTCTTATACTTAGTCAAGTTTCTTTGCTTAGGTTTCGTTTCGTACCACACTTAAAATAAATATGGTGAAAAAGAGGCTTCCCACTCTTACTTTCTCATCCTTTTCATTATTCTCCAGAGACTTTTGCAAGGATACACCTTCCATTGGAATTCCTCTTTCTTTTTTTTTTTTTTGTCTTTTAAAATGAGATTAATCTAGAGTTAAGGGTATCTTTGCATTTTTTTTTCTTTGTGTTCTGTGTTGGTAGCTTGATCCATAAAACTAAAACAAGTGTAGATTGGTAGGCTGTTTTGTTTGACTTCCAATGACAGCTTGCTTTAGCACAGTGGCATAAGAGTGTCTGTATTGATAGTTCTGGTAGTAACTCTTATAAACCCATTTGTCTTGTTAGGCCCAAACAGGACCTTAAAAGAGGTATTCTCTGATTAAAGAATGGTTAAAAACAAAAGCAAGCACAGAGCAGTTTTTTGTCCTTGGGCCCTGCTCATTTCGTTTTAGAACGGAAAGAAGCTAATCATACCAAGTCAGCAATTTAAATAATAATGTGGATTCTTTTATGACAGGAAAATACTGCTAATGGTCAATCCTTTAATCTTGTGGCAGATGTTTCTGTCAGGTTTTACTGCGTTAGCAGTACTAACAGTGTGCAGCTGATTGGCTTCTTTTGTAATGAGTGCATGAAAACGTCAGCATTGAATAATCTAATACTGTGCTAGTTGTAGTTCCTGTGAAGATTTTTTTTTGTCTTTTGGGAGTGCACTGCTTTTTCTCTAAGAAAATACTTGTTTCTGAGAGCCAGACAGGCTCTGGGGCACCTGGAGAACCTCAGTTTGACTGTTCCTTCATTCAGTGACCTAAAAAGTTGAAATGAGGAAGTCATACTATGTGTTGACTTGACTTTTTCTTTAAAATGGGACAGCAAAGAAATGGCTTCTGCACATGTGGAACCTGTTTCTGGAGTCTGTTAGTTGTGAGAGGCACAGCTGTGATAGAATTTCCTTCCATGCTTGGTGCTATGAACCAGACATGAAAAAGGAGAGAGAGTGAGCACAGCTGTCTTACCTTTTGTGCAGGTAATTATAAACTTGAGTACGAAACAGGATATTCTGCCCATGCCATGGGCCAGAACACTGAATACTGTGTTATAATCAATATGCAAGTCTATTCTTATTTGTAAAGAGAGAACATACATATACAACAATACAGTTGATGATGGGAGTATCATATGATATAAAGCATAATGAACAGCAGTTAATGCAAATTATTATAGAAAGTAACCAGCCCAAGAAAACATGGTCTAGTAGACCTCAAATCAAAGATTAATATGATAGGAAAAAAACACCAAACAATCAAAACCCCCACAACATCTGTAGTATGTACAAACAGTGGTGAAAGTTTTTCAGCATAGAGGGATATACAAGTTACAAAGCATCGCTCCGTTTACTTGACCCATGTATGTTACTTGTAATACTTCATTAGCATTGCATCAGAGAAGACCAGCCAGGCAGTTCTGACTGATCCATCAATCCCCTTCAAGAAACCTCACAGATTTACCTTCCCACCCTACCCTTATTTTCTTCTGTTTTTCTTTGAACCCAGGCAGGCATTTGTAGGAAGATAGTGATGTGCTACATCACAGCTGTGAGGTTTTATGTTTGATGGTCCTTATGTATCCCTGAATTAGAGTTGCATCTGCCCGCCAGAGGCACCTTATTTTACAGGATGGTACAACTAGCTTGTAGCTGCTAGTTAAAGCCATTAATTTTTCTTAATCCTGTTTATCCTCTTACTAGATACAAAATTGTGCGTCAGAGTCATATCTTCCAGCATGATTAGGGATATCACAGCTTTCAGTAACTAATTACAACAGATTTAATCCAATAAAACAGATGACTCCTGTGACTCCAAAGCCAGCAATTTTTGGAAATGGTCATTTTGAGAGGAACCTGTGATGGATCATAGTTTCTTCTCCTGTGGCAGTTTATGTTATTAAGCCTGTGTAATCAAGGAGGAGAGATATTCTACATTCCACAATATTTTATACATTTTATTTGTATGCAAACAGTGAGGACTTGTTTAGGAGTACACCTAGAATGATTGGAAGGGGCAGGGTCTTGCAAGCCGCAGTTTAAACCATTATGTGTCCAGAATGCCGTATTGATTGGATTTTCATAGAAGTGGCTTAGCCTTCTTAACACAAACCAGCCATTAAATCACTGGGAGAGCAAGCTGACACTGGGCAGGCCTTCCACCACAACAGTCACTTGACATCCATGTTGGGTTGCAAATGATCACGGTACAAGGGACAAATCAGTCCCAAACTGCCTTCGCTTGCATTTTGAAGTGACGGTGGTAGTCTAACCTTTCCGTGCTTGTCCTGGACTGCCTCCCCAGTGGCTGCTCTATGTGGCATATGACATGAAGTGGAACTCTTTTGAGGGGAATGGCTTTACACAGCCAACAGTGTGTCTGATAATTTACTTGTTGCAAACTGCCCCTCTCCATCTATCACTTTGTAGTGAATCATCAAGGAAGACACGGGGTTAAACTGTGCAATCTGATGGAAGCTTTTGGTCTTTTGCAAACAGCACAGCATTATGTATACTGTAGAATAGCATTTCCTTCATACATCCAAAATCTCTTCCAAAGTAACCCCCTCTTTTCAGCGAGTCTATCACTGAAGGATTGCAGCAAGCCAGGAGAACAGAAATGTTTAAATTCTTGTAGTCTTTCAGGATTTCCTTTAAAGTATTAACTCCAGTAGTGTCCAAAAATGAGATGGAAGAGCAGTCTACAACAAGGGCTTGGAAATCAATTTGCTTAGGAACTAGTTGTAAAGTGGTTTCTCTGATGCCCAGTCCATTAGCAGTTCTGTGATTTCCCTTTTTCAGATGCTGCTTTTCCTTCTTCTCATATTTCTTCCTCCTAGCAGCTTCTAGGTTAGGATCTAAATTGGTCAATCTATACAGAGACTTTAGGAAGTAGTTTCTATTTGCATAGTAAAGTGGGGCCTCAAACCGAAATATTTTGACCTTTGGAACAGTAGAGAGATTTTCATATTCGAAGTCATCCTCATAAAAGCTTGTGTCTTGGATCTGACCAAGCAGGGCTGTCCGTGGCCGCTGGGTCTGAACGATGATGCATAACATGGAGAAAACAATGCCAATCAACAGCCCTATTTCTGTGCTGATCAAAGCAGAGGCAGACGTGGTAACTACCCAAACAAGTGTGTCCAGCTTATTCACATGATACCGTGCTGGCACATCTCGGAACTTTCTCAGGGCTCCCCGAAGGCTGACAATGATAATACAAGCCAGGACACACTTCTGCAAGGAGTAGAAGAGAGGTGCCAGGAAGAGCAGCACCAGTAGAACCACCATTGCACTAATTACTCCAGAGATCTGAGTCTGACAGCCTGTAGATGTTTTGACGAGTGTTTTTGCCAGAGCTGCGCTGGTTGCAAAAGAGTGGAAGAAAGAAGGAATGATGTTGCAGAACCCCACAGCAAACATTTCTTGATTGGCTCGGATGGTGTAAGCATATTTCTTCGCAAACATTTCGGAAAGGGATACAGTGAAGACAAAACTGACTATGGCAAGAGGCAAAGCATCTACAGCGACTCGAAGCATTAAGTTGAACTCTGGTACCTTTGGAGGGATAAATCCTGTTGGAATAGCTCCAGAAACACTGGATGCATACACTTCATTTAACTTACCATAGTGTGACACCAGTGTTGCCACAACAATAACTACCAGCTCTGTGGGAAGAGGAAATTTCAGTTTATGCTTATACCGATCTCCAAGTTCCTTAGCAGTGACCAGCACCAGGATACAAATGGCACTTGTGATGACATCACAAAGGTTAGCCTGAGAAATGTTCCGGAAAATGTTGATCCAGGTAATAACAAGCATCCCATACCCTTGGCTACGTGGAATTTTTATTCCAATCAGATACTTCACTTGAGCTGTTAAAATGGTTAAGGAAGCACCGGTTGCAAAGCCATCTAGTATGGACTCAGATAGGTACATAGATATGAAACCCAGACGGAAGATCCCCATTAGAACCTAAGGAAACAGAAGAAGAAAAAAAACAAACCATGAGCTGTAACCATTGCTGCAAATAATTAGGTACAGATGGGGGAGAGCTAGCTGGAGGCCTATAGCATTTTGCTATTTCAGTCTTGAAACAGGAATTATCCTTTATTGTTTCCAGTCTGCTTTTAAAATGCGATTTCTTTTACTTTTGTAGAATGCTACAAACTCAAGAGGTGAATGAGGAGTTTGAGACAGGGTCAATCAAACATTTGTCTGAAGTGACTCCACTGAAGTGGCTTGCCTGATTTTTATTTCGCATGCAAAAGAACAGCGGGTCTAAAATAATTCTGTTATACCAAAGTCAGTTTTCTTTCTTTTCTGTCTTAAAGTGAATAAAGTTAAAATGTATGGCCTTTTCTTTGTAAACAGAACTTGAATGACAACAAATAAGATCTCTACTTTAGCTTTTACATTAAACAGCTTTTAATTTTAGCTCTGTGGGCAGAAGGGAAAATGGAGTGCGGACAGCCTTTGTGGCATGCCTAAGGTCAGAAGTGGCAGAACAGCTCACAAACTCCAGGATTCTGTCCTTAACTAGTTGATTCTCCTTCCTTAGATGGCTTTGGAAAATACAGCTTCACGAGGGCATTTTTTTGTTCATGTATGTGACCTGAGATTTCTTACTACAACAGGAAGATGGCTAGCTCTTTCTTAATTCATATGTATGTATGTATATATACATATATACACACACAGTGTTAATAGGTAAGTATGTTCATGATACTTCTTTCTGTGTTCTCTTGATATCCTTGTGATGGCAGCATGTTGTTAAGTGTCAAGGAGTCCAGCACAGCCATTGTCTGAAAAGCAGGTTAGTCAGTCTATTTCTCCTCTTGTCCTTTCTTTGAATTATCTTTTGGACAGCGGTTTGGTAGAACATAGCACCCCCTAGCAAAACACTGAGCTGCGCATTCTGAACCTGTAGAAGTAGATGAGTAGGTGTACACCTCTATTAAAATAGCTAGGTAAAGAGAGATATTTCTTCACTGCTGAAGTACATGGCTACCTGGGAATTTCCTATATCTGTATTGAGGCTCATTGTCCCATGAAAGCAACAAGCCCAAGAAGCAGTAGAGTACCAAAACAATGTTAATGGTCTTTCAGAAGACTCTTGTTTTACCTATGTTTGCTACTAGCTAAGAAAACTGCTTGCCTCATTGTCCCATGAAAGCAACAAGCCCAAGAAGCAGTAGAGTACCAAAACAATGTTAATGGTCTTTCAGAAGACTCTTGTTTTACCTATGTTTGCTACTAGCTAAGAAAACTGCTTGCCTCATGCTGTCTCTGAGTTGCCTACAGTTTGGCTTCCTAGAGAAAACAGTCTAAGGTACATTCAAATGAACTGATGACATATCTCATTGCAAGACAGTCAAGCCAAAGCTTAGGTCATGCAAAAAAGCTTTAGGAACTTCATACCTTGCATCTGGATGTCAGCAACCACTTACCTGATACACTCCAGCCACGAATGTCAAGGCTGTAGCAATGCCAATAGCGTAGCACTCTTTCCCACACTCGGCATTTATCCCCGCGATGGTTAGGTTGAAGGCAGTTCTGTTGGACAGATTGTCATTCTGCAGAGAGCCATCTCCCAAGGCTGGTGGGGCATCATCATTCAAGTCAAACCCAGCCAAGAGAAGTTCTCGGTCCACAACTTGTCCCACCATTAAACTTATCAAGCTGAAAATGCCAACTGAGACGTGACGGGATGTGCCCATTAAGAAATAGATGATGTTGGCAAAGAATGATGTGTAAAGGCTATAAATGGGCTTAAGACCTGCCAGCAGTGAGTATGCAATTGCTTGAGGCACCAGAATGATCCCAATCACTAACCCAGACATGACATCCCCCCAAATGTACTCATTGCATCGGTACTTGGGAAGCCATCGTAAAACGGGAAAGAAGTCCATAACAGAGTTCTTCAGCTTCTGTGTTGTGCAGGAGCAGCTCTTTCTCAGCTTAGCTAGTATGACTTCTTTCCTGTTAATCTTGACATGAGTCTTTCTTTCCATGAGAAAGCAGGGTGAGGTGTTGTTTTCCATTCTGGTAGCCTCAAGTGGTCTTTCCATTTTCCCAGTATTTACTTCATTTATGTGTTCCTGCAAAGTGAAGAAAACCTCCGTCAGGTTGCAGTTCATGAAGGCTTTTTTAGCACAGTCAGTTAACATTAAATGTTTGTCACCTGATTTTGCATTTAAGGAAGTATCGTCCCAACAAGAACACTATCACAGGGCTCCAGTGACACATAAGACTAAGAAATAAGTCTGCCTTTTCTTGCAGACATTAGAGAGTACTTTCACTTGAATCCAGTTTGTTCTATTAAAGAAAAATGCGGTTAAATTAGTCATTTATTTGTGTGACAGAGATTTCCATCGTCTATTCCAAATGTTCCATCGTAAAGGTCTTTGTGAGCAGAGGCAGGACTTGATGGCGAGAAACATTAGCTAGTGAGGTGGGTTATAGTGTTTCTGTATAGTGAGTACATCTTGTAGTAATGGATTTGTAACTCACATGAGGTATAATGATCTGTCACTGCAGTTGTCATCAGTGCAGAGGAGAAAAATGTTGCTGGTGGGACCTGTAAGGCAGAGTTATCTGGAGAGCAACAGTTTAGTCTTTAACAAAAGATATGTACTCAAACCACTGATGAACTCTTTGTAGCTGCTACATAACATGAACTTGTTGAAGTGTAGATTGTCTCGATGTGCAACTTCTGGTCATAAATATCTACTCACAAATACCACCACACTGGCAACGTATGGACCAAGCACTGTGATGTTACCACGTGAGAAGAGTGCTACATGTTAGTATTTTCGGGTTTAAACCTATGGTTGCCCAACTTTGCTCTCCCAGTAACAAGGTATAACAATTATGTGTACAGCAGAACAAACACAGCAATGTTTCCTACGGTTCTCCTGCTTGTTTTCTAATACATGATGACTGGAATTATTTGTATTCCCCTGAAGGGGGTGCTTTCGGTGTCTCTTGCCTCAATGGACACAACTATTTTCACCAAACTCGACCTCTGCATTTTTACTCAATTGTCAAATCAAACTGAAATTAGCTGAGCGCATTTGTAAGTAATTTTGTGGTAGGTGGAAACATGACTAAGAGGCAAAACATGCAAGTGCCCTAACTTACATAGCTAAAAAAATAAAATCAGAGCACACAGGTGGAAAACATCGAACAGACTATGCCAAGTGGCAAATCTTGTCTTCTGGTTAGCAGTGGAGAGAAAGAAGAGACTTCCATGTGAGGATGCCCTTATATGGGTAGTGGGAGATAAGGAGTGACTCATACTGATCTAGATGGAGATAGTATGTGCTAGTGCAACAGTATGCAGAACTTCTAGGAAAGCAGACCTTCTCTAGGCTCAGCCTCTCTCAGTGTCATTAACAGCCAGGATCTCTGCATTAGAGCTGTTTGGTGCTGGGAGTGACATTGCAATAGTGTCAAAGCTTGTCTTCACTTACAAGTAAAAGCTGTTTCTTTCTTCTTTTAATGTTTAGAGACAGAATCTGTATCCATCAGTTTTATAAAACTTGAAGTAAACTTATTGGCACAGTATTCTGTGGGTAAATTTTAATGGTTTTAACAGTTAATACACAGTTTAGATTCTAGTGACAGAAGTCATCGTTCTCTGTGTAAATTTCATGTATTTTTTTGTCATTAAGAATATTTTGATTTGTTAACGTTTAGTAACAGCCTATTAAAGTGTAGAATTCCAAGTTTAGAAAAAGCAAAGTGTTTATGAGTCCGACTGGAAACATAATTGAAAAGCAAAAGAATAGATTATCAATAGCCTGTAAGCTTTTGACCTGGAACAGTCCAAATAGAGAGTGATGCAGTAGAAAGTCTTTTGTCTATCCTGCTTAGAAATAGTTTTCAAGATTTTAATAATTATGTTTTGCCACCAGATTGAAAATAATAAGAAGATACGTATCTGTAACTAGTGCAGAACTCCTAAACAAGTCCCCAGGTATTATGATACAGCATAAAGATAAATGATACAGCATGATTTATAAGGCTATGCGAAGTTTAACCACAATTCAAAGCAGGGTGTTTACGTGTTATAGATAAGTAATAACTTGGTAAAAGGCAGAGTAGAGATTTTTGTTAGAAATGTGTGACCTGATTGTCCAAGTTGAAAAGGACCTGCATAGTAGTCTAAATATATTTTAAAAAATCAGTAGATTTTTATCCATCCCGATTACAAAACCCCATTTTTAGCTCCCTTTGCTTCCATTTCTTTGTGTTTGCAACTAAGATTTATTTCCATAAGGGAACACTAATTACAATTTAATGTAATTATTTAGAAAGATCCATGTCTATTTTTTATCAATAGTACTTTGGTTTACTTAGTTAGGTTTACTTTAGACCCTATTGTACTGCATAGTTACGCTAGCCAAGATCTGCTTGGACAGGAAATAGATTGGATCTAGTCTTTGTTACAATGCAAAGGTGACAGAAAAGATAAATGAAGTTGCAACACCAAGAGAAGTACTGAAGAGCATATGAATAAAGTTTACCAAATACAGAATGCTAGCAACTGTAATAAAGACACTCATTTTTAAAAGGTGAAAATCCAATACTTCTTGTCTTACCTAAATCATTTTGGAGAATGAGAGACTTGTGCATGAGGACAGCAAGTCCTTATTCAAATGCCACTCACTGCTTACAGCCAAATGATTCAGCCAGCCAGGAAATAAGTACTGTGCCCTTGCTCTACATGCTTAAATGCTACTGGGCAGTTCAATATCCAATGAGTGCTTTTTATAGGCTACATTAAAAAGATTGCATCTGCTTCTGTACACTAGGCTCATATATTTAATTGCATAGTTGCTGTCTGCTTCTCTCTAATCTCATACAATTTACCTGGAAGTAATTTGGTATTTACAAAAGAAAACCCCATTACAATTCAGATGTGTGTATTGTTTGTGCAGCTGCCTGAGGGATAATAGTGATTTTTAATACGTAAGATGATGGAAACATAATTTCTTTGGAAATCTATTAAGACATCTTGTGTTCCAGTGATAGTTTAGTAATATATATATATTAGCTATGCTGCCGTACTAGATAATCAGAATAATAGCTTTTTGTAAAAAAACCCATCAATCCTCTCCCCTCCACCCGAAAAAAAAAAAGGTAGTACAGTAAAGTATATATCTTCTGTGTTCAAGCTGACAGGAAATAATTTTCTTCAATTCTTTTTTTCCTGAAAATAAAGGTTTTCTTCCTGTAAATGACTGTTTATTCTGCTATGTATGCTTTCAGATTCCATATCAAATGAACATGGTAGATGTAAGGCACGCAGCTCTCAACCTAGATTGGTATCCAGCAACTGTTAATATTTAAAGTTTCCTTGTTGCTTTTAGAATGCAGTAAAACCACACCAAATAAGGGAAGGGACATTGTTATCAGCAACACATTTTTCAGCTGTGTAACCCAATAATTGTTGGGCTGTGATGCCTGTAACTCATTGCTTCACCTGAAGGAAATGGGATTCCACCACACGTGTGCTATCCCCTGCGCACTTGTGCAGCTTAGCAGAGCTTGGAGCTTCCAGTGTTCTTGCCATCTCCAAAGACAGAATGGTGGAGAGGAGATCTGCTTGCTGCTGTGCACATGAGTAGACTCCAGCCTTCCGATTCTGGCGCTGAGATACAGCACTGTCCTGCCAAAGTGGCAGTAGTTGAGCAGTATGCAGGAGCCCTAGGGATGTCAGTGAGTGAATTCCTTTACTGGTTCACCAAATGACGCATTTTCAGCTCAGGCCGTACTAACAAATGGAAACCTACTATTCCTCCCTTTCTTCCTCCAGAGCGCCACAGAACATAATGTTTGCGTTTTATTCAAGTCATTGTTTGCTGAAAGAGCTGTTCTTAGCAGGGCTGCACAGATGAAGCAGCACATAGCGTAAAACATGTTAGTTCATTGCATTTGACTTCTGTATTGGAACAACTGTTTAAAACAAGTGAAAGTTTACTTGTGAGCACATTCATATATATGCGTAACATTCATATAATTACAACAGAAAGTAGTCTTTCGTGCTGTATGTTTATGTTTGGAATCTTCACAGTGAAGTTTTTTCAAGTTTCACTTGACCATATGAACAAAAACAATTGAGCAGAACCTTGTCTGAACCATTCATTCTTTCAGGTTAAATGCATTGACTCAATTTATTTTGTGAAAAAGAGAAACAAGGGAAAGAACCATTCAAGCCAAACAAACTGCTGACTTTCCAACTGGCCTTAGTCCCACCTTTTTTCCTGTCTTTTCATTATGCTTGTGACCTGACAAAATCTCTCTGCAGGGGAAGAAGCATTCATCACAGTATGTTAATGTGGGATTTCTCTTTGCAGATTCTTTGGCAGGCAGTTTCTGCTGCTTCATCTATGACCATTCTGAATGGATGAGTTGTTCTTTGTGAAACAGCACAACCCCCAAAAACTTTATTTTTTTGCATCCTTTTGCCTCCCCATCTTGATTGTCCAGCAAAAAATCTGAAGCTATATCTCTAGAAAGCCCAGGAGGGAGTAGCGAGGGTGAGCCTGTCTCTCTGTGCTAAGGAGATATTTTAAATCCTTTATTTAGAACAGAAGTCAGACGGTATCACAAACTCTATAGTATAATTGCTAACTTGCTGAAATAGTGATTTCAAGTGTAAGTTAGGATAGAGCCATTTAAAGAGTTTGGGCCAAGTGATGTTTGCTGTTTTCTCCATGTTTGAACTATGAAAAATCCACTAAAAACTAATACGGTTAGAGTGGTTTTTGTATTTATTTGTTGCATAACTCACTGAAAAACATAAGAGACATCAGTCTAGTTAAACATTTGATTGGAAACACAGGTGTTGAGTTAAGGTGTTCATGTTGCTCATCTTTCATATCAGAAACCTTTTCTGTCTCGTAGAAACCTTTCTTGGCTCTAATGGCTATAATTACGTTACTGTTCTGGTTTTGAGCAATGACACAATTTTGAAAAAACTCCTTGGTTAGCCTCAGTTACGGTGCATAGATTCAGTGTACAGAGGTGTGTTATTCTCGCAAACTGGATTTTTCTTCAGAGGAAGGTACCTAGAAACTATGCCCCAGTGCACTTTGACCCTTTATGGTGGCATAAAAACCTAAGCCAGCAATTGGTGCTTTGAACATATTTGAACAGATGTAAGGAGTACATTTAGTTTGTAAGAACTGACTAGTCTGGAATAAAATCCCCTGAGCTGCGTATAATATAAGACAATACTGCTTTAGCACCTACTGCTTTGATTTATTAATCTGCTTTTGTTCTGCAGGGTTGCCTAGTAATGTCAACATAGCCTAGAAGTTTTAGAAGTGATCAGGTGCTGAAATAGAACAAGTGAGATGAATGTTTCTCTCTGTCTTGCATTAGCTATTGTATTTTCATCTTTAGAACTAACATGTGCTTGGAAGCAGACTTAAGCAAGGTGCCAGCAACCAAAACTGTTTATTTATACACTGACCTAGCAAGCTGTCAGATTACAGGCACAGAACATGGCAATGCCTTTTAGGAAAATCATGTGAAACTTGATATGCTTGGTTAGTTTTTTCACTATTTTTGGGCAAAATATTGTTGCTTCAAAGCATTTTTGTGTTGAGTTTCAGTGTTACACTAATTCAAAAGTGAAACAGGAAACACCATTCCAGCTTAGTGGTCTCTACAAGTCAGGAAAGCCAGATCAAGTCCTCTACAAATTAAAACTGCTGTACTAAGGAGAGATTTATTCTGAGAGTCTTTTAGATTTGTGTATTTCTGATTAAAATCTCCAATTCACAATTTTTATTTTCAACTGTAAATTGGCCTAGGATTTTCCAGGCAAGTCAGGCTCTTTTTTAAATGCCTGCATTCACCAGCAGCTGTGATTCAAATCTTGTTTTCCCAAGGATTTTCTGTTCCATATCCCAGTGAGTAAGGTGACAGCCACTGACAGGTAAGAATCCCAGAGCTGATGAGCAGGCTACAGTGGAACTCACGCAGTCAGCCAGCACCTGTTGGTAAGGCTGGCCCATCAGATCATCTTTGGGAATGATCATACATGCAAATAAATGGTCAAGTAGTTTCACTTGTTCTGCAGAGACGGGTTTTGTTCAAGGATTCCAGAACATGTTGGTCTATCTAACTATTGACATGCACTTGAAGGCAAGACAGCATTATTATTCTGGAGAGTCCTAGGACATGACCACTAAAAAGGCATTTCCTGTGGAGTCAAAAAACATTCCTAAAAATCAGATTTCTTGCTTTTGGAAAAGTAGCTGTTTCAAAGTGAAAGTCTGTTATTAAAATAAGAAACGTCTTTCAAGATAGCTTTTCAAGACCCTGGTCATCATTCACGAAGTTAAATACTAAGCTCAGTTTTCTGCCCTGTGGTTTTGCTGGACATTGTTTAGCCATACTAAGCTGTCACAGAGGAAACCAAATTGATAGTCCATTCTCATGGATTTCTCTGTTGTCTTCTGTGGCATCTTGTGTTTACTACGTGCAATAAGGACAGTATTGTGGAAACACTCTTTCATACTTAAGCACTAGGAAAATGCTCTCAGTTTCAGTATCAATGTAGTACTTTGAGAAACAGATAAGCCTAGTGTATGCCATTTTCTTAAACAGAAATAAAAAGTAGCCAAATGGTTGAACTCTTGGATGAAGGTTGCAGGAAAGATAGTTGCTGTACCATTTACAGCTGACTGCATGTTTTACAAACTTTTGCCCAGTGTCTACCTTATAAGCAATATTTATGAACAACAACATAATGATAAACCAAAAAACGACAGCCCATGCAAAGTAAGTGAAAAGAGGCAGTTTTGCACCTTTGAAAACAAGCAAAGAACAAATTAAGCTGAATTCAGAGGTGCAGGAAGGGTGACAAATCTCTTACCTGGATAGCTTTTTGACAGGAATGTACCAGCTCTGTTTTTGCACGTTGTAATGAATGGAAGTCTTCAGCCAGACATTGCTCTATTTGCATAAAGGACAATTATTAGCTAAATATTCCTCTAAGTAAGAATGGGTAGTTATGGAGTCTTGAGCTTGCTGTTTGATAGTGTGTTGTCACTTGTATCACTTTGAAAAGCTGGATATATATGTAGCACTAGCTGAGGATTTGAGTTTAAATAATACGTAAGATTATTAATTAACTAGCACTGATCCAAAAATTGTGCTGAGTTCAGGCTAGGACATCTCTGACCTTTGAAGCTACTTCTTATCTGAGATTTCATCTGGTTTGTGCATCCTCATGTAGCATTAGCTTTTGATTTTACATGTTCAAGGTGTATGAATAGAAATTCCGTCTTGCTTGAGATGTGTGCACTTTGCAGGCTGGAATAAGTACTGTTCTGCTCAATGCATAGGATGGGACTGCTGAAGGTCAGAGTTCTGTTCCTACATGTCAGCACATTCAGATCACAAGATTTGTTGCTTCTGTGTAAACCAAAGACTGTAAAATAAAGGCAGATCAGCAGGACAAAGATAGACTTTTCTGTTGAAAGTCTGCTTCGTTCTTGTGAAGTATATAAATGACCAAGTTCCCTCTCAGTTATCTTAGATCTTTGTATAAGAGCAGAGCTATCCAAATGACAAATAAACATCCATCTCCTCCTCTTGACAAAGGTGATAGGTAATGTTTAATCGTTAGTAAGCAGTGCAGATTAACAGGTTGGGCACAAGGCCACGACCCGCAGGAACTGTATTCAGCTGGCCTGCAAGCTAAGGAATGAGGAGATGTGTCTGTTTCTCAGCCGAGGAAGAACGCGAGTAGGCATGCAGTAAGAATCTGAGATGGGAGTTGCAAGGCCACAAGAAAACTGTGTTGCTGTCTTGCAGAGAGTGCATAAAAATTATGTAAATGAAAAGTCAAAACTTAGGTGAAGGAGGAGCAGAAAGGGAAGCATCTCACATCTCACTTCTGTGATGTTAAACTGGTCACGAATTCTTAAAACTACAGGCTGTTACGAGGAACGTAGACTTGGTGATAGTAGTTGTGACGTTCTAAACCCAAAATCTAAAGAATGTAATTTCAGTGTTACTAGAATCCTGTTTTTTGCTTCTTTGTTATGGAAAGCCTTGTCAGCCACTCCTATCCCTTTCCCTCTGCTAATGTACCTCTTAGAAAAAAGGGGAGATAGTAGTATACCTTATCTGCATAACGAATTTTGCACACTGGTCACAAAGATAGTGTGTTTCTTTGGTCTTGTGCTCTACAGAATAGAAAACTTCACTGCTTCTGTTAATTTAATTTTAGCCTTGCGGTATTTCTTCATTAAAAATAGAGTGACTTAAACTCAAATCTCTCAAATTCGTACTTTCATCCATTTTGCTATCTAATTCTTAGAACCAAGAGTTATATTGTCTAGCGACCTCCTAAAATGCGTGTGCCATCTGCTTCAGTACCAAAGTAAGCTTGCCCACTCTGTTCTCCTTTACAATGTGTCCAATATTTGGAAACTCTGTGACTTCTGGTATTTGCAGTCTTGGGATTTGCAGAATAATTCGGGTTTGCCCAGTTTAACAGTTTTTTGACAGAGACCTCTCTGCATTTCTATCCAACAGCACTTTTCCAAATATCAGGGTCCTAAGAGAAAGGAGGATATTATTGTATCGTTATCACTTGACCCCTTCCATATAAAGTTGGTTGTAACTTTGTTTTGCCTCAAGCTAGCCTAAAAATAACACTTTTTGAAATCTAAAAGAAAGAAACTTCAAATAATAATTTTGAACATTTTTTGGGTACAGCACAGTACAAGTGAGGCTAAATATCTCTGGACAGGACAGTTCCACATGGGAAAAACGTGACAAAATGAAGCAATCTCTCATTCTGTCTCTAGGAATTTTGAAAATGATATCGTTTTGACAGAACTGTGTTTTATGATGAACAAGTTTTACTTAACATACAAAAATACTGACAGCAGAAGGTTCATCAGTGGATTATGGAGATGAGAGTTCACACTCCATTACATGAAGCCATTCATCAAGGCTTCAGTCCAGCAATAATTCTGAGTGGGCTGGTTCTGGCATCCTGGTTGAATTCCACTGACACTAACAAAAAGGTCTCAGTTCTAAAAGTGCTGTCTTTCCTTGTCAGCTGCTGAGTTGTGAAACAGTGGTAACTGGCCAAAATAACCAAAAGAGGTGCTACAATGAAACATCTATCTCTATGAACAGGAACTACAGTAGAAAAGAATGATAATCATTGACCAGTAATTTTGAGTTTGCAGATGATTTTCCTTTGTGTGACTTACTATTTATCTTTATGAACAGATGCACAGTTTCAGCTGGTTTAAAAACTGTAAAAGGTTAAAAGCAGAATCGAACAGAGGTATTTATGAAATAAATGCTGTAAAGACATAAAATACATTTGATTTTGTTGACATTTACTTGAGGATTTCAGATGATTTCAGAAAAATTCATGATATAGCTACATACAATGCATATCTGGTAACCTAAGTATCTACTTTAAAAAAACAATGCTAAGTTAGTCACATACAGATGATTAATCTTAGAATCACAGAATCATAGTTAAAAGTGTTTGTATACTGGACCACGGTCGATAATATCAAATCTTCGAAAGTACATAGTCCAAATATAATAGCCATGTTCTTCCTTCTGTGCAAGTGTTTGAAGTTCATAAATTCAGTGAATTAAAAAAACTCTTAAGCCTAATGCCTGCATTGTTTAAAATGCCCTCAAGCCTCAATTACTTTGTAATTTACCTTTATATCATAGTGACCAGGTGATGTGCCCAAAAAGCACACATTTGGTTGCAATTTAATATGAAAGATGGGTGCACTGAAAGTAAGCATCCACTCCCTTCCAATCCCCTATGCACTGCGCCCCACATTCCTTCTCTAGCTGTGGCAAATGTCCAGTGCAGCTGAAAATGATGTATATATGCAGTGAGTCATGTTATTGGTTTTTTTTAAATGAAAAAATCTGTAGTTCCTGCTGTAGGAGAAACTGAGATCTGCAAGATTCAGTCCAGATTTGTATATTCAAAACTGAGGAAGGATGTCATTCAGCTTTCCAGCCCTTTTCTATTTCCCACTACAAACACAGAACCAATAGATTAGCACTTACCAAAGGCACAAAGTAGCTGCAGTAGTTCCACAACAGTTTTTGTATCAGCACAGTAGCACAGTACCTCAGGAGCACAGCTTTCTATAAGAATAGATTAGAAATTGTGTCATGATATAGTGTGGGCCTTTCCAATTGGTTATCACTCTAATAATGTCTACAGTGAGATAATATAAATAAACAGTAGCACTGGAAAAATCTTTGTCCTGTAGAGTGTAATCACAGGTGAAAGATAAACTTTGAATCGTTACATTACAGGAGCTGGTAATCTCTGACTTCTTAATCATCTCTGCTATTCTGCTTTAATAGAACTGGTTGCAGTGTGTGGAGTTCAAATAGAATTGCAGTCCTGACTTAGCTTTTTAACAGTTTCAGACATTTTATGTACTTACTTCAATTAGATGAAAAAATTTGTCTTTATGTGTTAAATGAGATTATGGCAGAAAGTGTGTGGGACTGTCCTTACACTTAGTGTTTAGTTGTCTGTGGTCACTAATTGAGATTTGTCCTTTGAAAAAGGATTTTTATTAAAATAATTAATGAACGGGGTCTAGCTGATAAATTTTATATATAGGAAGAATTTATATACATCAGCTGAATTGAATGTAAAATGTCTGAGCTTTCCTGCCTTGTAGACAAAACTGCCTGTTGTTTCACCCGCAAATAGCCAGAACTGTAGAACCAAAGCCTGCTTATTGATGAACATGAATGTTACTACTGATATTTGTATACCTTAGAGGCAAATTTAATGTAGCAGGGATAGTCTCTCTGGAATTCTGAAGCTTGTTCACCCATTCCTTGAAATTTTGTGTAATCTTAACTGGATATGAAAACCCATTTCTGGGTGCAAAGAAAAGAGATGATTTCTTACTACACTGTGAAGTCAATTTTTATGTTTCATAAACACAGAATGTAATGCATCTTTATGTTGAAAGGGGAGATATTTTTCATATTAGTGGAAGTTTTTTAGGATGGGGGAAGAATGAAGGAAAAAAGGTAATACATGAACATGAAGACCATAGAATGGAAATGCTGACACTGCTATATTTAGTAATACACCACTAATCTAAATTGTAATGCCAAACCCAGGTTCAAAATAGAATTATCAGATCTCAGTTTGTAGAGACTTGTAGGTTTGCATCTCATAGAAAACTGTCTATAAATGCAACTGGCTAGTTTTACTTCCTGGACTGTAAGATGGTTTATTATGTTTTATTTTTGAGAGTGAAGAGCAGACACTGGCGTGCCATTTAAAAAGATGCTCTTTCCAGATTGGCTTATAGTGGTCATTTGTCAGTTCTGAAGTACTTAGAAACCACTCATCACAAAAATTCTTCAGGAGTAAGTACAAGACATGGATGACATATTCATTGTGCCTTTTCACCATCAGAAGTTATTAAACACTAGTAAATTAGAAAATAAACTCAGTATCATTTTGCAAATAAGTGACACATTCAAGTTAGACATAAAGTTGCCCATGGGGAATCAAGGATTGATACAGAAAGACACACGTGAAACTACATCTGATATCCAAATAGATCCAGCAGCTGCTGGACTTCATCAGACACCATGTGCTATCTGTATTTTAGATGTAAGAGAAGTACATCAGCTGAGAAATCTAGCTGCAAATCTTCACACCTTCAGTATTTAGCTCTGTGTTTTTCTTTTCTTAGACTGTTTGTTGGTTCATCCATTACATGCTCCTTAGTACACATCTTGACAAGTGGCAACAAGTTTTGAGAACATGAGATGGAAAACATTAAAATACCTGGTGAAAGTAGCACATTGTGCATTAATGCAGAATTTCGGGTCCAGTTACAGTATGTGCATGAGCAACCAAAGTGCTTGCAAGAGCACGCTAAGTAAAGCATTGCTGAATTTGGTTCCTGTTGCATATTTGGCAGCAGGGAGGGCAATCATTCCCTCACAATGTTATGAGTTACACGACATTAAATAAGCTATGTTCTGTGATATAGTTGGAGTCACATACTTTTGGACTGTATTTCATCGTACAGCTAGCAGGCAAAAGAATAGCTGGAGCGTAAACAGCAAATAAAGATGTGAACATGAAGGAGTGATAATAACAGAACAGCAAAATGAAAACAGGAAGTAAAATATGTACTATGGAGGCTCCTTACAGAAGGTGCAGTATTGCGTGTGCTTGAATTAGAATGCTGAATGCGTACAGAGAACTGTTCTGTCTCTGCTTGGAAAGAAAAGTTCAGTGACAGCTTTCCCAGGCAGTGCGAAAAGGAGTTAAGTGCTTGAAGTAAGCTAGTTTTAGCATTTGGTCACATTTTCTCTTCCTTGTGCATCTTTAATCTTCATTATTAATTTAGTCTCCCTGTCCCCTCATTTCAAAACTTCTGCTAATAGGTAACATTATTTGGAGTTCCATCATCAAGGACAGCATCAAACCACAATAAACGTTTTACTTGTAGCCAAGTGTTACGCAGAAGGAAATTAGTTTCATACATCAAACTCAATCAGAAAGGTGTCCTCTAGCAGTCCAGCTCACATACAGGGACTGAACCTATCTTTCAGTCACTTGCAAAGCCTTTAAATTTGTAGTGAAGAATCAGCTGAAAAGCATTTTCTGCTATTTCACCTTTTAATTGTTCCCTTTGCAAATGGACATAACAAACCTCAACAAGGGATCACAAGGTCTCGCAACACTGAATTATCCATGCCTAGGTGATCTGATTGGCTATGTTCACATATCTAGAGAGGTAAGATACAAAAATAGCATATGCCTTTGCCTAAATTGCTTCTACAGCCTGTTTCCCCTTTTACATCTGGAATTTTTTTTTAAAGGGAAGAGGGGTGTAGGGGGGAGAAGAGACACAACAGTCTAACAATATTTTCCGAGGCTAACTCACCTCGGCACAGGAAGCTGTTGGTGCTTTGTCTGCCTCTCTCTTCCCCCCACACACAGCACGCTCATTGCTGAAAGAAGGACTGAGACTATGCTCACAAAAGCAGGCTGAGTAAGAAATGGAAAATCATAGGCTGTGATTAGCATCGGCTTGAAAACATCCATTGTTTGCTTGCACTTCTGTGCCTGTGAATTTCAGCCAGATCACAGCAAGGATTTTGTGAGTTGCTTTGCAAGGTGACGCTCAAATAATGCTGATTTCAAAGAGCAAAGATGCTTAATGCTGTATAAATCAAAGTCAATTCTATTTTTATGCTTTTAAAAAAATAATAAGATTCAGCTGAATGCCCAGCCTCTTGGCTGGCTTGTAGAAGAGGCAGTGATTTCCAGTAAATAACAGCTGGTGTATTCTCCATTTTGGAATCAGTTTATTCGTAGTCACAGAGATTCATACCCATCCTTCTTTTTGCGCATGTACCACGCTGGTTGGTTGTGTGGATGGATTAACTGTGACAAGCTGTGACATCAGCAGAGGCTGGATGCTGCCTGGCTCTGTGATTTTATAATGCATCCTCCCATTACTGCTGGGCTGACTCATTCCCACTGTGGGGTGAGTGAATTATGCGAAGTGTGGGCCAGCACGGACTGAAGTGTTCAGCGTTGTGCTTCTGTGCAGAAGCTGTGCCATAATTGTAAAGCAAGCAGATTTTCCAACCCTGCTTACACAAATGATAGAGCTGAGAAGCAAATGCAGAAAAACATTAATGCTAATAAATAGACAGAGAAGTGATACAATATACCAGTTATTTAGTGTGGGTGTGGTAGTCTATGGCCTTTAAAAAAGCCTCTGAATTAGGTTTTTGGTCTGCAAAGCATGTGTGAAAAGCACAGGCTGTGTTTTGCTTGTGGACTACCAGGGAGGAAAAATCTGTTCATCAGTCTGAAAAATATCAAGTTATCATGGTTATTTTGGAATATGGGGATTTCATGAACAGGAGCCAATTTATTTTACCTGTAATGATCATAAGAAGCAAGAGTGAGTGGAGCAAGAACATGGTAGAAGCAGCTGTAGTGTGAATGAGTGCTGTATTGTTAGCTTCCACTCAGTTCAGGATGGGGAAGTGTTATTTATTAATAACCCAACAGCCTACCGATTTCTTAGTTATTTATTAATGATCTTGTACTTAAACCTGAAATACCAGACTAGTAGGGTTTTTGGTTGACACTGAAGAGACCTGGAGGGAAATGCTGAGAAATCAGCCTCTGGAAAGGTGAATGCTAATGAGGGCTATTCTGCCTGTTGTGTACTCTGAGGTATCATTTCAGTAGTGATCACAGTCCCTTACGATCTGCTTTTAAGGTCCAGAGGTTTTTTAAGTCTTCAGCAAAACAGGAAGCTTATGTAGACAGTTGGTGGGTTTAGAGCAAACAAGGTCTTTGTAAAAACCTGACCTTTAAACTGGCTTAATTTCATTCCTCATAGCTGCAAAAGTAACTAGAAAAACCAAGGAGGAGGGATCCTTTTGTGTTGTAAGAGGCACTTGGAGGGCAACAAGTTTCCCTTCTGGAAAAAATAAACTTGCTGGTATTTTCCGTCCAGAGCTTTTCACCTTCATCTGGCAGATGCTCTGCTCTAAGCTTACATGCTTCTCTATCCATTTAACGGCCTGTTCTGACTAAAGAACAAGACAGGTACTTCTGAAGACCATTTCTTCTGGAGGACCTTGCAGCAGCAAGAATTTCAAATGGCATAGATTATCATTGTTTGTTCCCCCAACAGTTACTGTTGTGGGAACATTTGGAAGTTTATTATTGTTTGTTTCCAGTGAACAGCTTGACTTTGGACACTAAACTCCTTTCCAGGATAGATGGACACTTGTGTGTGTTCTGGAGTTTTATGATCCCTAAAAAGGCATCATAGATTCTAGAAAGGTTGTAAGCAATTGCTTGGGACGCTGTATCTACAGATCCTCCTGATAGTAGTCACTTAATTCAAGAACTGTTTTCACTGTATTCAGTCTTGAGAGGGGGAGTTTAATTATCATGCATATTTACACTCATCAAGAACAACGGTGACGGTGTTACCATTGGTCCACATCCTGGACCTGGACACCATGGACAAGAGCGTATGATTGCAGGAACCCCATTACAAGGGTGAGCAAAGATGGTCTGGCACACGTGTAAGCATCTTTTTCTAATGAGTAGTGGCATGTAATATGATCATTATCTCAGCAGAGATACTAGATACTGCCATAACAGGGTATTCTCTTAGACTGCACTGGTGCTTCTCTAAGATTGTAACACAGAAAACCTTCAGTGGAGAAGGATCTTTTTTAGGAGGCTCCTTCATGGAGCCCACCTTCCAAGTGTGAGGTTGGCCAATAGCTCGCTGAAAAGTTTTACAGGTGTGAGTTGCATCTGTCCTCTGCTAACACCTTGTGCCAGTTTTCTGTCCCTGCTTCTTGGCCACATTTGGAACTAGGTGAGCAATCTTTCCAGGTAGAAACTCCCAATGATGATGTAAGCAGGCTCTGCTGATGTGGTAGTGGTGTTAGCCAGCCATTACTGCCAATCTGCTGGAAGAGAGGCTGTTCTCAGATATTGATGAAAGCAAGCTAGATTATGTCAGCTTTTGGTGTGCATGGTAACTGTGTTTACCAGAAATACAAAAGGGAGACCACACTAGCTGAGTGAGAATGTCAGGATAAGGATGAGTGCTATTGTAGTGTATTGGTATTTCCCAATCATCTTGATCCTAGGCTCTCTTCAACAGAGTATCTCTGTTGATGGTTACCCTACATGGTACATTTGGGTTCCTAAATGGGCTGTGACCTACTGACAGGGGTCAGCCACAAGGCTTCCTATCCCAGGAGATTTAGTTCAGTACATTACAATAAAGTCTGATAAAGTTAGCTTGACATGTTATCAGAGATTCAGTACTTGACTGAAGATCACCTGGAATGGAAACACTCCCTGCCTGTGGTTTTTGTTCTTTCTTCTCTGTAGATAAGATATTTGGTCCAATGTCTGTGTGTGCACTTGTTTTCCAGGGCATGCAACTATGTTCCTGGACAGGATCAACCTAGGATGGAGGAGAAGCAACAAATGCTGGGCACGGGAGGGAAGCAATAGCTGTAGGATAAGGAGTAGTATCTGCAGCTATGCTAACTGGAGCAGATCTGGCTGTGATGCAAGGTGTCAACAGCTAGAGCTATTTTACCTGTGCCCTCCCAAGAGATGTAAGTTTGTGAATGGGAGTAGGCTGAAAGTGGCATGGATAAGAAGCGCAACATGAGTATCTTACAACACTTTGGCAAGCTGTCTAGTGCTACCTATGCACCTGAAAAGAATTTCCCTCCATACTTGAAAAAACCTTACTTCAGTAATAGGAGTGGAAAGCTGTTAAGGTGGGCCTGTAGCTTTTAATTCTGCAAAGGATTACCCACAAAGCAAGCTTTTCCAAGGAAGGAAGCAACCAGATTTTGTGACAACCAGCAGACACCCCTCTGTACTCATCAGTGCTCTTCACATTCACAGCATGATTGTTGCTCCCAAGAAGCAGCACATGAGTCTGGAACTGAGACCATGACACAGACTGGAAAGATTCCTCACCAGCAGGCAACAGTCTCTGGAATAAAGTAGCCTCGGGCCTGTTGCTTCTATGAGCCTTGGTGCCAGGATGCCAGTAAATGTGCTTTAGTGTAGTTGTTTATAATGACTGAAGATGATGAAGGAAGATGATGAAGGCCTATCTGGCAAGTCTCACAGAAAAATCCCAGCTGAGGAACAGCTGAAAGCCAGGCACAGACAGGACAGTGATTGCTGCTTGACATCCAAAATACCCAACAGCAAACAATGAACAATCCCAGTCTTGCAAGCACTCAAATGAAATGACAAGTGCATAACCTTCTGAGTGTTTATAAATGAAGGCAGTGGTGTCTAGAAACCATGACAGAAAGATTGGAAGAGGAGCAGGCAAAAAAAAGACTGTAAAATTCTTTGAACTTACAACCAAGAGCCCAATCATAGGTACATGATGTTCCACCAACAGTGTAAATGATGTAGAAAGATGTTTTGAACAACTTTGGCAATGCCATGTGGATTTATCCTCTGCCACAGATTTACCTTGTCACATGCCTGTAACAGTTTTGATCTGGTCTTCAATGTCCTAAAATTGTCTTTAGAGCACTCCTGGCAAGGGCCCGGTAGTTGAGCCAATCTTCTCCATGCAGAACGTTTGTAAATCGTACCAGTTTCTGTGCCTCTAGTGAAACAGTCAGCATGGCTTCCAGTCACTACATGGCAGGCAACCATGCAACCCAAATTTTAGCAGTACTGTGCATGCTGTAAAAAAATGCATCAGTCTTACATCAGAAATGTAGTATGGGTAAGGATAAGATCAAAATCTGAGGAAGTGTCAATCCTGTCAGTGAAGTAATAATTTTATTAATGGGAGCATACTGTCTGGTCCACTTGGGAGGAAGAAGAGATTCTTGACAGGTCAGCCAAAGAACATAAGAAGTGCCTCTACACCTACACACGTAACACAGGATCTCATGTACCATCCCTCAGTCATGGCTGGCAATGGTATTCTGTTTTAAACGTGTTACTTAATTGGTGCAGTAGGAAAAATGTAAATGTCCTGGGATCTTAAGTGTACAGGCATCAAATAGAAGGTTTTATTTTTATGCATATATTTTCACATAACACTGTGTAGACCTTAGACTGAAGTCAGGAAGACCCTAGTTCCTTTGCTTTTATCTATATGGCATTCTTAACTTTTTACAAGACAGTGTAGTTAATCATTCTTATGCACACTGACTGTAAGTGTGCATGTAAGCAAATATTTCAATAGAACACAGCGTACAACTGGAAATAGTTAATGAATCTGAGGGAGCAGAACTAGTTTTTGCAAAAGAAATATTTGTCTTTGAACTTTGGAATAGGACTTTTTTTTAAAACGTCTGCCTAAGCAAAAAAAATGTGGTTCCAAATGGCCATTCTTTAGTTCAACAGTGGCTTTTAAAATACTTTAAAATATACTAAAGCAAATAAATTTCTTTCTGCTATTTGCTTCTTTTACAGCTGCACAATTTGACTTGGGCAGGAACCCTAAGCCCATCAGTGACAGCGTACATGACAATTTCTGTCATGGTAGTAGGACATACTTTGAAAATACAAAGCCTGCTTCAGGTCTTTGGTAAAAGAGTGTGATCAGGCTGGGGCTAAGATTGTGCGCTTTGTTACATAACACATGGAGCTGGCACAGTGGATATGGCCTATGTGACACTTACTTTGCCTCCTTGTCTTCCTCTTCTAGATCCTGGTCAAAGATTTGTCTTCTTCGGATTGCACAATTGCCTTGTTTATTCACTAGGCAATTCTGTCAGCCCTTCTTAATTCTCTGAGAATTTGGAACCGCTATTACAGTTTCTTCACTGAAACCTTTCCTTGACAAGAAAGCACAGAGGAAGAGCCACCATTAAAGAGGCTCAGAAATGCATGGAGAGGCACAGAAAGAAACAAGTTGTGACTCTCAGCACAGAGCCCAGCATTGATTTAAGAGCTCTGTTGATGGCCCCCTTCTCATGTCTAATCCTGTGTGCTTGTCGTGCTGTGCTAGCACTGATCAGTTGCAAGAACTGTGATTGTCTCTCCCGCTTCCATCATACTGGGAGCATTGCATCTGTAGTTCACTTGTATAGCTTTCCACCCAAGCAAAGGCAAAGTGCCTAGGAAAGAGCAGGCAAGACTTCAGGAGGTGGTCAGGATGCACTGTACCAGAAAAATTAGTTGTAGTGCTCCAGGATGGCTGGAGAAATCGGGTTTGAGAGGGGTTGCCAAGACTTCACTCAGTGCTGCTGTGTGACCGGGGCTGGAGTTATGTCAAGGGTGCTTAAAAAGCCTTTTGTTCAGGTCTTACTGAGGCCAGAATTTGGCCACCAGGCTAAGGCTGTTGCTTGGGCCAAACAGCAGTAAGTCACACTAACAGAATATTCTCAACAGAAGTTCATTGTTAATTCCTATTTGGCACTTCATACTGGCAAAAATTCTCCATCATTTTCAGATTTTAGTTAAATCAGGCCATAAGTTCAGAAGTTATGGGAAATTGACCCGCATGGTACCTTGTATTTGTTTCTACTGGATACCAGGCAAGAAAAGCCTTTCAGGAGTTTAAAGCAAAATTTCTAGTGTATCACATATAAATTGCAAATGCCATTTTTCATCCCCTGGGTGAAAGAATTCCAGTGTTCCCATGCATGTGCATGTCCACATTTTGGTACCTGTGCTCCTGCAAGATTCCCTGACACAAAGGAATGCATCACAGGGTTGCTAAGTCTTTGAATGCATTTATTCAAAGCTGGATGGAAGATTTTCAGCCTGAGAACCTGGGAGTGCAGAAGAAATATTAAGCAAATGCTTACAATGAAGTAAAAATTACAGGCATTGTGTTCATAAATTCAGCATTCTTTGAAAGATACAAAGTTATTTTTCATCTAGAAAAATGACTTTCATCTAAATCCATAAGGAGTGCTATTAAGTAGTCTATATTATATATTGCAGATTAGGAGTACATTAAGAAAGACTGCATATGGGACAGCTGGCCTAGCAGTGGGTAATCCAATGGAAACTGAAAAAACAGCTTAAGCAAAAAAAGAAATATATGTAAATTATATGTAAATTTTTCTTCAGCAGAGATTTAGAAATCTTAATACTCTGTGAAAAATCAGAATTCAGCAAGCAAACCCATTATATTGCTTCTATTGCTGATGAAATACGAAAAGGGCATGGATTGGTCAAGAAACATGACGTGCTTTTGGTGAACACCTGTTACTTTAGAGGAAGGAAGTTTGTGTACAATTCCAAGAACCCAAGTCACATGTAAATTTTGAGAAGGAAGCCATCTGACTCATTATCTACTAATCAAGTCCTATCTTTGCTATAATATTTACATTTGTAATCTTTATTACCTTTGTTCTTCAGAGAGGTGAATGGCAAACTTAACTACGATTTTACTGCCTTGGATAACCTTATGGATCACCTGTGGGAAAATAAGCTGATTCCAGGTAAGGGTAGCTCCCTGCCTCCACAGCTTGGTATATCTGTTTTTCCATATTGTACAAGCATTAGAATATTCTTAGAGAACTTTTCCAAAGCTGGTTTTGATAAAAATTCATTATTTACCTATTTGCCTTTATATTATGTCCATGCAAAACGGTGTGAGCAAAATGGTATTATAGCAAATAAGACAACACAAATGGTTTAACATTGCCTTTGAAGGCAGTTTCAGATGGTTGAACTTGTAAATGAGATCTCTTGAAGAGAAGACTTTGTACCCATTGACATATACCTAAAAGGGCCAGAGAAGCAGATACTCAAGGTATAACTTCCCATAAATTTATGCAAACATCAATTGTTTTGAGTTTCCTCTGAGCCCTGCATTTATATTGACAATTATTAGTTTTGATTACTATAGTCACTGACAAGTATCAAGTATCAACATCAAATCTGAAATATTTCTCGTGGGAGCATGTGAAAACAGCAAAGGGAGCCCATTTAAAGATGCTTCCTCATTAACAAGTTTGTTTCAGATGATGTGATAACTTCTTCATTAATAAAAATGAGATAGCATTCACAAAAAAAGGAGACCAATTTCCTATGTCTTTTTTAGGATTTGAATTGATGGGGAATCCATCAGGATATTTTTTAGATTTTGAAGATAAAGAACTTGTAGTACAATGGAGAAACTTGGTTACTGTTCTGGCCAGGAGATACATAGGTAAGTAAAAAAAGTAAAAGCCTTGTTATTTATTCTTTTGTAATCCTTTCTAGCTACTTCAAAAAGCTTTGTGTATTATGATCAATTTCAAGACCCTGGATTTCAACACAAAAACAGAAAAAAACCATGCCAGAACAGACCATGGAGACCATGGGATAATAGTCCCTCTTTTTACTGATCCATGGCCAACATCCAGAATGAGTAGAATGTTCTCGGTACACATTTGGCCTGCCTCGAAGGACTGACTTTTAACCTTGTTCTATTGTTGTGGTTGTAAACTACCACCTTTCACTGGAGCATCATAATCTGAATACTTCTCGCATGCCAGTTTCAAATATTTCTAACAAGGCAGAAGGCTCAACCTGACTTGGTAGGTGAGTGCCCTAATCACAAAGCAGTAAGTCATCTCCCTCTCACTTTCCATCTTTTTAAATATTGCTGCATTTCATCAAAAATGAGAGATCATTTTGAAACTCCTGAATTACATTTCCCTTGTTATTAAAAATAATGAGGGAAATGATGTAGTGGCAGTTCTGGGTGCTGAGCCTCAGCTGCAGCCCGAACTAATAGAGTTGTCTATATAAGTCACTTATTGATAGTATTGTCTGGATATGCAGCTCACTGATAAATGAGGCCTCTCCTACAGATCGGTATGGATTGGAGCATGTTGCTAAATGGAATTTTGAAACATGGAATGAACCAGACCACCACGACTTCGACAATGTGTCTATGACAGTAAAAGGTGAGCATGTTTTGGACCACTTATTAGTGTGGTGAAGTGAGACAGATGTGTGGAGTGAGCAGAGGGGTGACTGTTACACTGACAAAGAAGTAAGGTAGACAGGAGTAATAAGGAATGTGACAGGTACACCAAATCTCCTTTGCTAGGGACATGTTACTGGCTACACTTTATTCTCTGCTTGGGCATCATGGGTAGTGGAACAGAAAAAACAAAACAGGAGTTACACTAAGAAGATGCAGTTCATTAATTGGATTTAAACTACAGTTAGCAGTAAGGGGGTGAAGGGTGGAATAAGAAGAAAACTCTTCATTGAAGTTGCATGCTTTGGGAACCTGTCCCTACAGGACCTTTAGAAAAATCTTATGAAGGCAACTGAGCTTTTGATGACTTCTTGTGTTGTCAGTGCATAGGAAAGGGTAGTCCCAATTTGTGAGGTCTTGCCAATAAATCAAATAATAGGTTGTAACATCTCCTTGTAGTTTTAGATCTAGTTTCTGTTTTGAGTTACCATCTCTGATATATATATCTGCTTGGACTTTAGGGTTTCTCAACTATTATGATGCTTGTTCAGAAGGATTAAAAGCAGCCAGTCCTTTTCTAAAATTTGGAGGGCCTGGGGATTCCTTCCATCCCTTACCCAAGTCACCCATATGCTGGAGTCTTCTGTGTCATTGCTACAATGGGACCAACTTCTTCACAGGGGAGACTGGTGTAAGGCTGGATTACATCTCTCTCCATAAGAAGGTTAGTCCAAGATTTCAGTTTAAAGCCATTTTTTCAATCAGTTCAATCAAAGTTACATTTTATTCTGATTTACAAAGTTGGTGATGATGATGATGATGATGAGTGTCCAGCCTATAGCTGGAAATAGGTAGCACGGCTACCTATTCTTGCAAAACTTTGAAGATGTTCAGTTACAAGACTTCAACTCAAAGCAAATTTGCCTTTGCCGAATTCCCGAGGGCAAACAACTCTTCTACTTCTTTTCCATTTTATATTCTAGAAGGAGCTCATGCAAACAGCACATGCTGCAGTAGATGAGGTAAAAATACTAATATTGTTGGTCCACACCAGCTTAGTGACCCAGGAACCAATCCTATGTTTTCAGGATATGTTTTATGTTTATGACTCTAGGTTGTGTCTGTATGTTTACCACAGTTTTCTTATTACCACTAAGCAGATATGAAATATTGTTGCAGGGAGGTGGGAATTCTCTCTACATCTTGCAGCAGGAAGTAGAAGCAGTTCAACAAATTCAGAAGCTGTTTCCAAGTTTTTCTTCTGTTGCTGTATATAATGATGAAGCAGATCCAATGGTTGGATGGTCCATTCCACAACTCTGGCGAGCTGATGTGACCTATGCAGCTATGGTTGTAAAGGTAACAGTTCATTGGTAGTTTTGGCACAGTAGTGTCTCCTGATGTGTTAATGCAGTTGAAAAAATAGGCTTAACAGTTAATTTTTAAGCAGCTACTCAGACTAATAGATCTTAAAAAAGGAGATCTCCCTCCTGCTACAGTGGAGGTTTCACTGAATAGTCTGGTTTTAGTAGGTTGATTTAATATGTATTAGTTTTTTTCATCTTTCCTTAAAAAAAAGTCCAACCCAGAACCAAACTGAGAACATGTCAGAGAAGTGCTAGAGAACTGAGTTGGAGAATGTATACAGTCCCCCAGTTAGATCCGTCTGATAGAACTACTCCCACACATGCCCTCTCCATGTAATAATACTGCTCTGCTGTTAGTGCTGCTGGCTGTCACCTCACATACGTGAGAACTTTTCTCAGCTCCTTCGTAAGTTTATCTCATCAAGAGACATCAGGTATAATTAAGAAATTCCTTGAGCTCTCAGCATAGTCCATTCTTTGGTTTTGGATACTGGCTGTACACATGGTCTTATTAATTACTGCTAGTAATTACTGATGTTGACCAGAAAAGCAGAAGGAGAAGAGAATGCTCAACGTTTCTGCCTCTGCAGTAATTGCACCCTGGCCCCAGAGCAAGCTCAGCTCTTCCTCTGCATAGCAATAATTTCCACTGCAGGCCGGGTGCTTTGTGAGCCGCTACCTTATACAGCACATAGAGTCCAAGTGCTCCTGTGCAAAGAAATAATTCCCAAACACAGGAGCATGTGTGTCACTCAGAAAAAAGATGCATCTTAGCAGCTGCTCCTGAGGAGACAAAGGCTCCCAACTCCCTGAGACTGCATATACAAGCAGTCTTCTCTAAGGCAACAAGTAATTGACTGCATCACAGAGAGTTTGCAAGACAAAATAACAATGTTTATAATGATGTGGTGATATGAAGGGAGAAAGAAAGACACATCCGATGGAAAATTAACACTTGGGTGTATAGAAGCTGAAGCCCGGTGTTCCTTCAGAGACACAATTGTGAGTCTGTTCAGTTGTCAGCCTTCTGAAGTTCTGCTTGATTCTGATGTTCAGGCACAATCTAATAAACAGAGAACTTGGGAACTCAGATGTTCTGCAGGAGAGCAGCACAGCAACCAGTGAAACACTAAGAGAATTAATTCCAAGTTAGCACCAAGTGAGAAAAATGACTAACTGAGAAACAGAATCCAGGACCAGCTCACAGACACTGGTGTAGTGGGTACGAAGTAACTCCAGATTTGGAGAACCATTTAAATTTAATTCAGATGGTAAATCCTGATTACTAATTAAGTATTCAAGACAGAGGAGCATCATTTGTAGTGCAATAGACTAGGAAATGTATTCATTATTTATGAAGAGCACCAGTAACAATTATTTCAGAGACTTATTACTGGCAAAACTGTGCAGATACTTCAAATTTTACAGTGGTTAATATATCACCTAAAGTACAGTTTTTCCAAGACTTGTGATGAACAATTTTTTCTTCAGTCTTTTCTAAAAGGCAGAGTGACAGTTCTTTCCAGAATGCTGTAAAGATTTAAAAAAAATACAGGAACTGCATGTTTGTTGGATGTTCTCCAAGGTGAAGCTCTATTTTCTCTATGGCTTTGCAGGTAATCATCCAGCACCAAAACCTGCTAATTTCCAAAGCCAACAACACCATCAACTATTCGTTGCTGAGTAATGACAATGCATTCTTGAGCTACTACCCCCATTACTTCACACAGCGGACTCTGACAGCACGTTTTCAGATGAACAATACAAAGCCACCCCATGTCCAGATGGTGCGGAAACCAGTGCTGACTGCCATGGGCTTGCTGGCACTGCTAGGTATAGTAACCACTGATTAAAAAGCACATCAATAACCCCTCCTACCTAGAAGCTTCCAGCCTAAGAAAGATTGTTCCAGCCATCTCGCTATTCATAAAAGCAGGAGTTCTCCTACTCAGTGTTTACTAGCTATGTTAAGAAAACGAAACTTCATTTCCTCAGAGAGATTGATAGCTCAGAAAATATTCCTGAGAGTCTGTTATCCATTTGATTTAACTTACTGCTTTGTTTATATACTCTGTGTGCCAACCACTCATTTTTTGTTGACTGATACTTCCCTCTTGTGATGCAAGGGATACATCCCATCAGGCTGAAACTGTCTTTAAGAAATCCCTGCAGCTGGAAGATTTGTGCAGCATATTACGGGAAGAACCTTATTCACTGTCACCTGTTTGCATGTGGCTAGCTGAACTGCTGAGCATAAGAACTGCTGTAGTATGTGCATCCTCTGCTGTGCATGCTCTGCTGTAAAATAAATCTGACTGAAGGCTGTAACTGGTAAAATAAAGCAGAACATAGCTCAAGCTATGCTTAACCTATTTGCATGCTTTGACCCTGCAGCTTCTGACACAAGACTGACTAACAGTGATGCTTACAGTTGTCACATTTTTTAAAGGAGAAAAGCAGATTTTTGCAGAAGTGAAGATCAGTGGAGATGAAAGCATTCAAAACAGCACAGTTGGCGTGCTGGCATCTGTGCACACCCCGAGTGAGACACAGCCCTCAGACAGCTGGCAAGCTACTGTACTGGTGTATTCAAGTGAGGATAACAGGACTTCATCCAACATCAGCGCTGTCACAGTGAATGCTACCCACTTTCCCAAACTTAGAGGTAAACAAATGTCATGTAGACAGCTCACGTTAAGTGATATTTAGGACAGAACATCACCTGGAAAACATACTACTGAGTTTCCTTTCATTGCGAGAGTGGATTTCATTTGCTAACTTCCTCTCTCATCTTTTGTGCACTCCTAGATTTTCTGAGGTACAATGATTCTTCTTTGAAAGGTTCATTCTTAATATCCTTTAATTCCTAATGTGCCTTTAATGGCAACTGCCAAGTGCTACATTTTTGAAAAACTATTGATCTCAGTGTCCTTGGCTGGGTATTGCCAGGCAGCAATTCCCTTAATGAGATGACTCCAAGACAGCCAACACAAATGCACAATTGCAGAGCTGATGCAGTTACCCAACAAATGTGTGCAGCACCTGTGCAGAAAGAGGATTTCACTTCTGGTTATGGATGTAATAGTTTGAAATGTAAACTCGGCAAATGTAAATTGTGGAGCCTCACAAGAGTGCTAGCCATGGAACTTGCCAGTGGAAGTCAAGCTCCAAAATGCTGAAATCACTTTTGAAAAGGTAGACTTACACACCTGCTAAATTTGTTCTTGTTAATCTTTAAATCCAAGTAAAGAGTTTACTTTCTTTTGTTTGTATTTGTACAGAGCTGGTTTATGTGACATATTACATGGATAACAACCAAACCAATCCCTATCTGAAGTGGAAAAACCTAAGAAGCCCTGACTTTCCTTCTCCGGAAGAGTTCCAGCAAATAAGGGATGCTGAGGTATGAGTATGTGTTTGCTTGAAGTGTTGTACGGATAAAGTACTTGTGAAAAAGACAAGAAATCAGGCCCATAGTCAAAATTTCCTTAGCCCACAGTCATTCACTTTTCATAGATACACAAAAATTCACTTGCAGTCCTGCAGAAGAGTGTAGCTGATACACAACTTATGCCTTTGTGTTTACATTATACAACCTCTTTGCTCTGGGCCTACCCATAAAATAAGGAGGCACAGTTGCCCCTGGGGACGTTCTGCCTTCTCTCTGAATCCTCAGTGAGCTTTGAGACTCTGTGTTCCATCTCCCCAAGTAAGTCACGTGGCCCTGCGTATATTCTGTATATTACAGAATATTCTGTATATTACAGAATGGCTGAACTGCTGCATTAGAGAGTTGAAATGAACCCCGTTAATCATAGAAAACAAACATCTCTCTGAGGTGTAAACTACCCAGTGCAAGTTCAGAAAACTCTGCCGGGTTCACAGGGATACCTACAGTTTTCCCTCATCCTCACTAGTGCTGAATGCACCACAGAGGTAATGAAGGAGTAAGGCTTCTTTGAGAACTCCTCTCCTCCCTATGGATGAAAGCCATGTGGAGGTTGCTTACTGTATGTGAGCGTATGTGAGCAGCCTGTCACTTCAGCCCTGTCTCCCATAGTTTCCCCTATGCATTCAGACTCCAAGGTTAAAAGAAGGAGGTCATCTTTATGCCTGTCAGGGCCCACAGACAGTACGTGCTTTCTGACCTTGGTAATACAGTACTGTGTCTCCTCTTTCTAGTCACTATAACTGACTATTGCTAAGGCATGTTGGATACTGTAGGAGACATCAGCTCTTCCTTGAAAAGGGCAGCAGCAAGATTTTGGATGCTCTTGGGTATCTGGTACAGCCTCATCCCCAGAGACCAGCTGTGTAGCTGTTGTAGCTAGCAGTAGCTTGCTCTGCATACTGGGAAGAGATGGGGCCGTGGTTTGTAAAGACCTCTAGCCTGAAAGGCATCCATGGGAGGTTACAGAAGTGACAGATTATGCCTAAGGGCATTTGTGATCAACTCAGTTTGTGAGATGGAGAAATGCTCTGTTTCCTGAAGAGCTGGAAAACAGGTGAGATTAAAGTCTCCCAGGTTGAAGAACTTTGATGCCTGTAAGCATTAGCAATACCAACTCTATTGGAAGTTCAGAGTCCTAAAGTAAATACCCATGCACTTTACACTGATTTAATAGTTGGTCTTTAGGCGCTGTAATGAAAGATTTTTCACAATACTACTCTTTGGCTCCGCAGGACCCACTGGCAGCAGGCCCATTCCCATTTCCTGAAGCTGGCATCCTGACTCTGAAGCAAGACTTTCCCATTCCCTCAGTCTTTCTTATCCACATCTGTGCAAGACCCAGATCAGTTCCTGATCAAGTATGTGTTGTATTCTACTATCAGACACATCGAAACAGAAACTGCTTCCTGCCTTAAATCTTAGAAGAAGACCATTTGAGTTAATTTTTTCTTAAAAGTACCATGTACGAATTAGTAAATAAGCAATTCTTCTTTCCTTCGATGAGAAGGCTCTCAAAGTTATAATTCAAGATAAAGTACTACATAGCAAGTGATAGGAGCCATCACTGGGATGAATGGAAGTTTCTATGGCGGGAAACTAGTAATGCAGTACTGAAAAGTGCAGTATCTCTTTAAAAATCACATGGTATGCTACAAGGATTGACAATAGCTGTCCAGTTAATAACTGACAGCTAAAACTAAAATGGAATCATGGCTGCCATATTAGATGTCTATATCTGCTCATTCAGTCTCGCCCATGTTCATAGTGGTACCCAGAGCCTCTGAAGGTCCTCTGCAAGGTTGACAGGTGGGAGACATAGGCTACAAAAAGCTACAGAGCCAAGAATTTTGTTTTTACACCTGATCTCAGTGGAAAAAAAAATCAAAGCAAATAACAAGCAAGGAAGGATAAACACAGAAATGTGACCTGGCTGATTGGTTTGTACAGTTTTCTTACATGGGCTTGTGTCTTTGGACAGGTGACTGGTGTTCGTTTGATCCCTCTCACAAAGGGGCAGGTCATTGTGCTGTGGGACGACGATTGTGTAAAGTCCAAGTAAGTAGCTTTAAAATAAAATGGATACAAATGAGTTACCAACATACTACTCCCTAAGTTTCCACAAGCCCTACAGAGTAAAACAAGTTCACAAATTAATGAATTATTGCTCCTTGATAGATGATACAGTGCATTTGTCTGACAAAATGAACTGTAGGACCTGCGTGCACAACTGGTGAAGAGCAATCCTGCCTAATCTGCTACCTGATCAAAGGAATCTGCCTGTTGCTCACCAGCATTCAGTGGCATTTCTGAGGGACTTCTATTCAGCATAGCAGACAGGAAGATGCTTGGTAAAAGTTATATCATCAGCAGATGCCTAAGTGGGATCTTGCACGTCTCTGTAAGGGTTGTGAACTGGAAGAGAAAACCTCCAGCTGCTTGCTTTGGCAAGCTGGGCTCAACCGGAAACACTCTATAGATGAACTCTGAAAGGTGATCCAGTCTACAACCAAATTGCCTCAGAAAACAGTGACTTAGCTCCTTCTCAACTCAGTCTCCCTAGGTTCTTCATCCTTGATAACCCTGGTGTCTGAGTGAAAGATGCATGACATTTTGTGATGCTGCATATACTGCAAGTCAGTCTAGGTGTTCTTTTGGGGGCTGTTGGAGCCCTGGTTCTTCCTAATAGTGACAATTCATGCCATCCTACATTTGTTAGGAATGAGTCAACTGAACATTTCTTATTTTTGTCCTTCTTGTTGAAATAGCCCTGAGACTAGTATTTGATTGTTCAACATATTATCAGTTGTATTTACAAACCTCTCTGGTTTTCTTTTCTAGGTGTATAAAGACATTTGAAGTGGAATTCTCATCAGATGGAAAAATGTACCAGCGGATTAATGCCAAAGACACAATATTCACTCTCTGGGTCTACAGTCCAGGTATGGCAAGAATACTCATACTAAGTAATCTGTCATGTTGATATTGCCACTCATGAGTGTGTGAACCATTGTTTAGTAACTACTGAAGGTGGGTAACTTGCTAGTAACATACAGTCTCATCACAAANAGGATCATATTCTTAGTGAGAGCCTTATTCTCAAGGACAAACAGTGATTGACAAGTAGTCATGAGGACATTATTAGTAGTATGGCATGGGTAATTCCTTGTCACAAAAGCCAGTTGCCGAGCTGCAGGCCTGGCAAGGTCCCTGAGAAGTTAAGGAGCACTTTTGTAGCTGGTGTAGCAATATGCAAAAATGATAACTAAAAACTCCACAAAAAACCATGACCAGACCGTGCAATAGAAGATTACTCCTGATGAAACATCCAAGTGAAGGAAGATTGTGATGTTTTACTTGGGTATTTTTTTGTTTATCTGTGGGTGGGGGGTGGGGGGTGGTGGTTGTTGGTTTTTTGTTTGTTTGTTTTGGTTTTTTCTTTTTTAAGCAAATGTGATCTAGTCTGCAACATAACCATCCAACAAATATGATGAAGCACTGATGAGAGCTCGGTGAAACGCAGACAAACCTTGCCTCAATAGTGATACTATTAAAAAGCAATTGAGAGATTTTTTTACCAGAAACACAGGCTTATCTTACCCTGAGAAAGTCTGAACATCATCAGTGGCTGCATAATAAAAGTTCAGAGCTATTATTGTAATGTAAGAGCTACACAGGCAAGCAAAGACTGGAAATCATGGCTATGGCAAATCTCTGAAATTATTATTCATTATTATATTTTAGTATTATATACCAGTTTTAATAGTTTGTTTCAAAACGACTGCTTGAAAAAATATCATGTCTCAGCAGTCCTTATTGCTAGGAACTTCCTCCTCACCCATAATTTCTAGCATTCTTTTTTTTCTATAATAAAACCAGTAAAACACACATAAAAATCAATTAATTAGATAAAATACCCCCAAATTTATATTGCTTGTGTGTTCAAAGATTCTGCTAGGGAAAGCTGTGTTCTTTGAAGTGGATCAAGGATAAAAAGCAGCAGAAGCACAGAAGATCAACTCACATACCTTTAAAGTAAATATTGCTGCTTCCTGAGTAGAGCAGAGGGTTTTCAGTCAGCCTGCGTGCTTCTTGTTCTGCTTCTTTGTTGAATCTGTCCCCACATAACCTGTTCCAAAGGCAAAATTCAGGCAGAAAAGTAAGTCGGAAAAAAAGGAAATGACTAATTGTGTGTTGGAGATGTCACAGCCTTCTTCCAAAGAAACTGCTGGGAAAGCAGTCCTGTAGCTGTACTTGCAAATCCTAATAGGTAGAGAGGACATCCTTGGTGAAACAAGATAAAAAAGCCAGTACTTGGCCATGAGGAATTTGTTAGCATTTTTAATCAGACAGGCACAGACACACTTACTTAGAGTGCAGAACTGATTTCCCCAGCCCATTCCACAAACCTACATTTAACAGGAGTATTTCCTACTTCACATCCTCCAAGTACCACAGGTGTCAGCATTTCACAGTGACCATTTCTAACCTTTTCATTTGCAGGAAGCTCAGTCTCCGGCTTTTACAGAGTGCGTGCCATTGACTACTGGGGGAAGGCAGGCCTGTCCTCTCTTCCCGTGGGGTATGTTGAAGCTTTCAAGTGACTCTGAAGAGTGGTGCCTGCCTTGGTGTCAGCGTGGTGTATGTTCCTTGCAAATGACAACTCCCCAGAAAAATAAACTCCTCCCAGGCTGAGGAGGGCGTATGGAAACGACCTGATGAAGTTAGGAATGCAAGTTAGAAGCAACTGCCCCTATTAACTCCTCACAGTACAAAAGACAGCATTGTCAAGCAACCACAACTGCCAACCCAACTGGTAAGAGGCTGCCGTAGGACAGGGATTCAGGCTGGTAACTAGGAATTATGGAATAAATATGTATCATTCCCTGTTTTTCACTGAGCTAACGGCCAGGGCAAGCTAAGATTTATAGAGGTCACAAACTGTAGCAGGAACAGAACTGTTGCTTCACTGTGTGAGTGAGTATGGTAGCAAAGGCACATGGAGGACCTGTCTGAGAGTGAACTGCCTGCTTTAACTGCCAGGCCGTCTTGACATAAGGGTTTGATGGAAAAGTGCACAGCAACGAGACACATGCAGAGCATGAAGTGAAGGATCCCTTATTCCCTGCTGTTTAGTCACAGTGGGTTATTTCAGAACACTTGCCATGTCTTCAGGTGTATGAGGTTTTTCACTCTCTAGAGGGGTTTGTGCCCAGCTCTCTCAGTATTTGTGACCATTACATGGATGCCAGAGCTATTTCCCATAGGCAGAGGTAGGGGTGTCAGCTCATTCTCAGAGGGGAGAAGGCACAGAAAGCCCTAAGCCTCCAGACTTCCCTGCCTTTTCTCTTGTTTTTGCCCAAGTCACCTGTTTGCACTCTGGCTATCAGCTGCTGTCTCTTTGTGGTGGAGGCTCTAATCCTGAAAGTCCTTCTTTCTCTCCATTGCTGTCACCTAGCCTGGTGTCCTTCAGCCCTTGCAGCTAACACCTCCCCTCACAGGCTGTAAGTGACCACTCAGCTCTGCATGGCCAGCAGAAAGCTGAGACACCAGTTAGAGCCTTTTGTGTTTTCATATGACAGGACAGCACATTCTTGAATGTAGCAGGGCTGCTACTTACAACACTTAAGAAGTTAACAAAGAACAGTTTGAGCTCCTGTGCTTTGCAAAGCATGTGCACAAGCGTGTGATAGCCCTAGATCATGGGCTACAGATCACCACTGGCTGTGCTTGCAGCTGCCAAACACTTTATGTAAACAGCAAAGTTCCCTGAAACTGCAGGGGTGCTGTTTTATTCTTCCCTTTTCTCAACTGACACAGTTTGAGCTGTGCCTTTAACAGGCTTACAGAGAGAAGGATAATGCCAGTGAAAATAGCTGGAGTGTTTTCCGTAAGAAGAGTGACTTTGTCACACAAACAAATCCCCTACTGCTCTCTTTGCTGACATCAGCCACCTCACCAACATAACAACAAAAACTGTGTATTTGATGAAACATTCAGGTCTCAGAAAAAAGAAGTGCCCAAGTTTGCACAGTAGGAGAGAGCTGAACTACCTCAAATACCCTCAACTTTTACAGCACAGAAAAGAAACATATGCAAAAAATCAGTGCATGTGAGATGTGGCATTGTATCTCCTTACTTGCTGGTTGCTTGTTCCTGTGCTTGTACTGAAAATTAGCCTTAAAAGATTTATTCTGTCACAGAATTCAGATGAAATATTTCTTGCCTCATTTAAGTTTTAATAAGGGGCACTTGTCACATCCTAGTCCTCCAGTTCCTTGTCCATACAGGCAGAACAGAAAAGGGCCATGGAGCCTACTGAATTGAAAACCCTCTCAATTTAAGAAAAGTTACTGAGACATTCTACTTGGATGGAGATAGTAAAAATACATTTTAAAGTTGTGATAATTGCCCCTGAGTAAAGAACCAGTGTACACAGTTATGTAAATTCTAGCAGTTAACACATGTTGTTTTGCTAGTATGAGGTGGAACCACAAATAAAATGATTTAGAGAAATACTAAGTATAAGGTCTTGAGAGATTTTAGTGTGTCTGAAGCAGGGGAAGATAAAGGAACTTGAGTGGACAGTTTAGTGTTTTAGGATGTCCTACCTGAGCAGCCCTTCTGCTTTAAAATTTTCCCACCCTGGCAATCAGAATATAGCAGTCTTTATCGAACCAAGGACTATGCACTAGTTACAGGTGTATTTAAAAAATTTAAAAAAAAAAAAAAAAAGAAGAAGTAACATAGCTGTAGTGAATAGTATTGATTTTGTTATGCAGGGATGAAAATGTATTGATGTGCAAACCATGAAAAATAGAAGATTTCTTCTGAAAATCTTCTTTGCTGCTATGATATAAACTCATTCCTTTAAGAAATGAGCAGGTATTAACAATTACAGAGGGAAGAAGAGAAGTTGGTATTTCCAGGTATGAGTTTATTTCTAACAAATTATAAAAGTTTTGAAATGGCGTTTTCTTTTTCTATCATTTAATGTCTACAGAAAAACGCTATTTAGTACTTGAAACTTGACATTTCTGTAACCATCTGTTGCTGACTCTGATAGTGTTTCCAAAATTGCATGTTTAACTAATCTCTTCTGTTACATGTAGTGATCAGCCCCCCACTACAGTCTGAGTTTTAAGAAGTGCCAAGTATCCATAGCACTAGGTGTGAATAGCAGGTGCTTAGTATTTCTGTAGTATCATAACCAAAGCAAGGCTGCAGAGCACTCATGTATGTCTCTTGCTGTTCATTAATCCAAATAAGAATATGTAACTGCAACTGCAACATGGGATTGTTTGCCTGCGCTTCAATCAAAAGCTTGTGAGGCTATATAACCATTTTGCAACTGAAAGAACCTTTCAACTGAGTATTTTACATCGCCTAATTGTGTATATGCTACATTTGTTACCATCTTTTGTGCTAGCCAATAAAACAGGATTTTAATCTTTCACATGAACCCTGTAAAAACAGGATCTGGTCATTGTGTTGTAGAAACTGCTTCCAACTCTTATGTCAACACCTTAACCTTGGGAAGTAGACTGTTCTCATGACTGTCATGTTTTAACCCCAGTCAGCAATCAAGTACCACACAGGCTCGCAGTAGCTACCAGCACAAGAGGTGAAAGGTAGCTCAACTCATGAAAGTTCCAATGTTACATAAAACTGAAGCATGAAGAGAACCTTACCATAAAAAATGTCAAGGCTGAAGTAGAAACCTAAATGCATAGATCGCCTCAGTTAGCACAATCCAGGGAAAGCTGGTCAAACTCAAGGTGGTATCATAGTGTCTGATCTCAGGACTTGCAGTGTCCTTGCTGGAGAAGGTTCACTGGTGTGTGAAGGACAATATCCTTGCAGGGTCCCTCCTGCTGTTGCACAGTCAGTCTTTCTGCCAGCACTAAAGGACCTTCTGAGGACAAAACAACAGTCCTTTTAATGCATAAACAATTTTTTTATTTTGTCTTGTTAGTGGAAAGTTTGTGCAGGACAGAGATTATGGCTTGGGACCTATACACACACTTAAAACCCAGGAATAATAGACTGCTTTTCATCAGCCAGCTCAAACAGCAGGCAGAAGATGTCTGCCTCTAGATATACCTGAGATGTTTCATGTTGAACTTTACAGAATTTCAAGTGTAAATCTCATCAGAATACACTCGTGGCTGCCTGCCCTATCCTGCCTCCTCTTTCACATTTCCTGCAGTCATTGGAGAGAAATGGATATGATGTAACTCCCATCTGTTCATTAACTTACATCATACAATGAGGACCTGCTTGTAGTCCTGATGGAAACATGCTCCCCCAAGTACAATTCCTGGGGCATGTGAACTCTATGGTGTATTCAACCAGAATCGCCACTATATTTCTGTGATCCTGCGGGCTTTGCCTCATGTGGCTGAGGAGGAATTTCACTGCCTATCTTATCTGGACAGACTACACCAAGCACAATAAGGATGCACTGGGTCCTACATATTGATTGTCTCTTCTTGCTACAACTTGCATCTGCTCTGGTCATACAATTAGTATAAACACAAACATTAAAAATCCCACTTCTCTAAGACTGATAGTATTGGACTGACGGTTCTGGCCAAAGGCCACACTCCTTTGTCTAAGTGTTAGCGTTGTCTAATCAGTTGTTGTACAAGTCCTAAGGTCACAGATTCCACCCCAATACTTCCTCCTGGGAGAAGGGTGCAAGTGGAGAACATTCAATCAATGCACTGACCTTGCACTTAGTCCAGCAGAAAAGGCTGATATTTTTTCAACACTCACTAGTTCTCTATCTATGTGGGGTTTTGTTAGCATTGCCTGCGAGTGCTCCCCTGTTTCTGTCCTTAGCTTTTGGTGGTAGTTCACAATCTTGTTCCCTGTCAGGGTAGCTTTCCCTAGATCTGAAGAGCAACGACACCTTTGTTCAAGTGGGTTGAGAGCCTTACGAGTATTGCCAGGAAATCCTGGGAAATACAAGTTGAGAGATTTTGCTGCATCCCTGGGATAACGTCTCTGATCCTGGAGAGTGTCTCTGGTCTTTGGTTTCTATATTTTTTCTGGTTACTGTAGGTAAGATTGTGCAAGCATCTTGCAGAAGCTGTTTAACAGTGTAGTGCTCTGAAGGTCTTCAATCAGCATCAGCCTTGTGCCACATACCTTTTGGAAGCCTCAGGAGTAGGGGCTGTTCAGCTTGGGCTTACCTCTGTGCTTGGTAGTTATAACTTGTAAAAATTTGTGTAGTTGACAAACTGCAGAGTTCAGCAGGGTACTGGAGTGTTCTAGACTGGTATTTTTATTACTAGGAAACACAAAGTGAATGTGATTTTACTAAAAGCAGTAGGAAATACATGTCAATAATGCTGACTCAGGTTACCCTTTTTCTACATGGAGATTTCTAGGTACTCTTCTTTTGGTTTTCTCTGTCTGTGAAGTTCTTTGCCATAAAACCAGTCTGTTCTACATCTTTCAGTTCTATACCTTTCAGATACTAAAAACTGGATTATGAAGGCAGAAGGGAGTAAATTGCTGGTAATGCCATTAGAAATGGAAGCACCCTCTCATTTAAAGCAATGTCCAGTGTTGTTGAAAGTAGCATCTGTTTTATTGCGTTTGTGGTTCTCCCCTTGGGAAACTTGCTGCAGGTAGCTCTGCCTCAGGCACGCTCTCGAGTCCTGTTTTTGGCTGGAGCCATGTCACTGGCGTGCCTGCACCCTGCCCTGTGCCTTGCTGCCCTCACCTGCTGGCTGGACTTCCTAGGTGAATCCCAAACTTGCCCTGACACCATGCTTTTGTCTGATGATCAGCAGTGTCAGGGGACCTGCCCTTCTCACTATCCTTGCCCTGCCCCCCCTGCTCAGTGCTGGGCAGCGACACTGCCCCGCCTGTGCTGGGAACACCCTTGACTGCTGTCTCACCTCTCCTCAGTGAGCATCCTCAGTCTTTCTGCTCCCAAACAGACAGGACAGCAGGCAATAAAAACCAGTTCCAGAGGTGCCTTTTTTTCAAAAACATTTATTGACAAATGCCACATTAGGTATTCCCTTGAAAATTCAAATATCACTATTATATTGCACACTGTTTAAAGATCCCCCAATATTTTCATGTGTTTTTCAGAAAAAACACACTATTCCATACTATGATTTTTTTTATTATTAGTTGAGTGGCAACTTCAAGACCAAGACGTCTGATTTCTGTGCTTAAGGATAGGATCAGAAGCGTACATTTAGCAGGCCCCTGAAAAGAAAGAAAAGTAAGCTTTAGTCTGTGTAAGTAAATTTGCAAAGTGCTTTAACAGCCTTTTAGTCTCCAGTGAAGCTATAGCTACAACCTTCCTAGGGTACTTCTGAATCACAGTACAAGACTGGGATGCAGGGTGCAAAAGTTGCTGTTTGCATTTCTCTGTGTCTATTGGTACAGTCTCAGGCAGCCTTTCCCAGCTATCTGTGGGCTTTCAGCTTTCCTGACTACCCAGCCATGACCCTGCAAACCAGCTACCTTCCCTCTGCTACAGGGAGCAGTACAGAGAGGTATGGGGTGGGGGTGCCCATGCCATGCCCACGGCCTTGGGTGATGCCAGTACCTGCTCTGCAGTGGAGGACTGGCACCACGATGTGCTTTTCAGGAGGTTTTAGCTGCTATTCCTTGTCCCACAGTGTGGAACACGTGTGTTATGTGGCTTAGTAAAGGGTCAACTTCCAGGCAAGGCAGTTGAGGATGTGAAGGGTGTGGGTGCTCAACTGCCGACAAAGAAGAATTTCTGCCTCCAGCATAGCCCTAAAAAAGTACCTGCCTGTCTCATGGACAGCATTTGAAGTAGAAGATCAATTCCTGTACCTCCAGAAAAGTGTTCTCAAAATGGGCTTTAGACATGGTCTGTTTGCATGTATGTGGTGCAACTGCTGACTCCCACTGCCAGCAGACACAGTCAAGTGCTGCTCGGAGCCCCTCATCCCTGCTACTCAGACCACACAGGACACAAGTCATGATGGAACGAAGGAGCGTGAGGGTGGTCCTTCCTGGAGGCACCTTCTCATCCTTTCCCTGAGGACACTGCACAGACCCAAGGTAAGATGCTACTATGCAAGTGGCCAAGACAAGCACTTCCAAGTGCAGGAACGCCGGCTTGTTGCATCCATCCCTGTCCTGTCTACTACAGTAACAAGGCTGATCTTCTGGTAGTGTACCAGTTTCAACACACAGGATTCCTGTAAGCAGCAATCTTAAGGCTGCAGAACCAGCCTGTAGCAGGCTCTTGTCCTTGTGTGGATTTCCCTTTGTAGCTCTTTTCCTATTAGATCTAACATTAAGAAAAGGTTGCTGAAAAAGAACAAGCGAGTTTGCTGTGGTTCTGTCAAATTAACAGCAAATGCAATCACCTACTCTACAACTCAGTGAGTTTGCTAATTAGCCCGAAGTACCTGACTGAAGCACAGGCTGGAACTGGCCAGACATGCAGATTTCTTCCTGCTTCTGGCGCACAATGCGCTGGATGGCTGGGGGGAGGCCACGGGGGTTGCGCGAGAAGATCAGGGAGTAGCCATCATCACAGGAGCCGTCCTCCTTCAGGCTGCGGCAGGCGTAGGTGATGGCATAGTTATCATAGTCGGTGTCAATCACCCAGTAGTTGTCCCCTGGAACATCAGAACACATGAGTTTGTCACAGTGGGCAAAACAGAGCAGAGGTGGATCCTTCAGCATGGAGATGACAAACTTCACGTGGCAGGTGTAGCTTTCCGAAGGATCTATAATCACGTCACACGTCCAGCTTATCTCCACACTGTGAAGGGAAGAACTGGGGCAAGCACAAGGCATCTTGAGACCATGTTTTTTCCCATGATGCTCAGTGCATTTTCACCTTTTGTTTCTTAGGCTAGAAGTATTAGGAGGACTAGGATTTTCTAGGTTTTCAATGACAAGATATCTATGTTGTTTGCTCAAGCATGGTGGAAGGAAGGATGTACAGTATAGATTACATTTCCTATACAGGGAGCCTCAGTAAAACACTACTCCTGTTTTCTAGCCTTGCTCAACTAAGTTCTTTTTGGTGTGGCTTCTCTGCCAGTACGAAGTGAATGTACTTCTTTCTTACATATTAGAAAGTCCTCCCTAACTTCCACAGCTGTCACAGCTATGGGACACTCAGGCATGAAGGATGGGCTTTGAAGGGTACATAACTGAAGTTCAGCATGAGCAGTTTCTGAAAGGGGGACTTGAGCTCCATTTCTTTGAGTCCAGCTGTGTCTGTCTGAGGAGAAATGTGTCTTGTTGCTGTGGGTGCAGCTGCAGGTCCACGTGTCTGCTCTATTTAGCTATGAGGAATACAAAGATGACTGGCCTCAGCGCTTTTATACTACCCACAGTGGGCTCCAGGAAGTATTGGGCTTCCATAGGTTCAACACCACACTTGGCTGTACAAAATCCGTGTCTGTGGCCCAATGCCTCTAAGCCTCCTGTTAACATATGTGGTGTATAAGAGGGATCTCTGGGGAGTCTCTGGATGCTGCCCTTTCTGTGGAGATAAAATGCACTCCTTGGATAAAGCTTCCCCCCCAAAAAGGATGTTTTGTCTTCACTTGGAGCAATCTGAGCTGAACTGTTTTTCCTGCTCGTACGTTGAAACACACATCTGGACAGCTGTAAGCAATTGACTAGCAGCAGGAGGCTGGAGAATTTAACTCACCGCCACTGGAGAGGTAGCTGGCCAGTCCCTGGTAGGTCATATACATTTTTGCTGGAGTGGTTGGGTCAGGTACTGTGTACTGAGCAGCCATGTCAGCACAGATCACCCAGAAACTGCAACGAGATCCATAAGATTCAAGGTAAAACCTGTCAGCATGAGAGCTTCAAATGGGTGTCCCTCACTCAGGACTTCGGCACAACTGCCTCAGGCATGGGCATGGCCTTTCTTAATGCAAAGTCACTGTTTGTCATTAAGTAATGCAAATGTGTGGCACCCCAAAAACACTGCCAGTGATTGCTGCTGCTGTCTGGTCCCCGACTCTGCTGTATGGCTGTGCTGTGCCTGGGGCAGTGCCCTGACCCTCCTGCAGTTCAGTTTTACCACCTATTTCTGTACAAGCAGACAGCCACCAAGCACAATAATGGACGTTGTTTCTTGGTCTCTGCTAGCACTCTGCAGGGTGAGCTCACCTGCATTTGGGCTCATTTGGAGTCAGTGGCTGTGCCCCAGGAAGAGGCAGGGAGTTGGCTCTCCCCTGTCTAACCCTTCCCAGCAGTATGGGCACAAGGATGTCTGTTACGAGCACAGTAATAGTTACAGCCCCTCTGCCAAGCTGATGAAAAGCTGTCACACAGCCTTTGAGAGCCCTGTGGGTGTCCATTTGTTCCAATGCCCTTCTCTGTTTGGTATCTGTTTGCTTTCAATGCCACCCACATTTCAACACTGTTCGTCAACCATCACCTGGATTTGTGGAACAATGGAAGGGTCTTCATTCCCTTCCTTGCTCAGGCTGCGCTTCTCCTTATCCTGCCTTATAAAATTTGCAGCAGCCTTGAGACCCAACTTGTTTTCTGAAGAGTCCTTTCAGAAACCTTCCCCCTTGCACAGTGTGATATGCCTGCAAAACTTCATTTGCCCATTCCCAAAATATCTTGGAGTGCTGCACTGTTAAGATGTACAAGGTTCATAGCCACGTGCTAGTGCTAGCCTATTGGAAGCCACAGATTTTCTTTTCTGCACTCAGAATGCTATTTAATCTCTTTACATGCTGTAATTCCTTGTAGTAATCATGACCAACAGGCAAAACTCTAAGCTTCATGCCATCTGTCCATTCAGGAATTGCCATTCCATCTAAGAGTTAACCACAGGTTTTCCTCAGAAATCTGTCCAACACTGTCGAGACTTCTGTAAAAGTAATGCTCTTCTCCTTCCCCTGAACCTCCCAGTGAAATGAGACTTGTCCTGCCCTCGCAGCCCCACAGCCTTCATTAGCTCCCTTACTTGATTGCAATTAATTTATCTAACCACTCCATCAATCGAGATTTGACTTAATAATTGACCTTATGCAGCAGTTTTGTGGTGGACCCAAACCCGAGCCAGGCTGAGAAGAAACTCAGGACTCAAAAGTGTCTAACCTCTAGCTTCTAATCTAATATCTTCTTTGATGAAGAAAACCCAGCCATGTTATGTGTTCAGGATAGATCACCATCCGTGTCCCCCTCATCCAGTACCTCATGGCAGCAGCTAGAGCTGAAAGTCAAGAGAGCTCACCCAAAAAGCTTCACTCGGCCTTTGGAGGACGCCGTCATTGTGCCATCTTCCTCCACGGTGTATTCAGCAGAGATGTTGTCCTGAAGGAAAAGGCCTTCTGGATCCTTCTTGGCCAGGGCATACCATTTCCCTGCATACTGTCATGAAAGTGTATTAGTATCTGGATTAACCACCATGGCAAGATTAGCACAAAACCAATTTTGTGATCGAAGTGCCTTTCTAACTCCCCACTGCCTGATAAATGCTGGTGTGAGTTTGGGTGGGAATGTAGCACACAGATCCTGCAGTGCTGCCTGATGAACCCTTGCCTCTGTGCCGGAAGGAGTGGGTCTAGCAACTCTGCACTGCTGTGGAGGTGTAGTCCTTGTCAAGTGAGATATTCCTGTCACAGTGACCCCACACCAAAAGCATCTCCCATCCTAAGATGTCTTCTGAGAGTCAGACTGGTTCTTCCCTGTTCCTGTTCAAGCCCCTTCTCTTCCATAGAATACTACACCAAAATCAACAATATCAAATCGCAGGCACAAAGACTGTAGCAAGCTGGCTGGAGACAATTGTTGTGGCTGCCAGGGGCCACAGTTGATCTCTGATGGGGAAAAGGGTCTACCCAGCAAAGCAGAAAGTGATGACTACATACTCAAAACAAGGACATGGTGTGCTGGGGAGAGTAACAGCAGAGAGAAATTGAGAGAGATTAAGGAAAAGAATATGTGCATGCAAAAAATGGCCCCCTGAAAATGTACAAGTATCTAGTAAAATGAAAACAAGATCTGAACAGGGGACTGACAGAGAGGAAGACCCTTAAAAGTTAATATTATCAGTAGAAATGCTGAGAAGAGCAGGAGCTAGCTGTGTTAAATTTGATTCTGCAGTGAAGCTAATGAGATCTGCTAGGCAAGTTATGTGCTTAAGCCTGCAAGCCTGTAAGTCCCAAATACAGGAGCCCGAGTGAAAACTTTGACTTTTTAAACTGGGATATTCCCAAAGCTTTCCCCGGATGTGGTTTGTTTCCAGCAAAGCCAATCTTGTATAGAGGAAGTGCTCACCACATCCCAGCTGCCTCTGGCATTGTGGTATTTGCTGACCATTAATTAAAATAGGTACTGACACACGTCTGGACCTTTCCAATAGCAAGTTAGTCCTCATTTTCTCCTCAGAAGCACAAATGATGTGTTTAAACAGCAGTCCGTGTTCATGATACCAGACTAGGTAAGATTTCCATTTGCTATGACTCTCAAGAATGACTAGCAGTGGATGCAAGTACCCTAGGGCTTGTGCTTGAGCTTCCTCTCTGACGTGGATCTAAATTGTTTCTTTCACGGAACTGCTTGAAGCTCAAAGCTGTTCCAAGTTAAGAGAAGATGAGCTCTAGTAACATCCCTGGCTTTCAAGGCCGGTTTTACCACAGTGTTCAGAAGGTTAAACAGTACTGAGAAAAGAAAACTACAGGAACAGCGTCTGCAAGACAGCATATGAAAGAAGTTAACTTTTTGGTGAAGAACCCCTTTAGATGAACAAAACTCATAACCTGGAAAAACAGTTTATATGTAAAGCTTCTTCACGTGTACTATTGAAGTAACCATAATTACCCTTTTTGGATCAAAATTGTCTTTCACAGAGAAAGAGTCCACTGCACAGGTCTGAGCTAGGCTGTATTCAACAGTGTAGAAGACCGAGGCCAGGAAAACATACTGTGCGTATTTCATTCTGCAAGACAAAAACAGACATGGGGGTTTATTTCATGCAGTAGATGGAGGTAGCTAGTGCTACAGATGCATTTACATCATTTTAAAACTAGTTTCTTTGAATACTAAGTAGACAACCAACTCTTCCACTGATACTGAGTCATTGTGATGCCTAAATTCAGCCAAAGCTGAACATCAATGGCAGTTACTTTGGAAGAGTATTTTGCTTGCCAGTAGTAGTAATGCAGTTCATGGTATTTTTGTATTATAAATCAAGCCAGACTATGGATAAGGTTGGTAAGAATTGGTAAAAAATTGAAATGTCTTGAATTTTGTTTTCATCAGAAGAATAAATGTTCTGATGAGCTCTAGTAAAGCACTGTACATTGTAAAGATGTTGTTTCTAATTATTTCACAGTGAGTGTCCACTTTGCTTTCAAGCCAGCAAAGCCATGTTCTTGATCACCAGTTCGCATCACCAAAACAGGCCTTTCCTAGGTGCCTACTCTAATGGCATAATACACCTTGGTGCTGGCTGCCCTCTGACCATTCCTTCAACAAACATGACAAATAATATTAATTTTCCAGAGGCTTGATCTGTCAGTGCAGCACAACAACAAGGTGCCTATAGCTTTATTTTTCTCCTTGGATATCCCAGCTCATCCATATCCCAGTATATTTGTTTCTCAGAGTTTGGGAAGAGAGAACCTTCATGATGTATTCTTGAAGAGTGTTTGACCCTGAATACCTGTCCTGATGCCAAGATAAAACAGTTATCTAATTCTTGTCAACACCATCCAAGCTGAGCTACCAACTCAGAACCCAAACACCCATGCAGCTACTCTGTTCCTAGCTGCTGCCATGCAAGCTGCATTTCCCCACTGGAAGAGATGCCAGTCTGATCCACCTCTGCTGAAGAGAGACCTACCTGCTGAGTAGAGCTGTTGGAGATCCTTGAGACTACTCTGCTTCAGTCTTTGGGCTGCAGGTAGCAGGAGAGTATTGTGTCAATTGCCCTCCATCTCTCTTTAAATAAGGAATCTGCAAAGTCACTAATTGGTTATTTTTGCTCGTGTGCCTGAATAAAACACTTAATCTTGGATAATCCATTATGTAAAAACCAACTGTAATCCTCACACTGGTGGGTCTGACTGCTATACTAATACAAACATAGGCTTTTACATAATGCAAAAAGCTGCCTAGAAAGCTAATAAATCTGATGATTTGATTGTACCACTGCTTTGTCTCATTGAAGTCTTTCTGCTTCTAACACATGTTAGGAGAATAAGCACAGAGCATTAATTAGAGAAACACTTGGACTATACACACGCATCTGCATAGGCACGTGTTCAAGTTTGACAATTTGCGTGGAGCAGGTACATAATTAGCTCTTCTGATACCTGCATCATCAAATTAAGGTGATCCTTGCAAGAGTATGAAGACATTATGCGTTATCTACATGGGGGAGGGGACAAAAAAAGTGCAAAAATGCAGTTTTGTCTTCATGTTCGTATCAAAATCTTGGGGTTCCTCAGTTCTCCTGTGCACTGAAACATTTTTATGTACATTCTTCCTAGCTAATTTTGTCAACATGCCCAGTTACATAAATACTACAGATCTCTCCTTCCTAAAATGTTCCTTCTAGTGGCCTTTCATGGGGATAAAATGCATCACAAATAGACGAGAAGGCAGAAATCACTAGAAGAGTACTTTTGGCAGCAAAGCATGCCTGCCATTCTCTAGCGCCCAAAGAATTTCTCCAGCTGCAAAGGCTGCTCCTGTACTCTTTCTCCCAGGCTCACCTGGGAGATCGAAGGCTTCAGACATTCAAGTAGGAGTTACCAGTACTAGCAGTTACTCCTCACACTGGGTGCTAAGTGCTGGGGACCCTTGGATGTAACCACTAGGGACAACCCTGTAATTCCTATGGAGTAAGCTCAGGAAGTCCTGAAGCTTTGGATTCTGATCCAAAAGTCTGGACTTCCAGAGTGAGGCTAAAGCCTTCTGGATGTTTTGGGCTTACTCCAGTGATCCCTTGCCGCCTCTTGCCCAGGAATTCCTGAACAGAAGCACACAACTTTGCCCTGTAGCTGGTGTGAACTGTGTTGCTTTCCAACTTCTCTAGGGCTGCCCATTGTCTGGAAAAGGCTGTCTCTGCTTGCTGCCAGGGGCAACTTTGATTTGGCCTCTGTGCAGCTTCCATTTACACTTTAGAGGGAGGCAGTGGTACTTTGCATGCAGTGTAGTGACTGAATGTACCCTGTTGGTGCCATCTGCGTGTCTTCAGAGGCAGCCTGGGCAAGTCCACACAGGAATGAGCTGATGGTAACTGAGACTGCTTGGCCACTTAAAGAGTCACATAAAAAGTAACTTAAACTACACTTCAGGGCTAGATGCCCATTAGATTTTAAAGGGACTGGCACTGAGTACGAAGTGTGCCCTTTCACCTGACATGGGGATTTGACAGAGAACAAACTGCAGTGCTTTCTGTAAATTAGCAGGCTTCCAAACACTTATCACTTCATCTGTTTCCAACAAAACAGATTAGTTTATGTCCATGTGAGACATAGGTGACACTTGAAGCCATGCTTAGATGAACCACTTAATCCCCTAGGGATTAGACACTTGCTAATAATAGCTAATCACAGCACAAGATTTTGGTTGGTGAGCATAACATCTGTCACTGCATTATTTGCTGTTTAGAGCAAGAAGAAAACAAAATCAAATTTAACTTCAGTTTTGCATTATTATGGTCATTTGTGCTGGGCATAGGAAAAAAAAAAAAGGAGGAATCAAAGCACTGAAACATATTCCTGGGCTTGTTGAATTTGATGTAACATGGAACAGATTTTATAAAAACAAAGATGCCCTACCGGGTTTGGTTGTCAAAGAAGATATCCAAGAGCCTATTCCAGACTTGATCATCAAAACTGGCTGTTTTTTAGTAGAAGAGGTGGCCTGACCATTCAGTGTACTGAACTCAGCACAAGAGTAACTGGTAGTTTTAATGACCTGCAGCAAAACAGGGATGCAGATGAGATGGTTAATCTTATCTTCTTCCCTATCTTGTGAAATACAGCAGCAGCAGTTTTGGATTTCCTGCCCCTAGCAGGTCCTCCATTTGCCTTATAATTGGAATAAGCACTGAGTAAACTGTTCTGGGAATTACTGCAATTGCACTGCCATCTCAGACTTAGTAACTTGTGCTGCTAGCTCAGCAGATGATGGCACAGGATGAGAGCTCTAAATGTGCTCCTGCATCAGGCATTAAGTTCCCTGCTGTCCAGTGGGTGACCAAGTTGTGGGTTTGTTTGCCAGGGCACTGGAGAACAGCTACACGTACACGCATTCTGAGCTGCCCCTGACAGCCACTGCAGTGGCACCGTGAGTCGTGGGCACTTCATCCTCTAGCTTTAGACCTAATTCATGCTGCTGACGATGCTGGGCTAGTTTTCGGCGATGTCACACACTTGTGCCTACATTGCTGGAGAACACACATCCCAGTCCCAGGTTTGCCAGGGGCTGGGAGGACAGTGATAGTCTGCTCCACTCCTTCGTCAGGGCAGGACGCAGGAGAAATGAGGTTTCCCCACAGTGGGACACCACATTTAGGCTGTGGACATAGAGGTTTTCAGTTTTTGTGACTTCTTCTCAGAAATGGTGATCTTTTCCAAGGAAGAGAGTGGTGCAATACAGATGAAGAGGAAATTGTTTGAAGTTTGTTCTTCTGTGGTTCAAGGGTAGGATTCTTGGGTGTGTTATATAATTAGGTTAAAAAGGCATCATAAATCACTGCCTTAGGATTTTCAAGGCAATATTCAAATACCTCACAGTTTTAAATGACAAGAACTGAAAGACACCTTTCCCTTCTGAAAAATGATAGTGTAATTCTTGCTGAATGTATTGACTGACAATTGGCAGAGCAGGGCCTCACATGCTCCCGTGCACACAACACCTCAGGAAAACGCACGCACTTGTCATCCTGTTTGCAAGTGAAAGAGGGGGCTGCTCAAAGGAAGAGAAGTCGAGAAGCCTCAGCCTCTCTGCCACGATGGGGAGTCAGCCTTGAGGGAATGGTTTTCTCAGAGCCATTGACAAGAGCTTTCCAGAAAAATTAAGTTCCAGCCTCTCTTCCAAACCCTCCCATATTTTGCTGCCTTGGTAGAACAGGGTGAATGCAGAGCTGACTAAAATCTGTCCTTCAGTGGGATTTTACCACACAGTGATCTGCTGGCCAAAGAAGCAAATTTAAGGTTTTGTGCCATCTGCTGGTTTCTGCACAACTGTATGGATGGTGGCTGCAGCTTGATCAGTGAGCTGCTGGATTTCCTCTCAAACACATGACAGTTTCCCAAATGGCCTGTTGCTAGTCTCTACCAAAAGACCATTCAGGCTTGAGGCAACTTCATGAAAAAGAGACCTTTTGTGGCCATCAGATAAAAAGATGAACTTTTTGTTTGCCATTTTCTAGTGCTTACTATAAGGCATAATGCTGACATATATTTATACACATCTAATATTTACTACTACTGAACTGATCCATTTGCAGACATTGGCGGGTTTATTCATTTTAGTTGCACTGTTTGTTTAAAGATGCAATATTTGCCCTTTTCATGCCAAGCTGCCAGGTCCTGGAGAGCAAAGACCAGCCCTTTCAGCACAAGAAGACTGGAGAGTCTGCCATTTCATTGTGGACGAGGAGGAAGGCATCTGCAAACAGGAAAGGAGCTCAGTTCTCTGGAGATAAGGTCTTTACACTTGAAAAGATCTATGATATATCCCTATGGCCTGATCCTGGGGGAAGACAGGAGGAAGGAGATTGTTTCCTTAGGGCAGCAGTAGCCTCTCCCACATTTTGCAATGCAGTAACAGACCGGAGTAAATTTAATCCCTGGTGTTATTCCCAGGATGCCTTCCAAAAAGCAGAAGGCACAGAGTTTATGTGAATATCCCTGAAGGTATAAACCATGCACGTAGTATTCTAAGTGTCTTTCCTTTCCTGTTTGTGCAACAGAAACAGCTTAACACAAAAGATGCAGGAATCGATCTCTAGGCTCTAACTGGTTGCAAAGCATGATGTAACAGGAGACCACACATCCACATATTTCAGACAGTAAATTCTGCCTCCAGATTATTGCACCAGATTATTCCAATGGGATATATACAGCTCCTTACGTAGCGTGCATCTCAAGGTGCTTTACAGAAGTGATACTGCTGGTACAGAGCTTGAGTAGTTATGGATAAGCCAGGATGTCCATGCCAGCCCTGATGATGGATTTAAAAGCTAAAACCAGAAGCACAAATTACAAAAGCCAAGGAAATCTGTATATGCACGCAGTCAAAAGCCATTAGCTGGGCACCTGGCCTCAGTAGGTGTTAGAGGACACAGTTTCCATGTGCAACAGAAGGTGCAAGGAGGGAAGGTTTAAGTCAGAGCACCTTTCTGCCCTCCAAAGGGAGGGCAGCTGTGAACACAAGGCTGATTAGTGAGTCACAGAGATAAGAGAATAAGCAAAGGCTTTCACATACAACTGCACTACAGATTTCTAGCTCTGCTTTTTCTGCAGGAGAAATGGATGGAAGTATGGAGTGGGGAAAAAGAGGAGTTTTCTAAACTCAAAAGTGATCGAATGCTTTTTTTTTCATGACGCATTTTTCTTGTTTGTTTTATGCTTTAAGCAGCTGATCTTTAAAGCTGCAAGACCTTAGATAGTGTAAGTCTTCCACAGACAGGAAAGTTCACTGTTTTCACCATGGCACGCTTCTCATCACTTACACAGAAAAAATTATTTACTTTACAGACAAGCCCAGAGGTTCCAGTCAAATCTCAGAGTCCCACAGTGTTACCACCTCTGTAAATTTACAGCTGTCACACTCAACCTGAAGATCAAGCTTACATTTGCTTCAGACTGAGCAACAAGCTGGAAACACTGAAAATCACAGGGCTGCCTCAAAGAGAGAGGTCCATTAAAAATACCACCACTGCAGCAACCTCTGCTGCAGGAACCAGACACTAAGCATCCCTCTGCCCACAAGAACAGAAGGAAGAGGAGGTGGGCCACAGTGTGCCCCTACATCAGCAAAACCTCTGCAGGACTCGCTGCAGTTCTGTGCCTGCAGGCCTAGCATGGGGACCTGTGGCCAGTCCTGTTAGGACCAGTGAAACTCCTGTTTGACCAACCCTGCTGCTGGTCTCTGGAACATGAGCGATTGCTTCCTCTTTGCTGCAGCCTTGTGTCTTCCAATGCTGCAAACCTCTTTATGCTGTTCTGACATGTGCACTGAGACTACACAGATACTCCCAGCTTCTTCTTGTGATTTTTTGGCTTGAATTTTTCTTACCCATGGTGGCCATGCTTGTTCTCACCCTTCTGGTTCCACAGCTTTTTATGGACTCCGTAGCCCTTTTTAATTCCTCATTACTTGCTCTTCCATTACTTTTGAAGTTAGAGTCATTTTCTCTGCTCTCTTCCTTTTCTGCTAACCAATCCTGCTGTCTGCCTTCTTTCCCCCCACTGTGGCCATGTTTCCCACAAATCACTTCCCTCATCTGTCATGCTGTCCTCTTGTTCTGCAAACTTCTACAAATCTTTCCTTAGAGCGTCTTCTCTTTTCTTCACTGTTTCTTCATGACACTGCATAAGCAAACTTACTTCTGGGTACATCTGAGCACATATTTTGTGTCATTAGTGATCCTTCTAAGAGTTTTCATATGTTCTGCATCACTGTGCTTTCCATGTGTTCTATGCCCTGAGCATTTTGAGAACAAACTTAGGAAGGAAGTATATTGTGCACATGGCTCAGTTTGAGAAGAGCTTAATGATCTTTTTAGTCCTTCAGCTTCATAGAACATCTGATGAATGAAGTAATCTTCTTATTCAAGGTTCAGTGATTTGTGCTAAGAGCTTTGGATACAATCTGTCAATTGAAACACAATAAACTCACATAGACTTAGGGCAGAAATTGTCACTTCCACGGTATTGTAATATTTTTTAACAGGGCCATGTCTCCATGAAATTAAGAATAAGAGAATCTGTGCATATTTACAACATATACAAGGAGGAGGAAGTCAAGAAGGCACATCCAGCCTGTGGTGACTTACAGGCTCAGGTACATTTCCAGTCTTCTGGCATGGCAGAGATACATTTCCTTATAAATATCTCTCAGAAAAGTAATAATCAGACTTGACAAAACCCAAACTGACCTGTGTGCTTTCAGAAACCCACTTCCTTTCTACGAGAACCATCCAGATGGAAATCTCTGACTAATTCCTGCAAATCACCAATGCAATACAAAAAGTTGTATGCTAATTTTAAGGTAATTCTCCAAAGGAATTAATAAGCCGACAGCTGATGTTCCTGTGTTGTGATGAGGTGGAGTCAACATTCTGGCCAAAATGCAAGCGTACAACAAAGTGCTTCCCCTTTGCAACTGGAGTGCCAGCAGCACGCTTTCTCCTGCACACAAAGGTGCAAGGGATTTATACGTTATTGCAAACATTTAATGATCTGGCTACAACTTAGCTATCAACTGTCCTGCCAGCAAGGAAATACAGCTCTAGCACAACCAGCTACTGCTCAACTGCATTTTCTGCAGACCTAGAGTCTGCTGCTGTGCTCCTGTGTGTGAGTCAGAGTGCTGTATTTCTGTGTGATAGTCAGATTGCATTAAAACAAATACGTCTCAAGCTGTGCTCATGCACATGCCCCAGCTGACACTCGTCTCCACAGCTGCCACCCTGCCCCTCAGTTGGGCTCCTACTAGGTGCAGGGGCAATACTCTGTGCTTGCCCAGGCTGCAGGAGGTTCTCCAGCCCCTGAGCTCCCGATGAAGGGTAGCCCTGACCTCTGCTCTCCCAGCCTGCTGCCATTCCCAGACTGGCCCAGGTGCATTCTTCCCCTGGTCCAGCCCCAACCAGCTTGACCACGTGTGTGGGCAGGGAGGGTGTGGCAGCATCCCACCCACTGGTGGCTGCACTAGCTGGGGCCACAGGCCAGGACTGCAGCCCAGCAGAGCCTGGGGTGAGATCCCAGGTGGCAAGGTTGTGCTGTGGTGGCATCTAAAAGTCCCTGGAGAGGCACAGAAGGGAAGGACAGAGGGAGGATGCTGAGCAAGAGCCATAAGGTTTTGCATGCTAGCCCTCCATGTGGCAAGTGACAATCCATGTGCAGCTGAAGGAGGGGGCCAGACTTTGGGAGACAAGAAGACCCTGGCCCAGGAAGGGTGAGGGACATGGCTCTGATCCTCGCCGGGCTCCCCTGGCTGCAGGCAGGAAAGCTTATTCTTGTATACAAGCAGGTGGCATGAGACTATTACATGGTAAATCAGATAAGCTGCAATCTCGTTATGCCAACAGATGAGTGGGTCAGAAAGGTTTGAGTATAGCTGTCAATACAGCATCCTGTAAGGATAACGTCCAATCAAATTAGTCACTTGCAGCTCCCTTCCCCACAGCCTCTTGGTTAGGGGGAAAAGCAATGTTCCCATGAAGAAGGAGCACAAAGCATCTCAGCAGCCTGAACATCCCCAGCATGTCCCATCCCTCTTTCTGCTTTCCAGGCGGTGTCTGCACCCACTGCTTGGACACAGTCCCATAAACGGCCCTAACATTACTGCTTCTCCTGGGCAGTATGTTTTGCACCATGTCAGCCAGATTATTTTACTCCACAAATTTTCAGTAATTTTTATGCTAGGAAAAGACTGCATATGAGTTGTTGGGAGGAGAGGAATTTTATTCCCAGAAACTCCACCTCGTTTTCCCAGCTACCAGCCAAGCCTTTGGGACAGCTTAAATATTTGAGGTTTCCAACTGGAACACTGTTTAAATGAAATCTACCAACACACAACAAAGCAGAGGTCTTATGCCAATTCTGCAATTTGGGTTTAAAGCTGTTGGAAACAAGTTTGTGCAACCACACGTGTTCAGATGTTATTGTGCTGTGTGACAGTCTAGTGCAAGTTTCCTAAAATAGCAGCCTCATCCTCCTACAAAATCCTCCATTGTCTGCCTAAGGCCATTCAAAGAACATTATCCTATTGCAAGCTTAGTCTGTATCCACCTCAGTTACCATTGTTATGCCAGCAATGGCTGTCATGGTGCCACTCGAACATCCCTGAAGGCCTAGGGAACACTTCTGCTTTTTTGCATCATGCTTTTAATTCTGAGTGCATCAGCCCACCAAAGGGGTCGCTCTGGCCCTGCTGGCTCCATTTGCAAAGGCAGTTTAGATTTCCACCTGCTGTTCCTACAGGGTTTCAATTGCACAGCAATTACACAGCCCCGGCTTGCCTTAAGATATATTGCCCCAGTTTGTCCACTTCTGCAGCTATAAACATCAGTATGTTAGGAGCTTCCTTCTTCTTCCTTGTTAAGAGGAAATTTTCTTGCTAAATTTCAAACTCTGAGTGCAGAAGCAGGAACTGAGCTCAGATCTTTCACATTTGGAGCCTGGAGTATCACTGTTGGACAATGCTTGTTTTTCTTACAAATGTTTTGAGACAAAAACATTTATCGTGAACTGAACATGACCTTTCATACCAAACCAAGTAAGAATATCTGGAAGATTTAGACCCAAAAGTGTGCCAGTTTTGATTAAATAAGAATAGTTCACACGTTTGCAATTTTTCAGCTCTCAAATCACAACCAAAAAGCACATACAACAATTTTCATACCCCTTAGAGCATCCACAAAACCTTTTTTGTTGTCAGGAAAACACCACATGTTACCAAGCCCAAAGGACCTTCCGTTCAGACATAGAGCATCCTGAGCACATCCTCTAACTGCATAGCTCTGTCCTGTGATATCCTCTTCATATCATTCCTGGACATTTGATCATTCATATGATTCCTGGAGTTTTAAACGTTTCTGAGAAGTGGCTATGAGCTCCCAGGAGACTTTTTCTCCTTCCACAAATCTGACCTGGCACAAGGAGGATCCAATGGATCATAAAAACTACCAGGCCACAGTATGCTGGACTATAAGAAGAGCTAAACTTCACTTCAGACTTTCTTCAAAGACCTGGTGAGAGGAAACTTCATTCCTTTGGGATACCAGAATCCAAAATGTGTTAGTCCTCTGGAAAGACTTTAAATTGGTTTTACTTTACCCTTTTTTCCTCCCTATCACTGTGGGATGAAACAAGAATCCATGCACTTGTATTTTACCATGCACTGGAAGGGCCCAGATTGCTACCAGAGCAGAGACATTGAAAGGCAGAAGGCAGCTTCCAGCTTTCCTCTTGTGAATCATAGATAAAATCACTCCTATCTGGGAGGTTTACACAGTGGCAAATGAAGTTTTTACTGGTGTACAAGCAATGGTTTCCTTATATACAACTGGCCTGACAGGCCATGGGCAGGAAGGCTGGACCCCCAGAAAAATGCGTTTCCTTCCAGCTCTAAGAAGTTGTTTGTCTGTATCAGTTTCAGCTGGCTAGTGTCATTACATCTGCATCTCTTCTGACTAGAAGTGTTCCCCAGGAAAAAGGATGACACCTCTGTTTCTAGGGGTATCTAAGATCAGGTGAGCAATCTCTTCCCACTGTTTTGGAAGCCTTTTCTCTGCAGGTCTAAAATCTACTGTCCTATATGATTACGGAGAACAGATTGTTCCTTTTTTCTTAGCCATAGCCTTTTATACAGTTGGGGACTGTTTTGTTAGAAAAGAGATGACTCAAAAAGAGACATGAGAAACCTCAGTCTTTCCTCAACGGTCACATTTTCCCACTGTATTCCAGGTGAGACATCTGTTCAGAACAATGTGGCATAATCTGTTTTGCAAGAGCAGGTTCATCCTAATGGATGTACACCTCCTTCTACCTGGAAGTCTTGACACATGTGCAGCCTGTGTTAAGCTGAGATAGTGACTCATCCCCATGAATTCACCAGGTGACTGTTCTGCACATAAGTAGGACTTTCCATGCACCCTTGGTGAGTTCTAGTCCTCTTGTCCTCAACACACCAGTCTGCAATTTAGTTTTAAGACAGTGCTCGAACACATTTACAGACACCTGACCATGGCTCACTCACTGGCTTAATATTTTTCCGTCTATCAGTGGAAATACTGAGATATTCTACATCTGTTACAGCCTCCACAGAGAATCCTACACAAGAAGTTCTAAGTTTCATTAGTGAGCTACTAAAACAAACTCTTCGTCTTTCAAATACATTTGCCACCACGTTCTATCTTGTCTTAACCCTCACCGTAACACACAAAATATCTGTTCTGTTATTTCCTCATCAGTCAAGAGTCGTGACAGCCCTTACTTTCCTTCTGTCCAGAGACTTCTGACTCTGCCATAGAGGAAAATATGCTGTATGACAGAGTTTGCTCTTGACAAAATCACACTGGCTGTTATTTGTCTCCTCTAGTTGTGTACATAAACAGGTTTGTTCCTGTATTTTCTTAGAAGCCAAACTTTAAAAAATGGTCTGTTGTAGAACTCTCCAGTTCTTTCTTTCTCCTCTTTTGATGAAAGAATCATTACATTTACTTCTCCCCAGACTTTCAAAACCTCAGAACATCCTCCATTAGCTGTCAGAAAAAGTCATTAAGAGTTTAGAGGTTACTTTACACAACCCTCTAAAAACTTCATTTCTTCAGTACTTTTCTTGATATTCTTGCTCTTCCCTATGTGATAAACAGAAAATGTTCATTGCTTTTCATGCTTCTAATTTAACCTCATATTTGATCTTGAGTTTTCTGACTTTCCATTTTTACTTGTTCGTGGTATTTGTATATCCATCTTCAATAATTTCACCACACTTACACAGTTTCTGCCTGTTTTTCTCTTGTTTAAGATTAACAAGAACACATAACTTACAAAATGGCCTGTTTTTTCCAGTTTGAAACTTTCATTTCATTGTCTCACTCACCTAAACTGTCTTCCACCTTAATTTCTCAGCTAGTTATTTCTGCTGCCTCCAGTCAAAATCGAGAAAATTCCCTCTTGCTCTTTTTGCCATCCTTTGTACCCAAAAAATTGCTGCAACTTATGAAACCTTGCTGAACAGCCTGCAACCTGAAGTGCTGCCTTCCCTACTAAAATTCCCTGTTGCCACTAAGCCCTGTGCTTGGGACAGTCCTGCTTGTTGCTCACAAAAAGGCTTCATGTACCCCCATTCTGGTGGCCTGGAGCAGCCCCCCACCATGCCAGATCTGAGCAGGTCCTTGTTCCTCTGCTAGAACATCATTGTGGAAGGCAGTGTGGCACACATCACCTCCTCCAAATCTTCTTGAGGAATAATTCCATTTTAATATCCTGACTGAGAACTACCAGAACAAGCCACCTTCGTCCCAGGCATCCGCATTCACATTTGGGCTGGATTGAACCACTCCTGGCAAAAGTGACAATACTCATAGATACAGGCAGCCTGGACCCTTAGAACCTTACTTCTTGAGCCTTGCTTATTTTCCAGCAATGTAGTAGATGAGATTCACCCTTGTTCTCCTCAAAGAGAAGATTCACCTTTGAACTCTCAAAGGGTAATGAAATCTCCTGTGCATTGTTTAATTCTCCTGAAGAGTAATGGCCTCTGTAGCACTTTACCTCCCAGCATCACACTGACCCAAACCTGCTGTTTGCAGTGTTGTGGCTTCATTGATGTGAAACAACTCCTGTTCCTCACAGCCATAATTCTCCCCCTTTCTCCACTGATAGTGATGAGAGAAATATTTCTACCTTCTCAGTTTGCTTGGGTTTTGTTTGGTGTTTGTTTTTTTGTTTTGTCTGCAGGGCTTCCCATGTTTCCTCAGTGCTTCAATTCAGCAGTCCCAAACAGAAGCTCTCCAGATTCCTTCATAAATGGATGCCACTAAGAGGTATGTTTTCCTGTCGTGGGTCTCACTAGTGAGAAACAAAGACCATAGACCTTGCAAGTCCAGTTCAAACCTTGGACTAAAGCATTCAGGATTGCTGCTTCCCTTAGAGAACAGCCCTTACAGGAGCTGCTGTAGAGCCATGCAGTAGTAGAGAGTACTAAAAGAGCAGAGCTACCTCACTATTTTTGTTCTGGCCACTGAGTTCTTTTGTGAAGAATGCACTTCCAACTAGTGCTGGGAGCTGGGAGAGCAGAAATAATAAGATGGTCACCTTCTTAGCCAAGGATTAGGCCCAAGCAGTATATATTTAATTAGACTTTAAAGAGCTTATTTCAATGTTAGGAGATGCACTCCTTCCCTGTTGCTGCTGCCTCAATAGAATTGTTTCAGTAAGTGCTCTGTTTATCAAGAGAAAGGAGAGTGTTTTCAGACATCATGAGTACTCTGTTTTTTGTTTGCAGTTAGATTAAGAAGAGGAAAGTTGACCCAAAGCTCTTGTAGAGGTCATCTAATCTCTTTGGTTGAGAAGATCTGTCCTCCCACAGATTCATCTTCAGCATTATAAAGGAATACAACTTCCTGATGACAAGCTCTCTTTGCAGGGATACTTCAAACTTGGTCATTCCCGAAGCAGCACCTTCTATTACAAAAATTTAAGAGACACATGAAAAATTAGAGTGCTGCTTGCACATCTTTGGACTACTACTCACCCACAAGATACAGGGCATTCACAATGAGCATTAGTGAAGACGACGTGGAGAAGTTTCTTGATGGCAACCCTGCTTTTGCCAAGCAGTACTTTGAGAAGAAACTAAAAACAGAGTCCAGGGATAACAACGAGAGTGAAATACTTTTTGAGTTGATCCAAGACATGCAAGAAAGCATCAACATGGAGAAAGTAGTTTTCAAGACCTTGAGAAGAATCAGGTCCCTTATTCATGCTGACCGCTGTAGTCTTTTCATGTATAGGCAGAGAAATGGCACTCCTGAACTGGCAACAAGGCTTTTCAACATCCAAGAGGGAAGTACTCTGGAGGAATGCCTGGTGTCCCCAGACTGCGAGATTGTCTACCCACTGGACATAGGCATTGTGGGCCATGTTGCTCAGACCAAGAAAACCATGAACATCAAGGATGTCCGTGAGGTATGTTTGCCATTTATTTATTATCTGGGTAGAAGAGAGGCTCATAGGGGTCAAGAGGCAGCAGCACACCTCAGGGCTTTGGCGAAGCTCTTGTGATGTACTGGCTGTGTACTGGAAACAAGTAGCAAGTCTGAAAGTCGCTTCCAATTTCATTTATGGGGTCAGGGTGAAACTAAGCACATTGATTACACTAGGTCTTAGTTCCTGCAAACACTGCACTGCTACATCTTGCCTGTCTAATCAAAAAATAAATCACATCTAGTCCAGCAGAGGAGAGTGAAGTAGTCAGATCTGCACTGAATGCACATAGAATTTTCCACAGTTTTATATTCTATGAGTAAGTGTCAAAGACAGAGAAATTCTTTACAGTTAGTCCAAAGAGGGCTTTCCACCACAAAAGTCCTTTGAAAATGCTTGCTGTGATGAAGCTTTAGCTAAGGGCATTTAGAGGCATTATTTTCAACAGAGGGAGTGGACCCCAGAGCAGGTACATTCACTGCAACCTGTGTATGGGCCATCTTCATCAGAAGCAGCAAGAGACATCTTAGACTAAAAAAACTCTTCCAGCAAAAATTGCAATCTGCAATATCAGGAGGGATCTGAGGGATTTTAATGTTTTATTTTCATGCCTTCATGACAGTATTTACTCCCCATACTTCTGATTCAATCATGTAAACCTGGATGGCAGGAATAACAATCTTCTTGTTCTAATCATAGGTATAAAACTAAAATCCATGTGACCCAAATATGGCATTTGGGATTACTCCATCTATTGTTTGCTAGTTACAAAGAGACCATCTGTTTATTCATTCATTTGTTGCTCGGTGCACGCATATCCCAACCCTTCAGCAAAACCTTCCTTGTCTTCCACAGAACACACTGAGACACTCTTTTGGTTCTGCAACCTGTTTGTTTTTTGGGTTTTTTCTGCTGGGTGTATTGTTGTTGTTGGTGGAAGCATCAAAATGTGACTTAAACTTTTTAAAGTTGTTTGGTTTCTGATGTTTCTCCAAATACAGGGGAGGATTTCAGATCCACGAGCTAAGTGCTGCACTCCAACTCTAGTGCTTTTAGACATTGCCATAAGACAATTCCTTTGAGTAAGACCCGGAGACTAAGTGCTTGGTCTACCCCATTTGGCAGGAAAGGCCAGCAGTGGGGAAGGTATGGAGAGAAGATTCGTTAGGGAGTGATCATTCTTTCTGGTGCAACCTTCTGAATACGATCAGAACTGCGCGGCTTTTTCTAAACCGGATAGAATGACTTACAGATGGCACTTTATTCACCTGACTTGGGAGAACATCTTTGGTCAGCAAGACCATCCCTGCACTCCCCCGTGGCAGGTGATGATGGTACTAATATGGCCCTGTGCAGGCGAAGTGATTGGCCATCCGCTTTCCGTGTAGTATCCTTTTTCTGCTTTTCAAGAGAAACTAGGGGTAGATCTGCAAGCTGACGACAAGCTTCATGGTGAAAGCAGAAGAAAAATGAGGGTGAGTGAACTTGCCAGTGACTGCACTGGTTTATACTCTGTGACTATGCAGTGCTACCTGGCTCTACCCACTCTGCAGTGCTAACAAAAAGTCAGAGGAAAGGATGGAGGAGGTACCATGAAGAATGTCATTGATCTGAGAATAATCAGTGGAGAGTCCCCTTGTTCTGAGAGAGTTTGACATGTTAAAGTTTATGATTTGCAAGATCTTTGCAGAAAGTTAAAAGTGCACGTGTTGCAGTCAAAAGCCACAGCTTCTCCTCTTGATATTAGCTTTATCATCTGTACAATGTCCAATTATCTGCTAACTCATTTCTTTTCCTCAGTAATTTTTAAGCAAAACTTTCTTTAGGGAGCTCACTTTAAGGGGCTGTGCTTTGACTTGGTTTCAAGACAGGTTGTGAAAAACGCTTATTTGTAAATTCTCTATTAAACAGTGTGCCCAGTTCAGCCCATTTGTTGATGAGCTCACCGACTACACTACAAAAAACATCCTTGCGACACCCATCTTGAATGGCAAAGATTTGGTTGCTGTCATTGTGGCCATAAATAAGCTGAACGGCCCACACTTCACCAGCTCTGATGAAACAGTAAGTGGTCAGTGTCTGAATTCCTATCAAAGCGCTGTTACTTTTGTCATGTAACAGATTTCCTTCTGCGCCAGTGATGTCTGCTTTAGTGAAGCTCCACTGGTGTGAGTTTCCCCGAAGAGCACTCACACTTTCATAGAAGAGGCTTATAATGAGGATGCTTATCTCAGATCTTTCAGGGAAAATACAGTGGGATAGGCCTCATGTCATGGCAGTGCAAAGCAAAGCATTTATCCTGGGAAATTACCTTGACGCTCCTAAAGCAGTGTTATGAAATGCAGTATACATGGGGTTTCTACTGCATGCAATCCAATCTCACAATTTGCCTTTTCAGCTTTTTCTGAAGTATCTGAATTTTGCATCCTTGAACTTGAAAATTTATCACTTGAGTTATCTTCACAACTGTGAGACTCGAAGAGGCCAGGTAAGAGTGAAAATGCAGACTGGCTATCTCAAAACCAAATTAATACATTCTTCTGATTTAAAGGGTGAATCTGATCTTCTTCAGAGATTTGTTCCTGAGAAGCAGAAAGAAAAAGATGCCCTCAGCTGCTTTCATATGCTGCTTCTTTCCCAGAGTCCTTCATTACTCTTTCTTTCTGCTGCTATTGGCAAAACTGCAGGAGCTGATGCAGTGGCACCAGTTTCAGCAGGACTGACCTCTAGGTGTTTTGTTGACTTGAGGCTGTGAAACACTCTTGGATTATTTCATCACTTCAGACAGCAGCACCGAGAGTTTTTCTGAAACACTTAAGAATGTGGTATTTTTTTTCCTATCTGGTCATTAAAAAGTGCTATTGAATTTCCTCTTAGAGCCAGTAAAATTGTTGTCATATGCCTGTTGTATTGGCCTCCATCAGTAGAAAAGAACATATATTAGGGGTTTAGGATATTCTGGATTGAAATAATTCAGGCACCATCCTTTTCCATTACTTGGGTTTCAATAGGACTCTCAGATTTATTGGGATGGATGTGAATCCTTGCAATCACTTTGTGCAGCATACAATGATTGTCACTGAAGAGAACACGGAATTACATCTGTGGTTCGTGGCAGCCACGCTCTATTCTCCAGTGGGATTCCCATGGAGAATAAGTGCCTGTCTTAGCAAAATGGATGCAGAATGAAAGTTTATTTTGAAGCTCTGGGACAGCACTTATACTTTCTAACTCATTTGTTACGTTTTGCCTAATTTTTTTCAGTTACAAAAACATGAATGATGGTCCAGTGATACAGCCACCAGCAATGACGAATAGTTAACAAGAGCAGAACTAGCAAAGCTTTATTCCTGTTGAGAGCTTAGCAGTAGGGCTAGTCAAGGTAAAATGGGGCTAGAAGACAAAGTGGAGACCCATAAGGTGGAAGGCCTAATGCTTCTAGTCTGGGACTGAACCCAGGAGTCCTGTGTTCATATATTTCTGCTGTCTGAGCAGGTCCCATAGAAAGGGAGGAAAGCAAGAATGAGATGCAGGACACACTGCTCTAGTTCTGCCAGTAGCTCAGTTGTCAAACCTCTGACTAATATAGGTCTTAAGGGCTGTGTGGAAGTTATTATAGTTTATTGTGCTGGAATTTAAAGTACTGAAGTACAGAGTGAGCAAATGACATTATCAAAAGTGGTCCAGGGTTTTAATATTGCAAATCCCAACAGCAAAGACTAGGTGATCCTGTGGGTGGAATGGCTTGTGCAAAGACAGTTCAGTCTGCTTGTGCTCCGATACTGTGTAAAAGTCTTATTAGAAGACCATATAATATATTTTGACCAACTTCTTCACATCATTCCTTGACTTAGATATTTTTCAGCTATTTCTCTCAGTCCTTCTCACTGGGCTCGTGGCTTTCAGCATTACTTACTGCATGCTGTAAAGTGCCAAAAAGCTAAACTGCTGCTCATTTTCATCTGATGGTTTGTGTGACAACACCACTATCCTATTTGAGGGATGCTGATCCTGAACGACTCAGACTTCATACAAGTGGCTCATAGGCTGAGCGCACACAAAACAGCTGCTCAAACGCTTTGAGGAAAGTGTTAATTCAGATATTTCAAACACCAGCCTCTGGAATTTGCAATGCTTTTGGTGTTAACTGGTTTGGATGCAAGATTTTCCTAATGGGTATAAAATTTAAGTGGGGACAGCTCTTTGCCTGGCACTACTACTTTTTTTGTGCTGTGCTGGTAACATTTGACTTCTACATAGCACTATAATGACCCGACTCTTTTTCTCTAGTAATTCCCAGTGCGAACAAGCAGTGTAGGTTTCGTGCACTTTTCAGGAACTGCAACCCAACATTTGGGAAGCCCATCTCTCCAAGAAAGGCTGTGCTTGCGTTTTGATTTTATCCTTCAGGTGCTGCTGTGGTCAGCTAATAAGGTTTTCGAGGAACTGACGGACATTGAGAGGCAGTTCCACAAGGCTTTTTATACGGTGAGGGCATACCTGAACTGTGACCGATACTCGGTCGGTCTCCTGGACATGACGAAGCAGAAGGTGAGTGTTCACATGTGTGCTGTGCATCTTTCTGGTTGCTGCTATCCGCTGAGGGGTGATGCGTGCAGATAAGGTTTACTGAGGCGGTAAGAGTGCGAGCTAACTTTGAACCACTATTCCTGCTTTGGTTGGCATTTTTTCATCGTGCGAAGATTAAGATAATGGGTTAATGAAAACAGAGGAAAGGGGAAGAGCTTATCACTGGAATGGGACTGTTGGAGGCTGGGACGACAGAGGAGGGGGAGATGTGTCTGACTGCAGCACTCCTGGTCAAAGCCTGCAGCACAAACAAAACCTCACAAAGTCTGTGGATATCAGAAGTATAGTGAGACACCTGTGGAAACCCCCATCAACAAATCAGCCACCTTCCCCAGGGACTCATTCATGCTCACGATACCCAGGTTTTTAGATGAAATTCGGCTTCATGAACACGAGTTGACAAAATCGAAGTTACCTCTGATTTGGTCTGATGGTTCGCACCTTTGGCACACTTTGTGTGGGGGTTACACAGCATCCTTGCCAGTGGAGCCCTCTTTGTCCCATGGTCAAGCTGGCCATCTTGTTGACAGAGCTCTTGTAGTACATTGTGTTGTGAAGAGGTGTGTTAAAAGATTGTTAGTGCAAGCTAGAGGCACTTTGATCAACATTATAATGTAGCTTAAGGAAAAAAAAAAGCAAAAGAAGTATTTCACATCTTCAGTCTGGCAAGTAATAGGTCAACTTATAGTCACACTCTGGAAAATGAAGAACACAACAACATTGTCATAGCTGTTTGTTGTGAATACAACCAATACTCACTGTTCACTAAATGAATCAGCACTCTGTGTATAGGCAGTACATGGTAATATGCAGCCATATAAATGCTCCTGACACTTCCAGATTGGGATATTTGGGTATCATTCGGCTGCCTAGTATTGAATTAGTTTTATTATTTCGTGCCTTGTTTACACAAAACCAAAACCAGCATGGTAGAGCAATGGTTACTTTGAGTCTCGAGACAGAATGCACTTTTCTACTCTAAAAATACTTTTTAAATTTTAAAACCAGGAATTTTTTGACCTGTGGCCAGTCCTGCTGGGAGAAGTACCTCCCTACTCAGGACCTCGAACCCCGGATGGCAGGGTACGTGAAAACGAGATTACTTTAACTCTCTCCTGTCTGGATGGATTGCCTCACCACTCATTTTAACGCCACTCTTTTTTTCACTTGTAGGAAATAGTCTTTTACAAGGTCATTGATTATATATTACATGGAAAAGAAGACATTAAAGTCATCCCGTAAGTGCCCAGTCCCTGAATGCTAGGTACTGACACAGGGTGTAGCTAAAAACAAGATTCCCCATGGTTTAAAGATATCCATGTGGAGAAATGTAAAGGACTGGTAGAAGACCGAGAGTCAGAATGCAAGTTGGTGCTTCAGCTCACATGTCTGCGGGATAAAGATTTCCTCAAGGGCATTGGGATCCTGACTTGGAAGTCAGGCTCCAATATTCACTGCAACCAGTGATTCTTTTTAGATGAAGAAGTGAACTGCCTTGAAAACTGCCTGCATTTTCCCACTCTCCTTGCCAGGCAGAGGCATTACTCTCCTCCACGCCTTCCCTGTGTCAGTGGGTGAGCCCCATCCAGGATGCCCTTATGTTGAGGTTTCCTTGTTTCTCTCCAATCCTTCTATCACTGACCCCATCTTAAGGCTGCCTCTGGCCTTTTCTCCCCTCCTGACACACTGGGACTCCTTCTTTCTGAGAACTGCTCTCTCTTCTTGCCACTGAATTTTCCAGAGGAGCCTTGGGAAGCTTAGGCAAATCTGACATAAGAGAGGTTTTGCCCAGTTCTGGTAACACTGGTCTATATTAGTGTATGTGCTGCAAAAAAGTCCCCCATTTCTTGGGTACAGCAGTGTTTAAAGTTCAGGCTGGCAGACATCCTTAGCCAGGAATCTCCTTTTATCTTTCTCTCTGCTGAAGGTCTGAAACATGGCCCTCACTCCCAGTAATGACTTTTTATTAAGTCTCTGCAAACTGATATTTTACCAGTTATTTTGTTTTGAATCCTTGAAGGGAAAGTATTTACTTACATGGAGAATTTTTCCTTGTGCACATGGATCCTTTGAAAGTAACAGCACTGTTTATGGACTGGGGGTTCCAGGTCTAAACGCGGATTATGCAATCAGCTGAACACACTTCAGCTCCACAATCTTTCTTTAGTAAACATGTATCTTTAATTTCCCTTATACATTTTTCTTTCGTTAGAAATCCCACCCTGGATCACTGGGCACTAGTTACTGGACTGCCAGCCTATGTGGCTGAAAGTGGATTTGTAAGTACTTTTAACCTAGGATTCATCAAGTCTTTCTGAGGTGAATAATGCTCGTGCTGCCTTCTCAGCAATTCAGTCTTCTATTTAGGCAGCTAAACTTCTCGTTGCCCCTATTGTAATACTTTTTCTTCTGTGTGATCCCCTAGATTTGCAACATTATGAATGCTGCTGCAGATGAGATGTTTAACTTTCAGGTATTGTGAAAACTTCCAGTTCTATCAAGGATTCAACTTTTTTTTTTTTGCGGAAATGTAGTGTGGAGTCAATATTAGGCATATAAATTCTTCTTTTGTCCGTAGTCATAATGTAAAATTGGAGTGCTCATATATTTAGAAAACATAGTAAGTACATGATGTCTTTCTGCTTGCTGTTGCTTCAAGGAAGGTCCTCTAGATGAATCAGGATGGACTATCAAAAATGTTCTCTCCATGCCAATAGTGAATAAAAGGGAAGAAATTGTTGGTGTTGTCACATTTTATAACAGAAAAGATGGGAAACCGTTTGATGAACAGGATGAAACCCTCATGGAGGTATAATTTCTTTCTGGAAGAAATTCATATGGTTGAAGAGGTCACTATTGTTCCATGTACACCTGCAAATCATCCCAAGTGTTTTGCAGCTAAGTGGGTATCTTTGTTGCTTGGAGAGGTGTTATAAGACAGCTTGAAAATTTTGAAAGCGACTATTTGAAATACTGGGGGAGTTTGGTATGGGAAACCCATCTATGTTCATGTGATTCTTTTTCAGCATTCTTGGATTGTACACCTAGCCATAAGCAGCTACTGTGTGCCAACACAACCATTCTGACCTGTGTTCACATACCTGACAGCTGGCTCTCACTGGCTGGGCAAGTCCCTCGAAAAATTACACAGAAATTATCTATGTAGCTAGGATACAAAGGGAGGGTAGCTATTAAATCTACCAACAGTGACTGTGATTAAAGACCTTGCTGCTTAGAAATGCTCCTATGGTAGTTTCAATGAAATATAAGCATTTAGCTCTTGGCATCTGTTATCAATCAGGACATTTCCTGAAATAGATTTCTTATCAAACAAAAAGGCCACGGAAAAAAAAATAAGTTTGAATTGGCCACTGGACAGCAAACAAGTTGAAAGCAAACACAGGATGTGAGTAAATACATGTGAGAGATGATGAGATCACCTTGCTCTCCTTTGATGTGATGGTCCCTGACCTGCTGTCACCATTGTGACAGAAACCTTTCCACAGGCATGGAGACACCTGCAGCAACACAGAAATAGTTTTCTGTACCCTGAACTGGACAGAGGGTCCTTCAACCTCCTCAGTATGGATGCTTTCAAGGCCTGGGCAGATCCAACAGCTGGAGAGCTGCTTTGCTGAGGGGCAAGTTGCAGCTGGGAGCAAAGACATGGTTGCTCATTGCTAGAATTTTGGCCAAAGTTGAGCTTGTGTTTCTTTAAAAATGTATCATACAGAGTCATATTTTTGTGTCTTTGAGGAACAGATGTGATGGCTATTTCACTGTTTCCTTCTCTTCCCCTCACCAAGTCCTTGACACAGTTCCTGGGTTGGTCTGTACTCAACACAGACACATACGATAAGATGAACAAGTTGGAGAACCGTAAGGACATTGCTCAGGACATGGTGCTCTACCACGTGAAATGTGACAAGGATGAAATCCAGGAAATTCTGGTAATGCCTCGCAACGTGAAGCACATGCCCAAGGGTACTGGCCTGGCCCATTATGGCACAGATACAGGTCTCTCATTTCACAGAAATGCTTCCAGCCACCATGACGTGGCGGCAGCACCTGGGCCCAAGTGACTGCACAGGGGCAGAACGAGTCTTTCTTTTGGTTTTGTGGTCTGCCCTCCAGCTTGGCACACTGTGCCACTATGTTCTTTCTAATTTCCTCAGCAAAGCCAGCCTTGGAGGTGGGCTTACATAGGTGCTACTCAGGGCAGGGCTGTAGGGGTGGAACAGAAACTGATTTATTCCTCAAAACCTCCTTAGTGCTGAGGATGTGAAATTAGAGGACCCAGATGCAAGAGTGGCTCTAGGGGAACATTTGCAAGTGAAGGAAACACAAAACAAAATCGAGGCGAGGGAGAACACTACCAGGAAAAATGTGTTGAAAGACAAGAAATTGAAGTAAGGTCCAGGAAAGAAGCACAATTTGCATATGAGAGCTGCCCTACATTGCCCCACAGCTGCCCAGTACAAAGTCCAGTGGGGTTCAGTTCTCTGCTTAACACACTCATTCTCTTCGCAGCCAACACGAGAAAAGCTGGGGAAGGAGCCAAGTGAGTGTGATGAAGAGGAGCTGGCAAGCATTCTGGTGAGAACAATGCACTGCTGGAAAAAACAGCCCTGGCAAGCAGATATTGCCTGCATAGATGTAGGGAAGAGTTCCCAGTTTTGGCATGCTGTTACCTGGTGAAGGGTGAAGGCAAAGCACACCCTGCCCTCCTTTGCTGCGTGAGTTTGATATTATCATTCTTATGCGTCAGCAAGTGCCTTCCGCTGCTCCTGGGGAGTCCCTGCGCTCTGCCTCTTTATCTTAAGGGGTTCCAAGTCCATCTGGAAACACGTCAGCCACCTTGGCTTGTCATGCATTTTGTTTTTCAGAGTAATTAGGGAGGGCTGTAATCTTTCCCCATTTTGAGTGTATATATTCGAACTATATCGAATCAAGTGCTTAACAGGAAACAAATAATATTTCCTGCACTTGACTAAAACTGCCCTCCCTCTTCCTCCACTAATGGGGTTATCGTGAAAAGCTTAGTTTCAGTTTATTTATGTGTTATATTCTAAAAGAAAAGCAGCATCAGACTGGTATATTTTTATTTAGCAAAGCTTAGGAATGGCATAAGCAGCACAGCAATAAACCAGCCCACCTCTCTTACAGAAAGAAGAACTCCCGGGGCCCACTAAGTTCGAAATCTATGAGTTCAGGTTCTCTGATTTTGACTGCACTGAGCTAGAGCTGGTGAAGTGTGGCATTCAGATGTACTACGAGCTTGGCGTGGTGAAAAAGTTCCAGATCCCACAGGAGGTATGTGCTGACAAAAGCAAGGATCTCCTGTCTTGGATGTACAGCAGACTCACCCATGCTGCGGCTGGGACTGAGGTCCCTGTGTGTGCCCACCGCAGCTCACAGAGCAGCCACAGGACTGGGTTCACGGGGGCTTGCATGGAGGGGGTTGTGTGTCCTGAGCCCCCTCACCCTGCTCAGGGGAGGGAACAGTCTCTCCTGTGGGATTGGAGCATAAAGTTGGCCTCTTCTGCTCTCTTCTGCTCCTCACTGCCTGCCACAGATGTGGGGTGCTATGAGGTCCATATGGAGGGGTGCTGGACCCTGCAAAAAGCTTGCTTGCACTTTCTGTATCCAATGCCACTCACAGCTGAAGTGTCAAAATATAGTTCCCAGGAGCGACGTGGGGAGTGCCTCCCTGTGTGCCTGTTTCCTTTGCAGAGTACCTACCCTGCAGCTTTCAGACAAGATATGGTGAAACCCACTCTGGCAAGTCCCTTTGTTTTTCATCCCCATGCAAACGTGGATGTGCCTTCATTTGGCGCAGTTGGCACCAGCCTGTCGACAGGAATGGTGTGACCCTGTGGGAACAAGGACCCCATGAGCCCTGACGTGCGAACTCACGACTTCTGCGGTTCAAAACCCTATTGTGAAACCAGCATTTCACCAGCTCTCCTCCTCCCGGAGGGACTTCTCTGCACATGACGTGAAGTCGATTTCCATCTAGTGGGATCTGGGGGTAACTGCAGGAAGAGTTTTCACCCTGGAAAGGCAGGATGGCAATCGGGAGTGAAGTGAATGGGATTTACTTATGTGGTTCTTACATGCAGAATGTCAGTGTCAAAAATTTTCAAAATATCTACTCCGGAACAACTAACCCCTGGAACATGTGTGAAAAGCAGTGATTCCTATAGTTGAGATTTTAAGAAATGAATACTCGTTCATAAATAATTTGCTCTTTAATGAGAAAACCTGCGTAGCTGCAAGAGGTAGTAGACGTGGAGAAGTATACTGCAGAGTAAAAAAACAGTTTTCTATTTAATGCCCTATCTTGTAATTCTTTAGGTGATATAAATGTCATTTATCTTTACATCTATGGATCTATATCTCTTGAGAAGAGAGATCAGTATTAATGAAACACAAGATGAAGGGACAAATCCTGTGAGCGACAACCTAGAGAAACACAAAAATTCAACAAATTCACAAACTGTAAGATGAAATAGCTTTTTCTCTAGGCAGTGCTGATTCTTGTTTACCTGAGAGGCATTTCTGTGATTTTATTTNAAAAAAAAAAAGAAAAGGAGAGAGAGAGAGGTAGAAAGACTAGACAACAGCTGTATTTTGGTGTCCCCTTTTGCTCTCTACTAGGCTTTACTCTAACATCATCAGGGTAGCCTGGTGATATTACAGCTTCTGATCCTTTCCTGGGCCCATCTCTGTAGAGCTGGTTTGAACCTCATCCATGATTTCTGTAGCTGACCGTTATTGCAGGATGGACAGGCAGCAGGTTCATCACCCACACTAACATCCTCTTCCCCATGGGCAGGTTCTGGTCAGGTTTGTGTACTCCGTCAGCAAAGGCTACCGGAAGATAACTTACCACAACTGGCGTCATGGCTTCAACGTTGCACAGACCATGTTCACGCTCCTGATGGTAAGGTAACACCACCCTGGTCAATTCTGTGGCACAGCTTTGTTCACAGCAGGTCTTCTGTTGCACCTGAGAAATATGCAGGACTACCTTTGAACCCTGGTGTAGGAAAGAGGTTTGTCAGTCCTAGCACAGGTCCTGCTAAATGAGATCTCCATGTGCCTGAAGTGACAATCACTGCATTACATACGAAGAAAGCTTTGGTCAATGCTGACCAATTAATGGAGAGCTTTAATTCTCATAGATACTGATGTGTAAGGTGTTGAATAGGTTCCAGATGAAATCCTTCTGCAGAGTAGAGGAGACAGACTACAGGACTTGCATTCTTCCAATAGATTCTGACAGTCAGAGCCAGACTGCAGTCAGATGGCTGGGATGGACACAAACTCAGGCTTTCCATTTCCATCCAGAACAGACACAGGTGTAAGTCTATTGGTAGTGTGAACATGGCAAATGCCATTTCTCACAGGTCCTCAGGGCAACAGGTACCTCAACAAGAAAAAAATAGTGTCAGACTGCTGCTCCACACCAGGGATTGACCAGCCAGGAACCAATGAAGATGATTCCACACATCTGTCACACATCTGCCCACACATCTGGCAGCAGACTTATGCCTACTACCCCTGGACAATCCTTTGGGTGATTCAGCCTGACAACCACATTGCCCAGAAAGATGCAGAGCCTTTTCACAGAGCACTTTGTGTCCAGGGACTGGGAGGGGTGCTTATGACAGCCTGGGTGAATCCTAGGGCATAAGGCTTCTATAGCAGCGCGTAGCCAACCCTGCACATGTGCATCAAGCGCATAAACACTACAGATGCACCTGCCTGGGTCTGAAATATTTTGTTTCCAGCTGATTCCCCATTTTAACCTAAGTCAGCTGTGTATTGCACTTCAGTTCACAAGTATTTTCAGTTCTCCCGGGCTGTCCCAGGACATCCCCAGCACAGAGCAGTCACCGCTCAGTACCTTTTCCTGTCAGAGATGCTAACATATGGCATATAAATTCTCTCCCTCCAGACTGGCAAACTGAAGCGTTACTACACCGACCTCGAAGCCCTTGCAATGGTAACTGCTGCTCTGTGCCATGATATCGACCACAGGGGAACCAACAACCTCTACCAAATGAAGTAAGCATTTTCTTACCACTTCAAACCATTTTCTGTTGCTCCTACTTGGAGTGGAATCAGGCTGTGATCACACCAAACTCCAGTACAGCTCTGTTTAACACACAAGGGTGACAACTTTCTTTTACAAGTCACCTTGCTTTTCAGCTTGCTGCAGTGTTTGGGCTTACTCTTCAGCCAGTGGGGAAATTTGCGGTGCTCTCTGGGGCTTTCTTTACCTCCTAGCAAACGTGCCTTGGTTAAAGCAGAACTCTACATCACCATTACAGTGTGGAACGGGTGCAGAGCAGGCACTCAGTATCCTGAGCATTACAGGAGACTTAGGATGCCAACAGAAGCATCCTGGACATAAGATGATCAGTTTTTGCTGTATCTTTGGAGAAAGCACCATGCTTGGCATTGCCCTCACCACCTACAGAAACAAAGCACCTATGAGAATGCTGCTCTTCTGAAATGCTTGCTGGCTATATTGTCTCATGTTTTGTGGAGCTTTGTAAAAACGTTAAGTGAAGTTGGTTTGTGTTTTTGATACAAGAGCGCCTTGCTTTTCAGCTAGGAAGGTGTCCAAGGATAGCAGGTTTTTCTGTACCTATTACCAGATATCAACATATAGTTATTCAGGAATTAAACAAACTTACTAAGCTGAGTAATTACACTGCAGTCATAAACAATATTTGGAGTGAAAACTGTAGTTGGAAGACTGTTTTACAGTGTCCAAAGAGTTATAAGCAATGTCACAAGAATGTTTTATCAGACTGAAGTCATTACCTATTAAAAAGTTCTACTCATAAGCCTTTTAAAAATAATTGAACTTATGTGTGTGACAGAAATTAAATACAAAATGAGACACTTCTTTTCACTTTTAAGTGCTGCACTAATATCTTCAATTTCTCCTTTGTACACCCAGATCTCAAAATCCTTTAGCTAAACTTCATGGATCCTCAATTTTAGAGAGACATCACTTGGAATTTGGAAAATTCTTGCTCTCTGAGGAGGTTTGTAATGAACGGTAGTATAATGGCATGAATAATTTACTTTTAGGGAAGTCTTTCATTAGCAACAGAGCTCTCAGCACACGAGCTTTCTCTGGCTTGGATACCAAGAAACTGCAGCTGCCTCATTTCCTAAGGACTCTATGCTCACCCAGGACCAAAGCACACAGGCTTCCTAAATGCATGACTTGGTTTCTCCAGAAGCCACATTATTATCCCTATAGAAATATGTTAAATACAGGGTAGTTCTCCAGTAGCCCCTCTAACAGGGCCAAGGCTGACACATTCCCAGAGCTAACTTTTAATTTCAGGCAAATTTGCACTGGAGTCAGGGGATGGGGTTTGTGTAGACGCTGTGTAACAACCTCCCCCTGTTCAGTGAACTAAAGGGGAAATGGCACCACATGCATTGAACGGGCTCACACCTCTGGCACCTGAGAGGAGCAAGCTGTGAACTATTGAAAGAGAAAAAAGTGAACATATTCGGGAAAGGGAGGTGGCCAGGAACTCGTAATAACACAGAGACTGGATTTTGCAACGCCCTTTCCTTTGCTTTTCAGTCACTGAATATATGTCAGAACCTCAACCGCAGACAGCATGAGCACGTGATTCACCTGATGGAAATTGCCATTATAGCAACAGACCTGGCACTCTACTTCAAGTAAGTCGGTCATGTACACCGTGTGTGAAGGGCAGAAAGCAGCTCACACTTCACGAAGGACAAATGCGATGCTTTGCTCTGAAAGCCCCCCACCCATGCAGCAGTTCTCTCACAGGCCCTGGCTCTGGGAGGCTGCCTTTAATACTGACCTCAGACCTCGTGGGAGAACTCAAATCATTCAAAAGAATTTTGAATTTCTACTCAATTAAATAATATACATGACTTTTTAACTCTCTATTTCCAACAAGGCAGGGCTATGTGATTCCCTGCGGGAAGAAATGTCAGGATTTGGTTTGGTTTGGGTTTTTTTACCTAGCATTTCAGCTCTAAAAATACTCATAAATGGCAAATGGGCCGGCCAGGACTATACTAACTTCTCTGTGAGAGTGGCATGACACAAGTAGCAAGTAGTTCATTGTAGGTGAATGTCCAGCTCATAGTCTATTTCACACCCAAGGGCCAAAAAAAGGCAAAATCTTGGAGCAGCACCTGCTAACGTTCTGGTACATGAAGCTGAAACTCAGTGATATAACTTCCTAATTAGCAAGGAGCTTTCAAAATGTGCTTTCAAAATACTGTGGCAAGACCAGAGACCGCTTCTGTGTTTTGCACTGCAGCATAATTACACAAAATTTAAACAGTCCAAAAAAGAGGAATTCGAGGGAGGTTGGAAGACCCAGAACTCTTACTCTGGAGATACAACATCTGTATGGCACCATTAATCTATATACCAACACTTCCTCACCAGCTGGGCACAAACTGGTCTTTGCCCTCCTTGGTCCATGAACTGCAAGCAAAGGCTTGGTTGAGCTAAGACACAGGATTTTTGATGATAGAACACATACACAGTCACTTTGTGATATGGCCTAACTGTTTTCTCTGCTAATATTGAAACATCAGATTTCTCCAGATCTCATGCTGATGCTGTTTTGGGTTTTGCCTTTTTTCTTTTGTATGTTTTCTATATTCTTTGCACAAATATTTGTAGCTCTGCAGCCTATCATATTAATGGCTAGTTTTCCCAGTATTTTTCCATGGCCTTTCCCTAGGCAGAAAGACAAAACAAATTCCAGAGCTCCAAGCTCCGGGGGGTACAAGGCCTCTGTGCTATCTTGGTTCTTCCTGGGAACCAAGGTTGAGAACAACTCCTTGAGATACATTTCATGGACAAAGTACAGCTAGTGCTGAGTGAGGGGACTCCAGAGAAGGGGTTTGACCTGGGTGGGAATTGCATCACCACTTGTCCTCCTAATTGGTGCTTTTTATCAATTATGCTAATTTCGTAAAACCTATAAAGATGTACTCATCCCTGGGAGCGTAGGCTTTTGTGGACATCTTTCCATAACTGCCCATGAAGGCCTTCAAACACAGATCCCCTTTTATATTACCTCCTTACTAAAATTACCTCGAGTTTCATTTCCAGGCTGGGAAAAAGGCAACAATGCCACTCCAAACAAGAGCGTATTGTGTATAAATCATTCATCAGAATTCCCTATATGTATTTAGATTATATAAATATGGTTAAAAATGCCTGACTAGGCATATAAAGCCAGGTAGCTTTAAAAATACTCCAGCTAGCTCTAGGTTTCTGCAGTTTGCTCAGCATTTAAGGAAAAAGACTTCTTGTATTGCCAGCAAAGCTGGAAGCATTTCTCAACTGACATAACTTGCAGTAGCTCCTGCTTTGAAGGACCTGCTCGTGTCTCACCATTATACTTATTTTTAAGGCATTTACAATACTTAAGACAGCAGATGATGGTGCTTTGTTTTGCTGGGACTTAAGTGCCAGGACAGCAACTACTGGAAACCCTTCTGGCAGCATTACCAATACCAGGATCAGCCACCTGTTTTTAATGTATTTGTTTCCTTGTTTCATAGATTTTTCTCTTTTTCACTTTTCTTTTTTTTTTTTTAACCTCCTTCCCCACCCCCCCCAAAGAAAGAGAACAATGTTTCAAAGGATCGTTGATGAATCTAAGACGTATGACAGCGTGACTGCCTGGACTGAGTATCTGTCTCTGGAGACAACAAAGAAAGAGGTTGTCATGTGAGTAACTGGCTCTGGCGAAAGGGTAGTGATGTGGACACCTGGTGAGAGCTCCAGGGTATGCTTTGTGCTGCACTTAGTGTAAAGCCAGCAAGTGATACATTACTGGCCACTCAGATTCTATCTTCTGCAGAAGCAGGGAAGAAAACCCAGGGGAAAAAAAGCTTAAAGTGGTTCTTCATGCAAATAAGTGCCCTGTTGGTCATATACTCCTAAGGAGATGCCGGATCCCCTCTGGTTATATACTCCTACCAGACCACCCTCTAGGCCACAAACAGGGACATCCAATCCATTAGCTGTTATTCCCAGTGGCAACTAATGTGAGTTGCCCAATGCTGCTGTTGTGACCAGACAGACACTTTGCAGGATGCCCTACACTGGTGATGAAGGGCTCTCACAACCTCACTGCAGACTGCGCTGCTACACACCCGTGAGGCAGCCGAAGGTGTTACTCCAAAGTCAAGGAGTTCAGCCCGGCAATGACTAAACCAGCAAACGTCTTAGTACCAGAAGCAAGTAGCTCCCCATCATAATTCCATTTTAATCAAGACAGCAGCCTATGATGGGTGTCCCAGTCAGAACCGAGGCTGTCACAGCAACACATCTATCAATTCAGCAGGGGCCAGGGGATACCTGATACAGTACTGGGGTGTGAGGGTCCTGAGCCTGAAAAAATAGGGAATAAATTAATTTCCTTCCTGTTTTTAGGGCCATGATGATGACTGCCTGTGACTTGTCAGCTATTACGAAGCCTTGGGAGGTCCAGAGTAAGGTCAGGCTCTTGATATCCTGTTGGATTTCTGTAGCTTCTACTTCAAAGTAATGCAATTTCTAAGCTGCCTAGAAGCTGAATCAAAGTCTCCTACCAAAATTACCAAAAGGAATACCTGTGGTTTTGATGGATTAACCAGTCTTTCAGATTGTAGTTGTGAGTTCTGTACAAAATTAATGTTTACAAAAAAACTCCCCAACAGAAACAAATGAACAAAATAAAACAAAAAAAAACCCATAAAAACCAAAAAAACCAAAACAAAACAAACCTCACAGTTCTATAGATTTTTGTGTCACAGTGAGATTTTTTTACATGTAACATATGCATTGGCTTTATTACAGCAATACCTACCTGCAGTTTGCTCAGTTGTTTGGTTTCCTTTAGGAGTTCATTCCTGTACTTGAGCAATTGCTAAATAATAAGCACTAAAATTTAAAGGAGGGTAAAAGAAATAAAACCTACTTTCCCGTTCAGCATGAAGAAAGGACAACAGAAAAAAAATAAAATAGACACCCACAAGGTGACCAGTATGCAAATCCTCAAGGGGAATACACTGGAAATGTTTCCAAATATATGAGCAGTGGATTAAAAAGATCCAGTGCAATATGAGTGTTGAGCTGTCACTAGACAGGTACAATCCTATTGCCACAGCTGCCCTTCCCAGGAGAAAGAGTGAGGCTATGGTTGGACAAGAAGAAACAGAAGGATTAGAAGTGAGATTTGCTTCAGAATGGAGACGTGAAGCGCATCAAGCTACAAGGCTGAAGTTGGTGCTAACTTTTCTTTTTCCCTCCTTGTCGATGTAGGTAGCTCTACTGGTAGCAGCTGAGTTCTGGGAGCAAGGAGATTTAGAAATAAGTGTCCTTCAGCAACAGCCCATTGTAAGTACCATGCAAGAACCAGGCAGTTCAGTTCAGACAGCAAGTCTCAGCAGAGGCTTACCACAAGCAGTGCAGCTCTGAGTGCTCTGTGCCTGCCTGAAATCACTGTGCTTGCCAAAATCCATTAGAAAAGTGTGTTCTGAGAGAATGAAGAGCATCTCTGACAGTGCCCAATGGCTCTTGTCCAGCTGTCTGTATAGTTAGATGGATTCAGTGCCTGTGAACCGGCAAGGGGTGACAGACCCCTGCAGATTTTCTGCAGGTCTCTTACAGAAAAATTGAAAAACTAAATAGGTAGGTCACGGAAGTAAAAGAAGAGTTTCTAATAACGAGAAAATTTACAAACACAGACTTCACAGAGTCGAGGAATTACTGGTAAATGGAAGGGCATTTCTAACTTTTTTTTTAAATAGATAAATTTGACATTGAAAGAGCCAGGAGTTATTCCTTGATGTGGCCTCCACCTATGTGATTTGGGTTTTTTTCAGTGGACTTTCATGCACCCCCTGTACTCACAGTGGCATCACAAATTATATAGTAATCAACAAGATCCTGTAAGAATATAATTTCTTGTTCAGTCATGTTTTAGAGACTTTAAAACCTCTTCAACACTTTACAACATGAACCTTATCTGGTATCTGTTGGAGAGGCACAAGGGAAAAACTCGTTCTCCTCCCCATCCATAGACACTTGAAATGCTGCCTCAAATTTCTGCTAAAATGGCAACAGATCTGCAGCTGAGGAAGAGGGCTGTGATGGACAGTCTTTAAGACAGCATGACAGAATTGCCAGGCTGACACAACAAGGCAGTTTTGGGGAGAAAATAGAGATGTGTTTTTCAATTAAGTGTTTCCATAAATCATGGTGAATTTGTGTCCTCCCACAGCCCATGATGGACCGAAGGAAAGCTGCTGAGCTTCCAAAGCTTCAAGTGGGTTTTATTGACTTTGTGTGCACATTTGTCTATAAGGTAAGCAAAGTGCACCCTTACACACTCCATCCTTATCAGCAGGGGTTCAAATCCCAGGTGACTGAGTCCTGGAGCAGCAACACGACTCCTGGGGAGAGGGGCAGGCAGACAAGGGAACATCTGCCCTTTTCTGGGGCATTGCAACGTGCTGTCTTTTTCTGCCACTAATGCTTTCTGCAAAGCATCAGTTTTGGATGTGAGGTGTCAGGGTCTATCCTAGGGTATGATGGACAAGCACTCCCTCTTCACAGCATTGTACTGAGAGATGTGTTTTGATTAGGAATTTTCCCGTTTCCATGAGGAAATTCAGCCTATGCTTGATGGGCTGCTGAACAACAGAAATGAGTGGAAGACCCGTGCTGATGAGTATGATGCAAAAATTAAAGCTCTGGAGGAAGAGAAGAAAAAAGAGGAAGAGAGAATGGCTGCAAAGAGAGGTCAGAAAAGTAATTAGCTTTTCATTCCTAACTCAAACACATGCTTATGAATACTCTCACAGATTACAGCAAGCTTTGCTGATACAGCAGAGTAAGATGCACAGAAAAAATTTCATAAATATGGCTCCACTAGAAGAACACTTAAGAAATAATGGTTCATCCCATTTCTAGCCTGGATTAGGTACTACCTAGAAGCAAGCAGTAGTGGCAGTGCCCAGTAGTGATTGATTTTGGTTGAACATGATTTTCTTCTTCTGTGGGCCCAGCCTGTGTAGTACTGAAATCCATCAACAGTAGTGGGCACTGGGTGAAAGCTTGTCTGATAGCCTGAGGATTTGTTTGACTCTCAAAAAGGCAGAAGCAGAAGGTTCTCCTGGCCTCTCCCAAATGTCTGATCAAATATCTGCCATGACTAGGTGCTTTCACTCCACAGAGATTATATCTGAACTCCTCTTTTGTTCCAAACTGGACCAAAATTCCAACAGCCCATAGTGTGGACATTGCTCAAGTGACACAGTTTAGAAATTATTAGAGCTGTCCAGATGTTTTATCTCAGTTTCATTCACAGTAGTTAACTTAAAATATCAAAAGTAAGTGTTTTAACTGTGATTTTTAAAATTTCTGAAGAGTTATTTCCCAAATAAGTAATTGATACTCAAGAGAGGAAGATTTCCCCTAAGTCCGCAGTACTCTTTCCAAGAAGCCTTACATGTACAATTACTTTGCACAGCAGACAGCTCTAGATAGGGTGCTATAGGTATGACCTATGCTGATCACTGGATAACATAGAAGTTCTAAAAAACTCCTGCAATGACTGAGAAGGAAATTTTTGACTGTGCCTCTAATTCTGTGTTTCTTTTTATATGGCAGGTGAAATAACCTGTAATGGAGGAACAGCTCCAGCTTCCAAAACCTGTAGCATACTTTAGACCTATTCTCACTGCAATATATGCCACCCAAAATGAGAATGCCCACACTTAAAACACAAAAAACCAAACCCATGGCATACAAATACATTCCTGATTGTACTGTTCTGATAATTTATTAGGCTTGTGACCAACCACGGAAGGGCTAGATCTTGTTTGCCTTAATTGCATCTCTTCCTGATGGTAAGGAGCCAGTTCTGTCCTGTCTCTTGTCCTCCATTTTATGCACCTGATGCCAGATGGCGTCTGGCAAGTCAGAACAACATTTGGCCCAATAAATTACGTTGCAAGATTATGGAATAGCATTTTTCCTGCCCTGAAACACTTCTCACCCCAAAGCTGATGGGGATAGTCCTGCTCCATACAACCCCATGAGACTGACAGTGAATGCAACCATAGCTTGCAGGGTAGGAAAAATGAAGAAGAAATAAATTTATCATATCTAAATCTGTATCTGTCAGGACATCAGAAAGAAACCTGAGGTTAAGGATAAAGCATGAAAACTGACCATAGTGAACCTTTGAACTGCTCTAAAATGTTATGATTCCATGTAAATCCAATAAAGAGAGAATAGTTCTGCATTCACTTCAATAATCTGGATAGGTTGCTATCCCAAAGCATGGAGCCATTCATCAAGCAGCAGCTGCCTCCTGCAGGAGCAGGATCCACACTGTGAGCGAATTGAAGCTTCATTCTTTCAAGTGTTATTTTAAGAAGACAGTGTTATCGTTACCCATTACAGTTCCTCTTACAATTAACCAAGCAACCTGAGTTGTAGCATCTCATAAATTTGTTATGTTTTGCCTCATAATGCCAGTCATTTAACACAATTGATCAGAACCAACTGTCCTTCCTTTCCTCCTCCTGTTCTGAGATGTCTGGTTTTCAGATTATCCTCCAGGCTTGTGACTCTTTTATTTCAGATGAAAGTTACTTTTGATGTTTATTCATGCAAATATATTAGAACATTCACTTATACTCTCGTAGTAGTAGAGACACCCTTCTCTGCTCCTGCTTCCTCTCTCTCTTTCTCTCTCTCTCTTTCTTTTGTTTTTAAAACTGTTTGGAGATCTGTTTTGCTGGGGATTTTCTTCTTCTTCTATTACTCCTGCTACCTTCAGGGTTTTTACCCTTCAGTACATCGTTTTGCATTACAAAAATACTGCAAGTAAAAGGAAACCTAGAGCTATGGTGGTATCTGGTGATCATTTATCTGTTTTGGTGTCTCAGTGTAGTAAGCAGGATGTAATCCTCAATCACTATGCAGCAGTTCTGTGAGATGCAATTTGTCTTTCAGGAAAATATAGAAACTTGTCCACTTGCATGAGAGTTAATATGCTACAGGTAGTGACTCCATGTTGCATGTCTCAGTTTCATGAAGAATCATAGAAAGTTACAGGTTGGAAGGGACCTTCAAGATCATCCAGTCTCAACATCCCGCTGCCATGGGTAGGGACACCTCCCACTAGATCAAGTTCCTCAAGACCTTGACCTGGCTTTGAACAGGCCAGGGTTGGGCCATCCACAACCTCCCTGGGCAACCTGTTCTAGTATTTCACCACCCTCACAGTAAAGAATTTCTTCCCAATATTTAATGTAAATCCTCCTTCTTTCAGTTCGTACCCATTACTCCTTGTCCCATCACTACAGTTCCTGATGAAGAGTCCCTCTCCAGCTTCTCTGTAGGACCCAGATACTGATACTGCAAGGTTGCTATGAGGTCTCCACACAGCCTTCTCTTCTCTGGGCTGAACAGATCCAATTTCCTCAGCCTGTCCAGGGGAGGTGCTCCAGCCCTCTTACCAATGCCGTGGCCTCCTCTGCACTTGCTCCAACAGTTACATGTCCTTCTTTGCTGGAGGTACCAGAACTGTTCTCAGTACTCCAGATGGGGTCTCACCACAGCAGAGGATCATGTGGGAAGCTTTTATCATACAGCAGATGATAAAAGCTGTATGATTCTTTTTTTTTTAAGTGGAAAAAATGCCACAAGGTTATTGTATGGCAGAGTGGTAAGCAGTGGGCTTTTGAATATCACCACAAGTCATTGTACACTTAAATGCTGAGAAAAGCTCCTTATGTTCTCAAATGTTTTCTGGGAAATAAAACCTGGAGGCTAACCTTCTTGCTATCTGTAACCAACGTGAAGCACTCAGAGCACTGCAGGGCTGCTCACACAAGCAGTGTGGGGTGCTTGCCCAGCACACCCTGTGAGTTGTGGGTGGCTGTGCTCCATCTGCCCACATGCACTTGGGAGCACAGCTTGTCCTCACAGCATCAGGGTGGGTGTGCTGCCAGGTGTTTCCAAAGGGGACCATGCATGCGTGCAGAGGGTGTCCATGGACACTCAGAGTGGGGTGCCAGTGGAGGAGGCTGTTTCTCAAGAGTGGACCTTTTCCATGGGAGCAGTGAGTGTTTCTCACTGGAGGTATTGGCCAGTTAGATGCAGGTGAAATTTGGCGTAGTTCCTCCCGCAGTGGTCTACCTTTGCAGCTGGGAGGTGGCTGCCTGGATATATTAGGCGTGGAGAAAGAAAAGGGCCGAGAAACAGATTTGTCCACTGTTTTCCCAGGTGCAATGGACCCAACTTTACTTGGGTGGGCTGGTTGAGCCAGTTTCCATGATAACATGGGACTGATGTCTTAAACAAAGTGTTTTCACATCAGACAGGGAAAAAGGCAGATAAGAAGCAGATCCTGCAGAGATAGGGTAATCCTTTCTATCATGCCAACCTTCTTCCTTCCGGTGAGGCACAGCTGCATCTAACAACGCAAAACTCCCCCTCCAGGGGAGGCATAGGGGTGTTCACACACTGAGGGTATTCCTCCTTTCTGATAAGGCACAACTGGCACAACTGTGCAGTCACAAGAAGCAGGGCCAAACAGCCGTTGTGCCATTAGAAGGCAACATAAGCCATCAAAGATCTCCGAAGAACCACCCTGACTCATTTCCACAGTGTTGCATCAGATAGTGTAAAACTCCTCTCCACGGGAGGTACTGAGGTGTTCCCTCGTAGGCTTGAACATATAATAACCCATCAAACTCTTTGTTGTCTGGGCCTCCAACCCCATGGATCAAGACTACAACCATCAGAGTGATGACCATGGACACCAAAACTGAAATGATCAAGGCTTGTCACTGGATCTTTCCTCTCTCTCCACTATCCACTCCTGTCCTTTCTTTCTATTTCTTTCTTTTCCTTATGTACTTTCCTTGTGATATTTTTACATTTTTTTATAGAAAAGAACCAAAATAGCCATGTAACTCCCTTCCATTGCAACCAAATTGCTTTAAAATAAACCTGCCTCATGTATACATACTAGTCATTCAGTGTTGTTTCCCTCTAATCCACCCAAGGGATCTATGAACAAGAACTCAGTTACTCTACTTCAAAGGCAGGTCATAATGCCAGGCCTGAAAAAAGATTTATGTCATTGCAACACAATTTCGGGAAAGGTCTGTTGAGAGCTGTAGAGAATTTAAATCTGCTTATGGCATATTTGCCTACAGTCCAGTTAAGTGCTTTCACCTCTGGCTTGATGCAGCTCTCAAGTCTGGTGGGAGACAAGAAGGGACCTGTTTTGTAAGTGCCTCACTGAAGCAGGTAATGCATACAGACCTCCCTTCTTGGTTATGAAGGTGGTGGTTGAGGGGCTAGGAAAATTAATATCCCTATGAGGCTGGCAGGAGAGGTTTCTGAGAGAGATGCTCAGGGTTGGAGTGTAAGCATCTCCAGATCCTGGATAAGGAAATCTCCATGAAAGCCCAGAGAGTACTAGACCTAAGACTTTGGATCCACTCAGTCTAGGCTGAGTGTGGTTTACATCATCTAAAACTTGTGACAGGAAGATCTTTTTACTCTGTACCTCTTCCTCTACTCCTTCCATAAAACTACAGGATTAGAAAAAACATTCAGTAGATTCAGTAGAAAACCATTCAATTCCCTATCAAGAGGCAGCAGAGTACTCAGGAGTCACACAAATGTAGTTCCAGCAGAAGAAAAGGTGGATGTAGTGTTTTCCAGAGTACAGAACAAACGTAAGGGGTCTTCCCTCTCATACCCTTCAACAGGAAAGACTTTTTTTCATTGCTCCCTTCCTTTTCTTGGCCTTTTTTTGGCTTCAACCTGATAATCATCCATTGTCTGGCCAGAATGGGGTGGTAGAGAACTAATTTGGTCCCTGTGGGATGGCTGTAAAGAGACACATCCTCAGATCGCTGCATAGCTTGACAAGCCGGAATCAAATCTGATTGCCACATGCAAGAATTGAGCAATAATCCACTGTGATAACAAAGCTGAAAAAAAGATGACAGAAACACAGAACTGTGATCAACAGCTCATTGTCCATGCAGACCAGTGACAGGTGGTGTCCCTCAGAGGTCAGTACTGGGGCCAATATTGTTCAACACTTTTGTCAGTGACACGTACAGTGGGATAAAGGGCACCCTCAGCAAGTTTGCCACCAACTCTGTGGAGCAGTCAACATGTAGGCAGGAAGCAATGCCATCCAGAGGGGCCTGAACAGGCTGGAGAAGTGCTGGGTTTGTGCAAACCCCATGAAGTTCAACAAGGCCAAGTGCAAGGTCCTGCACCTGGGTTGTGGCAACCCCAGACACAGCTGCAGGTTGAGTGGAGAAGTGACCAAGAGCAGCTGTCATGGGGGTCATGGTGGATGAAAAACTCAACGTGACCCAGCCACATGCACTCACAGCCCAGAAAGCCAATGGGATCCTGGGCTGCATCCAAAGCAGCGTGGCCAGCAGGGCAAGGGAGGGGATTCTGCCCCTCTGCTCTGCTCTGGTGAGACCTCATCTGGAGTACTGAGAACAGTTCCAGTGCCTCCAGCAAAGATGGACATGGAACTGTTGGAGCAAGTGCAGAGGAGGCCACGGCATTGGTAAGAGGACTGGAGCACCTCCCCTGGACAGGCTGAGGAAATTGGATCTGTTCAGCCCAGAGAAGAGAAGGCTGTGTGGAGACCTCATAGCAACCTTGCAGTATCAGTATCTGGGTCCTACAGAGAAGCTGAAGAGGGACTCTTCATCAGGAACTGTAGTGATGGGACAAGGAGTAATGGGTACGAACTGAAAGAAGGAGGATTTACATTAAATATTGGGAAGAAATTCTTTACTGTGAGGGTGGTGAAATACTAGAACAGGTTGCCCAGGGAGGTTGTGGATGCCCCAGCCCTGGCTTGTTCAAAGCCAGGCTGGACAACCATCCTGAGCAACCTGATCTAGTGGGAGATGTCTCTGCCCATGGCGGCGGGATGTTGAGACTGGATGATGCTGAAAGTCCAACCCTTAACATTCTATCATTCTATGGAACTCCCCAGTCAAGCCGTTTAAGTAAGGTTCAGGCAGTCAGTGCCTTGCCAGTCTCCCTCACCTGGCTCATATATATAAATTTTTATGTATTTTCTGATCACAGTCATTACCTGTGGATAACAGGTATGGTGACTGGCTACTGCTGGGGGAATACAATGGGGTGTTTCAGTTGCAACAACAGCCATATTGTGACAGATGCTTCCTGTCACATTCTGTAAGTATTTCTGCTGCTGTTCCGAGCAACTCACTCAAAAAATACCAACTGAAGTGTAGTAAGTATTTTATTGATAGAATATCACATACAGTTCAAAAATCGCTGGACAGCTCAGAGCCCAGCCATTTATCTCCACGTGCAAAATTCAGATGAAATCTGTTGTTTATTTCAGTATGGATTCTTCACTTGCTAAAAGGGGAGAAAACACAAACATGGTTAGGACTATTAGCCACTCCCACAGAGAACTAATATATGCAAAGCATTAGTGGAATCAAAGACTATCTATATGTAATTTCTTTCTAGCTAGTATTTATGATTCCCACTTCTGTTTATTCAACAGAATTGTAATTCATAGCTTTGGGGTAAAGGCAAACTTTTAAGTTTACTCAGTAGCAAAAGTACCCAGTTTTCTGAACTAACAAGTCAAATAAGCCCAGAAAAAGCTACCAATACAAGTATGTCCATCTTTAAGGAAGAATCTTCAGCAACTGCACTTAATGAGAGTTTAACAACTGCTTTTCTGAAAAAAACACACCAAACTCATTGTTGGAAACAACAGACCTGTCACCTTTGTGCCACTTTTAAACAGATTAAACATTCTGAAGAAATAACCAAGAAAATTTCCTTACTAGGTGGCCTGGCAACATTACAGCACAGCCTCTACCTCCAAAAACACAGAGTTTCATCTAACTAGAGAACATCTAAAAGACCCATTTATTTAGTCCATGACTAATGGAGACGATATATTTAAGATGGCAAAATAGCTTTATCCCTAGTAAGTGATACAAATCATATCTGATTTTCTGTATGTGTAGGTAATTTAATTTAGTTCAACTAGTTTTTGTTCAACACTAGTTTTGTTTAGTACAGTGTGAATGTCTCTCTTTCCCATGGAAAGCGTTACTGAGTGTGCATCTGCAGCAAGAACAGCTTGAGTTATTAATCAATTTTCTTAAAATTCTTCTTAGTTTTAAGTCTACCTAGAAACCCTAGGTGCAACAAAGCTAGAGAGCACATTCCTCTGTATGACAGCAGGGAAGGAATCCTCTGTTAGAACCATACAGGGGACACAAGAAGTAATCCTAAGGACAAGGGAAACGATGCTGCAACAGGAATACTACAGGTGGAAGGGAATGAGAACAAAAGCAGCAGTATTAGTTGCAAGTGATGCCCTCCAGGACACCCTCTTCATGTGAGAGATACAACAAATGAAGCTGACCTCTAACACCACAAGATACGAAAAAATCAAGCTGACATCTAATGACACCTGTGACACCACTTTAAAGTCTCAAGTTGCAATTACATACCGTTGCCTAAGGCCTATATTCAGTCATATTTGTGAGGTTTCTACACTGCATGGAGAAAAGGGCTCATACATCCAGATGAATAAAGGACATCCCACTACAGTGGATATACGGATTCATTTATCCCTCACAGAATAACCAGCAGCTTTCAGCAGATTGTTTTCTTAGCGGAAATTCAGCCATTTAACCAGTCCTGACTGTCGCAAAAGCGTTAACTCTTGCTTTGATGAGCTTTTCAAAACGCAGGCATAATTAAACAGCAGCACTCTTTACTCCTCACAAGGCTCTAACCACTGCCTCCAGGGATTAGCTGCAGGCCTCAATTTCTCCTAAGAGCACTGCGGTGGAACACCAGTCCTGCAGCCAAACACCTGCAAGACAGCGTGGGACGCATATACTAAACACAGGAACTACCTTCTGCAAGCTCTTTTGCAATCCGCTCCAGTTCTTCACGTTTCTTTTTCTCCTCCGCCTCTATTCTTCTCTCCTCTTCAGCAATCGGCTTCAGGTAGTCTGCCATCAACACAATCCCTTTAAAACACAACTCCCCGAACCCCTGGCGCAAAGCTCCGCGCCTGCGGGCCCGCTCAAAAAGGAGGAAAAGCCAGTTTTGCTGGCAGAAAGGCACATTTCATAGGGATCTGTGGCTTCACACCAGCAAGGCCGTGCTAGCAGGGCCGTGGGGTGGAAATGGCGGCCGGGCCATCTCAAGGTGCCCTTGCGGGGCGGGCGCGGGGCAGCGGGGAGCGGCCGCCCGGGACGCCGCACTCACCGTATCGCTTCTTGCCGTAGATCATCCCCACGAGCAGCGCCGAGTACCGGGTGAACTGCGGGAGGCAGAGACAAGGACGCGCCCTTCGCTCAGCCCACAGGCACGGCCGGCGCCCGCCGCCTCCCGCCCCGGCCTGCCCAGGCCGCCGGCCCGGCCGGCCCTTCCCGCACCCCCGAGAACAGCCCGGCAGATCCCCCCGCCGCCCTCACCTTGATGAGCGGGGACACCTGCACCGGCGGGATCATCCTGGCGGCGGCGGCGGGAAGGGGCGGGCAGCAGCCGTGACCGGGAAGGCAAACGCTGTGCCGTCCTCTACTTCCCGAGCCTTGGCGAGTCCGTCACTCAAAGAGTGCGGCGGCGCAGGGACCGCGGCGTCACTGCCGCAGGGAGGGGCTGAGGCAGCTGTGCACGGGCAGCCTGTGAGAAGCATCGAGGGCGATCTCATCGATGTTTTTCAGTGATAAACGGACACAGACTGAAATGCAGGAAACTCCTTTTAAGTGGAAGAAGCCCCGCACCCCCTTTTTTTCCCCCTTTTTTCTTTTTTTTTTTCTTTTTTACTCCTAAGGGTAATTGGACGTTAAAACGTGTTGAGCCTTTTGAAAACAGATACTGGAAAAATTTTTTCACTGTCAGGGTGGTGAGGTATTGGCATAGGTTGGCCAGGGAGGTGGTGGAGTCACCATCCCTGGAGGCGTTCAAAAGGCATGTGGATCCGGTGCAGGGGATGTGGTTTAGGGGTTACAGTGGCAGTGCTGGGTGCATGGTTGGACTGGATGACCCTAAAGGTCTCTTCCAACCTTAATGATTCCATCATGCTATCAGCTATTGAGTGGTTATGGTGTCTCTGCGCAGAGGCTTAGTCTGACTGGACACAGACCTCTGCAACCAGTCTAGCCAACCCTGCTTTAAACTGGAGGGTTGGACTAGATGGTCTTCAGAGGCCCCTTCCAATGACATCCATTCTGTGATTCTGGGATTGTAATAATTCTGGTATTTCACTTTAGTTTTCATAGATACAAGAGCCTGTGGTCATTAGTAATTCTACAAAGAACAGCTAGTTACAGTTATATTGGGGAAGTATCTTTCTACTTGAGAATGACACAGTTCAAATCAATGCGGTTTGTTTCTCAAGAACTTGAAGTCGATGCTAAAGTAGCTCTGTTTATACAAAGTCTCATGTCATGTTTGTCCTCAGGTTTAGGTTCTGAGATATGACCAAATTTGGGTTGAATAACGCTATCTCAACCACAAGCAAAAATAAAATTGTTCTTTCTGCAGAACAAATTACTTATTTGTAAGTGGGGTAAACAAAACAAAACAAACCCAAAAAACAAAACAAAAAAACCCAAAACAAACAAACAAAAAAACCCCAAACCAAAACAAAAAAACCAACAAAAAAAGGAAAAATACATTATTGAGCCAATACAGTGCCTTGTCATATTTATACATTGCTTTATACAACGCATCCTTGTAAACACTGAAACAAAACTCCTTGGTCAGATTCAGTTTTTGGGCTTCATTTTCTTCAGGTATCATGAGAAGTAGAATCAACATTTCTTTACATCACATTACAAACTTTTTGGTGTTTTATGAAAAAAAATCACACAACTGCTGAGGTTGGAAGGGACCTTTATGATTTTGAAGGAAAATACCCATCTAACATCATTTTAATTATAGACATCGGACTTAAGAAGAAAAGAAATAAATGGCTTTAAGTTTTGTTTTTTCACTGATTGCAATTTATTACAAATACACATATTAACTACTATGTGCCCACTGCACATTAGAAACAAAACCATACAGAATCAAAAGTGCTTTTATTAAGTATCAGAAAAACTGTTATACACAACACAATGCAAGTAATTTAACCACAACTAGGTATAAATCCCCTTGAATAGCTGAACATACTCTTCACATGAAGTATATAATATTCACAATTACATATTCGGTATCAAGGTGCTTCAAAACAAAAGCACAAGTGCTTTCAAGACTGATCTCAACTGAAACAAGATATCTGAATTTGTTTTCACCTATAATTTCTTCAGGCATATTTTGCCACATTTTTTTTTAAATGATGAACAACAAAATCCCCAAATGCCTTTAATTATGGCATTAAAGTTGTCAGGCACTAAGACAATTCAAGATACAAATTAATCGCTCTGCCAAAAGGAAATGTAATGGCTTCTAGGGCAGCCAGAGGTTAGATGACTTAATAAACACAAAACTTATCCAGCTGCATGTAAGTGCAAATAAAAAATAAAAAAAAAATTCAACATATCATGGACAGGAACTTCTATGGGGTTAGTTTCTTCTGCTGTCTTCCTGAGACTCAGAAATCTGTGGGATCCCTTAGTCATCCACAACTCAGGAGAAGGCTCAACTCCCTTACCTGATGTGGAACTCTCACACATTGCAGTCTCATACTCTCCTTAAATACGATACCATGCCTTCCGAATAACAGGATGTTCCATTGACAGACACAAAACAGACACAAAAAGCCTGAGAAATTCAAACACTTCAGATGAGCAGCTGCTGCAGAACAGAAAAAACCTTACCTTTAGTCACAGAGCTCTTTTCCCTCAGAAAGTATCAAAGCTAGTTGAAACTTGGATGCAAAGCCACATGAATCCTCATTTGTAACATATATCCTTTTTAAAAAAGAATAGATATGCCCAAAGAACTTGTGTTCAGGTGGCTTGGAAGACTGCTATCACAACTGCAACTCCCATCTAAACTCACACACAGAGCCACTCAAACACAGGTAGATTTCCAACTGCTATCCTCTGTTTGTAACTATGCAGAACAGACAGTGTAACCATTGAAAAAATTTAAAGAAAAAAAAAGAAAAAAGAAAGAAGGAAACCAGTAACTTGTATGCACATATGCTCTACTATGATGTGCCATCCAGAAATCCAGAGGTCTCCATGTCTTCCATGCCTCACATTCTCTTACATGGAAGCACAACCAACTTCTATGCCTGTGTCTGGCTGCCATTTCACTGGGTATCTGTGCACTCCTTAATCAATCATCGCTGCAGTTACATGTCAAGCAGCATTTTTTCCTACAGGGCAACCCTGAAAGAAGAGGAACATGCTTTTCTTTGTATCCCCTGTTTACCCAATATTTTCAATAGCAGATTTTGGAGAAAGGGTCTCAAGCATGACCAGCTAAAACATAAATACGCCCCAGTTATGGTCAATACAGGCTTTGGTTTACATCAATATAATCCACACATGAATATAATGCGAGATAAGAGGAACTGAAGTTGATCTTGAAACTTCACATGCACTGTGCGGAAATTTAGGACAGTGTTTCATTTGGAGACAAACACGCCTCCTCTTCTTCTAACAATACAACCTTCCGTCTGGAGAGAGACATCACAGACTTTATGGCAGTTAAAGAAATTCTAACAAAAATGCGCAAGGCAAGAAAAGCAAATGGGATTACAATCTGCATAAGATGGAAAATTGCTGTGCTAAATTCACTTAACAAGCAAGTTAGAAAGAAGGCTCCAAGGCTTACGCAAGGGTAGAGAGCCAGCTTGGCAAACATGAAGGCATGCTCCTTGCCACCGTATCTAGCAAAGGCATGCAAAGTTTCCTCTTCATTCAGAAGGGCTGTAGTCCATATTGCAAACTGAAATATACTGGCAAAGAAAGTGATAACGCAGCTGACCTGAATGGCTTCTATTTCATTATGAGACTTTTCTGCAAATTCACTGGTCAGCTGGTAAGCTAGCGGAAGCCCACCAATGAAAGCCAATGAAAGTATGTTGAGCAGTCCCATTAATCGGGTAGCTTTTGTTACATAAAGGAAAAGAGAGTGATGGACAAACCACAGGAGACCTATTGTAACAAATGAGCCAAAGTAAGCAAGGTAGTTTGGCCCATATTCACTTAAAGCTTCAAGAAGACTGCCATGGAACTTCTCCTCAACTTCTCCGGGATCAGGAACATTGTCTTCACTGTGGAGAGAAAAATTACTTTACTTTCCACAATACTGTTATAAAAACACATCTGAAGCAACACTGAACTATGCTGCTTTACTTTGAGCAAGTAGTGAACAGCAGGCATCCACTCCGTATTTCTCTAATTTATACGGTAGAAACAGTGTTTCAAATAACAGCTCTGCAAAGAAAGTATAGATAAATCTGAATGTAGGCTGGCATTCCTTTGCGTTAATAAAGTCGCTACGGTGACTAAACAGCTTGTAATTGATAAAAGCCTTTCATCTGAAAACATAACTAAGCAAAAAAGGAAGCTTTGCTCTTCAAGACTCTACACCACAACACGTATTACACACACTGATGATCATTACTGCTGTAACATGGGAGTTAGAAGTATCTTTGGTTTGTGCTCTGTGTCCTTCCAGAAAATCACACTTCAAAGTAACCACTGCAGATTTTAGAAGTCAAAGAAAATGTTTGATTAATTTTATTTCCTCAAATACATACAGACAAAAGTTAATATATTTAACACGACAAAGTGTAAGAACCAGCACAAAGCCTTACCATATATCCAGAATGAGCAGGGTTGCTACAATGGCATAGACTCCATCACTGAATGCTTCTACCCGTTCCTTACTCAGAGGCTCACTGAGGTAAAAAGTGAAGGTTTCTAAGCTATGATGTTCCTCCTCTTCACCTCTCTGACCTGGAAACAAATCCAGATGCTTAATAATGAAAAGAAGTATAAAATAACGTAGTTCAACAACTTACTGTGACCTCCCTTTTTCCCCATCTGCCAAAATTTTTCTTTAGACAAAAGGACGCCAGTCACCCACATGTCAGTCACTCTACTTTTTCTGGCATACGTGCCTCTCCCTGAGGTTTATGTTTCTTTTGAGACAAGTGGCAACAAATAAAAAAAACAACTCTGTCCTTTAAACTGTATGGCAAACCATTTCCACCAAGTGAATGACTCAAAGCTGTAATTGAACAAAAAAAGTCAGATTCTGTGCCTCAGGAATTCCTAACAGCTGTAGGGCTTCTATGACAGCTCAGAGAACTCATACTACATGGGAGAAAAAAAACTGTCTTTAGCATGGCGGCTGAACTGGGATATCAAACGACCTGATTTAAATTAATTCCAGGCTTTTGTCAAAAGGTGTAGCTTTTATAGGAAATGTTGAACACATGTCTAAAGACTGAACTCAGAACTGCCTAGATAGCCAAAATACACTGCTTCAGGTGTATAAACTGGACAAAGAGAAATGTTAAGGTTCCACAGGAATGCAAAGCAGGTGTAATCACAAGAAATTCAATAATGCAGTAATGCAGCCATCTGACGGGGTGAGAGGTACAGACATGACCTGACTGCAAACCACAGTGGCCCCACTGCAATATGCCCAGACAATATTTGTATGTGTTTGTTCTCAGGCTCTGAGAGTCTGGCTTCATCCTTTCAGAGCATTTCTGCCTCCCTGTTACTGCTGCCACATGGGGGAGTCAGGAGTATGCTCCCATTTGCACTGTAAAGAGACAGACTTGTCCTAGTCTGAACAGCAGCAGGAGAAGCACAAAGGTGTTGTTCTTCTGACCCAGCGTGGGAGCGTCAGTTCCAAAGACTTTATCTGTTCAGTGGTTTTGTGGTCCCTCTCAGAGGGACACTGCACCTTTTGGCCAAGTAGGCTGTATGATATCCCTTTCTCCTTTTATTTTGGCAATGGCAACCTCTTTCTCAGCAGGATTTAAGAGCAGCTCAGGTTTGTTGCTACGGTTGCGCAATTGTTAGTCCTGACACAAGGAGGGCAGAAAGCACATGAGAGAAGGAAGCATGGATTTAGGCTGACTTCAGACATGTGTGAAGGCACCTCTTCAGACCATAGCAGTTGGATTAATGAGATGCAATAGCCTGAACAGTTAACTATTTTGAGAAAGTCTGATTTGCAGGTGCAGTGCTTGCCTGTTTGAAAATGTGTAACTATTCAGCATTGCAGGAAAGAAAGCGATAAAGGCATAAAGCTTGCTTCCTTATGTTCTTCCATCTCCATGCTCCCTCTTGAGGAGGGAAAAGGGCTAGATGGCCTGCAGCCATCATTCATATAGCTACATGTGTGTCTGCACGCACTTGCATTATCAGGACAAACCAGAAAGGTTTTGCACTGGGAAAAGATCTTTAAATGTGTTGTGCCTTACACAAATCTCATCACAATTATGGGAAACCAGGGAGCAAGGGAGACACTGTTTAAAAGCACATCAATAAACCTTAAAACCACTATGTCTCGAGACTGAAAATGAAAGCAGAACTAAAATTACTTCATTCTGGGCTCTTTAGATAACACGTTGACAACCTAATCTGAACACAGGCCTAGGAATTTTGTTACTCACCAAGAACTTTGGTTTTACACCATGTAATTAATCGAGTGAGATGTGGAAAAACGATTACGAGTCCAAGAAGTACGTAAGACTGTTGGAGAAGAAGATGAGCAGTTTAAATATAGTTATCAAAATATAAATTACTTTCCAACTTTAATATGAAACTATAACTCTCAATCTTAGATCTAATCACACTGAGAAAAAGAAATCTTGACTTTCAAAAAGAAAATGTTTCAATGTTTCAATTTCAGTTGAAATGCTCATGCACCTCCTGAGTATTGCACATGGAACGAAATACTGCTTTTCCCTAGCTAATTTAGTACCAGTAATGAAGCAAGCTAAAACAAGCAGGGAAATAATTCTGCTAACAAAAAGTGCAGGAATAACTGCTTTGGAAGTTGAAGAATTATCCCACATGATCCTTACGGGTCCTTCAAATTCATGATGTTCTAAGATTCTACTATTTGTTTCACAAAAACACATTAGTGGATCCTAAGTGGTTCACAGGCTTTGCACAGGTCTAAGCACAGGAGCAACTTAGAGACTAATTTCACTGTTGTTAATATTAAAAACAAACAACCAAACTGGAGTGAACAGAGTGAGGAAGAATAGGAAAACATATTTTCAGATAAAACTAGGCCTTTTCACCTTTGGACTCATAACTGCTCCTTTCATCAAGAGCAACCTGATTTCTCACAAACTTGGGGATTATTTAAATACTGCTAATTCCTGTGGAATCTTTCTCAAAATTCAGTTAAACCCATCTTTTCCTAAAGAACAAGAGGAATGGAAGCTCAGGATACATTCAAAAACTAGATTTCAGTTCCAAGTAGGGGTTCCAGAAAAGGAACCCTATTAGTAAGTAGGAGCAACTCACTGACATTAAATAAAGATGGAAGACAAAAAGGCTGTGTAAAAGCATCCCTTCGGCAAAACGATTTGTTTTGAGATGCAGATTGGCTAACCGGTCTCCTTACTCTATTTGCTCTTACACCCTAAGTTAGTGCAGCAATTGCATTCACTTCTCTTCAGTTTGTGCAATGTGGTGTTTATTTCGTGTAACCTTCCATATTATCTCAACTACTTCTGATGCAAAGGATACTAAGGTAGAGTTTAGAAGACCTGCTTAAAACAAAAAAAGCAGGCATAGCAAGTAATATTGTAGCAGAATATTCTTTTTTAAACTATACAAACTCATGGATCAAGTTACAGGTTGATACATGTGATTAAATACATTCAATGCAAAACAGCCGTCATGATTACAATGCCCTAGAACTGGCAGTTGAGAAAGTCGGCATAATTAACATGGACATCATTATTTTCATACACAGTCCTAAAGACAACTAATACAAACTGCTGCATCGAAGTTTTCAGTTAACTGGGAGAACTTACCAAAGGAATAAAGAAGAAAGAAAAGATGGCTGCTAACAAGCATAAAACTGGTCCTCTTAGGATAATCTTTAAGATATGACGTTTATAGAAATTCCGATTTTCAGACTCCTGTATCTGTTGATTCAGTAAGTGTGGGTGATAGAATCCATATGCTACTATCACAGCCTGCAAGGAAAAGAACATTACTGAAGTTATTACATAGAAGTATACGCAGCATTTCAAATATAAGAAGTAGATCTTTAAATCAACACACTCCAAAACACTTCCAAACTTATTCTTCACTCCCATATGGAAGGTCGGTCCTAGAAACTCTTGAGATTTGACAATACACTGCATGTCAAGGTTTTGGTCTCCTCTGCAGAGCTTGTCATGACCTTTGATCCTTGATGAAGAGGAATGAAGACCTCTGTAATAACAAACTGAAAGCAACGGAGCACTGCACCAGGAGGAAGAGAGCCACTGGACTTGAGGCTGAAAGCCTGTGTCCCCTCACCCACTGCTGCATGGCTCAGAAAGACCTCAGCAGGAAAAGTGAATTGTTCTTTCCCCAAAGCACTTTTACAAAGAGTGGGAAAGGAATTCTGTGAACTTTGAGATCAGCTGATTTAGTTGCATAAAGCAGGTTCACGGGACAGTGAACTTCCGTCTTACATACAGGTACTATATTATCATAACGGGCACAACTTTGAAAAAGAATGCTATACAAACAACATATTTAGCAATTTATGCCCCTCACTAAGAAACTTAACTTCAGTTCTGCACAAGAAAGTCTATTTCTAAGTGAAAATGTAAATGGATAGCTCCAATACCTGTATAAGGCCAATGACAACAGCACAGACACTGAACAGGAAGATGCCAAAAGGTACCCCTGGAAAGGAAGCCATCAAGGAAAACTGGAAAAAAATCAACAAGATCAAATATTTAATTAAGAAGCACTGTAAGAATAACAGTAGAGAAATAGAAGCACTCTTCATTCAATATTGAAACTCATAAATCTAAATAATAATTTGCATCTCATCATAATGCCATTAAATGCAATTTCTAGCCACAGATACATGCAGGCATCCCAACCAAAGGCATCTGGAGAGATGGTTTCGCTCTGACGTTGATAGTGCTAAACCTTAGCCACTCTGGCACTGTGCCTCCATAATAATTACAGACTGGCTTGTACCTGAGCATAAAGTTTAACTGGTTTTGGTTGACATGATGTCATAGCTCTGAAAATGCTTGATATTAGGATACCTTTTTGAATCTTTTATTTTGTCTATCTCCATGGCTCCCCGTTGTATTAATTTCTGCAGCTTCTTTAGGGGAGGATAAAAAAAAACAAAAGAAAAGCAGGGTGTAGTACTAAGATAACACTGACAGCTCTCCAAAAATAATTTCAGCTTGAAGACAAAATGAAAAGTATGTTCTCTTGCTGATAAAGATCGTTTTACTGACCACAGCCTTATTTTTTGCAGACTAAATGTAAGACATATATATCCACAGAGAAACAGGTGCCTGTCTTACACATACAACAGTCAAGACGCATTTTAAGCAACTGTTTTGTTCTGTTAATATAGTATTCAGTTTCAAATATTCTTTTGAGGCCATCTGACCAAAAATTGTGCAGATTTTAAACATGAACCATCACCTTCCAGAATCAACTTTGTAGAGCAAGTCAGAAATGATACCACGAACTTGGTCTAAATTACAAAAGGAAAACGTCCTGCCATATAAGGAGGAGTTTGAAACACAGTTGTATTTATCTTACCAAAATTCTCATCAGATAACTTGGACCTTTTTAAATACAGTTGCTTTTTTAAACGAAATCATGGGAAATTTTTTACCATGAGGGTGGTGAAACACTGGCACAGTTCCCCAGTCCCTGGAGACATACAAGGTGAGGTTGGATGGGGCTTTGAGCAACTTCATCTAGTTGAAGATGTTCCTGATCTTTGCAGGGGTTGGACTGTATGACCTTTAATGGCCCCTTTCAACCCAAACTATTCTATTACACTATGACTTTCCATGACTGTAATTTTTGTTTCTAGAATACCCATTTTCTGCCAGGTCTAAACCATGCAGTATTTGAAGGTTATAAAACAGCTTCATGAATTTTAAAGAAGCAACACTTAACTATGATAATGGATTCAGGGTTTATACTATAACAACACTTTCCAATGTTTCTGAATACTTTGGCAAAGTCTTTCCAAACAAATGAAGAAACAAACACTGTAATTTAAACATATGTCAGATTTTAGAAAATTACTTACTGTATATGGCAAGAAGGTTATGATCATCATACAAGCCTAAAACACAAAAAAGCATATTGAAACACTATGTATTTTCTGGACACATCCTCAATGAGGGCATTGCTTGCTTTGTATTTTACAAAGAGATCAAATGCTTGTGCTGCATAATGAAAAATACCCACATTTCTTAAGTTGCTGAGTTTTGACTACAACAAATGGCTGGTTTTGTGCATATCTTCCACGTTCTCTATCCAAATTGTACAGGCTTATTTCTAAAACACTAAAGTTTTGTTACCAATGCCCCAGGTAAAAGTTTTGCTATGGTTTTTAAGGGACTTCTTTCTAAAGTAGCAATGCTAAATGTACCACACCTTCTAAACAGGTGTTTCTGATCGCAAATATTTTGCATCTAAAAAAGCAAAATTAAAAAACCCCAACCAAACAAAAAAAAGCATAAAGAAATGCACTGCTTTGAAAGCTACATTAGGTAAGAATTAGATGTCTTAGGCTATTCCTGTAAAAGAATTTCCTCTCGTGTTATCTCAATGGAGCTCCAATAGTGCTTTTATTAACAAAATTAAATTAACTGTGTGGTTGCAGACTTTCAGAGAACAGTTTAAAACAGCATTGCTAAATACTCAGTTCCCTCAGATAAACTTCAGACTAACCTGCTGCAGAGCTTCTTTCGGCTTATAGTAAAACATTTTTAAGTTAAAAGCAAGTTACTTATCAATCAGTCACCTTGGAACCAAAGATCTTTGTATTTTCCTGACTTAGAAATACGTCAGAGTAACGCTATTTAAAGTAGAAACTTTTGGATATTCACAGACACACTTACGTGACCTGTATCTGCTACGTTAACCATCCAGTGCGTCTGACAAGACTCACCAGATTTAGAAGAGCCAGGACATCATCTATATGCTCTATCACCTGAAACAACCTGTCAAGGCAAGGCAAAGTAAGGTTATCATGAACAAGCCAACTCACAAAATATATTTTACAACACTACATATAAATTGTACATTTATGATAGTATGGGGGAACCCAATCTCCTCTGCCCCAGAATTAATACAAGTATTCCAGGTGCTACGAAAACTCATGTAGCTCCAATATGAAAGTAATTTGTTAGAAAAATCTTAAAAGCGAGATACGATCAAGTTTAATCATGGAGCAATTATTAAGAACCTGGTTTCTATTTCAATGGCAGAGTATTTTCAAAATTTTAAGGCTTAAAATCATTTCAATTTCCTCAATCTCCTCAAGAGACAGCACACAAAGAAAAATCTTTCCTTGCAAATGTCCCCAGATTTTGTTAATGAAACTCCTCATCTACAAAACTGTCACCCTCCACAAAACCCTGAGACTGTACCTCAGCATTTACTTATACAAGTGAAGAAAAGCACTGCGATAAAGGAATAGGTGTGAGTTATCAGCTTCAAATATTGAATTACAGGTTGCACACCTTTATTGGAATGCAGTCAATCCACCTGCATAGTGACATTTGTAAATTTCAAAATTCAAACAAAAACTGCCCTGGTTCCCATATGATGCCTGCACGCCAATTTCTTTTTAACAGCCCAAGACACGGCAGGTGGGGGTGTTCACAGCTCTATAAAGTACAGAATCTGCAACATTACAATGGATTTTGTGACAACTACAGCTGAGGACAGAGAGACGAGTTTTACGCCAGCTGCACTGTATCAGCTCCTTTGCCGTGGAGCATGCAAGTTACAAATTCATGTTTTTTCAGCATAATTAGAAGTCTAATTCCATCTAGGCTTCGAAGTAAAATGAAAAGTAACTCTAAAAGATAAATAATGCTTGTTTTTCTCTGTATCACTATGGCAGTGATGGAAGAGCAGCTATTCACTGCTAAGGGTAGCATTTCTTTACAATTATTTTCTAATATTATTCAACAAAAGACAATTCAGAAGTCTGGCAGCAAGACAGAAATATATCAGAGACATGGTCACCTCCTGCACTTTCTAGCTTTTAACTTTAAATTTAAACACCACGTTCCTACCTTACATGAGCTGCCCACGCCACTGTGACTATTAAAAAGGTCATCAAGTAGACTGCAATTTTTGCTAGAAGTAGTTGCTGAACACTTTCACCTAATCTCTGCAACACAAAGTGACACCCAAGGAAACAAAATTTAAATGTTATGTTACAAAATTATTACCAACATCTGCAAAAGAAATGTACAGTAATGTAATCTATTTTTTTTTAAATGCCTCCCAAGAATGCGGTTCCCATTCAACAGTCTCTTTAGTACACTGCAGAGAAACCAGTTCATTAGGAACTCGTTAAGTAGGCTGAAATATGGCAGTTGATGCACCAACACACCTCTTGTATCTGTAAAAGGGCTTCCAGTGCTCTATTCACCTTGTGATTCATTTATGCATCCTCTCATCACTGTTACTATAATAATGCATTTCAGAGGACTGGACACAATATGCCTCTTTTACTTCACAGCACTGACTTCTGTAGTAAAAGCACTGCACAGGTTTTCATGTGGTGATTGTTAACAAGGAGAAAGGAGAGGGCTTAACCACAGCAAATTCTGCAAATACCACAACAATGGCTTAAACAGATTCATGTTGTATATTTGCTGCATTAGAGATCTTATCTGAGCTCCTTAAACCAAGATTTAGGTCTGTCTAAGAGTAGAAAAAGAAATCATTATAAAAGAAAAAACCTGTAAACTTTCTCAAATTATTAATGTTTTGTAAAATTTCTGGGTAAAATTTCTCAGAATTAATTCATTTTCTGTAGTCTTCTTTTTCCACCTTTGCTTATTCAATTTACATTTATTATGAACCTGACTTTAAAACTAGCATTCAGTTTGTGGTATGTAAATGGCTTCTCTAAGTGATGGTTTATTACCACGAAGACAGTGAAAGGTGTTTTGGTCAGATGGGCAATTCATTTTTCATAGAGAAGTAACTAGATATGATCTATGGCCTACAACATATAGCTCATTCAGGCTTTATGTCACAGCATCTGCAGATAACGCAGATCTTCATCTCAAAGTTTTACACCCGAAGTTCACCAGCTCCTTGGGCTACGGGAAATTTCTGTTAGGTCTGATGTTACTTAATGGTCTCTGCTTTTTAAAGCCTGCAACTCGAAATGAAACGGGCGTGCTGAACAAGGATGTTACATCTACTTGCGAGGACACAAGAAACAACAAAAGACGCGATACCTGGTCAGGATGTATTTTTGTGTGGGCCACCGGCAAAATCTGAAATAACAAAATGTTTATTAGCACACGGCGTTCTTTTCCTTGTTCAGCACTTCCCTAAAACCACACAACCTTCAGGTGGCCGCGGATCGCGTAGCCAGGAGCAGCTCTGGAAGTCACAGCC
>VZTF01003561.1:5399532-5645142 GCA_013397755.1 Cnemophilus loriae | reverse complement strand
GGGCCCGGCCCTGCGCTGCCCCCGCCTCCGGGTTGCGGCTGAGGCCGCCCGCGGCCCCGACCTCCTGACCGCCGCACCGGGGGAAGTCACGGCTTTTTCTGGGCCGAGGAACAATTGCCTTCATTGTGCAGATAGAGTTCGGCGTGTGTTATTATTTTGGGTTTTTTTAAATTTTATTTTTTTTAATACACGGCCTAATTTGTACTTCTTTCGGATTAATTTTTTAGTTCAGTTCATGGGAGGAGGTTTTTTTCCCCTGGTGTGTGAAAGGCGCACCCGCCATATGTCCCACACGAATGCTACCTTTCAGTGGGATTTATTTATTTTAATTTCTTTTGCAACTAGATTGCACTGGATCAAAAGCTATTATCTGACAATAGTAATAGTACTTTAGATAACTCAGAATAATAGTGTTCTAGATTAAGAAAATACCTTGGAATTCAGTGTGCAGATGATGTAAATAGTGATTTGGTTTGGGTGGGTTTTTTGTTTTGTTTTTTTTTTAAGCAACATGTTGCTTTAATGGGTACTCAGTGTAAAATACGTTTTTATTCTGATTCTGGCTGGTTTTAGCAATACGTTTCTTAGCGGGACAGAGGATGTATTTCATTTTGAGGTGTTAATGGTGGCAGAAGAATGTAAAGTGCCCCACGTGCATCCGAAAAGAAGCTGTCGGCTGCTGTGCTCAACCTTGACCCTGCCCCACTGAGGGCATCGCGCTGCGATTCACTCCCAAGTCATGTTACAGGTTGCTGCTGGTGCGTGAATGCTCTCCAGGACATCTAAGTGATGTGGCATCTTACTGAGCCTCCCTGGGATATTTTGGATTTTGTTGCAATTGTTTGGGAATAAATAGTCAGATGTCGATGCACAGAATAATTTGTGACTGTTACAGTGTAACCGAGCAAATGTAACTTAGTCTGGCAAGTCCTTGTCGACTCTAGTACAGCTTGGATAGGAAGCTGTGTTCTCAGGGTTTCTAGGCCTTAATTAATTCCTCATAAATTGTTACGTACCCTGCAGTGCACCTGAGGATCGCTGTCACTGCTGACTAGCACCCTGAATTTATACTTCTGCTCCACTGGACAGCCCTCACCTACATTTAGAGGCAGTTTCACTTGAGAAGCCATGGTGAAGAAGCTCTCTGTACAAGACTTTGCTGGAGATGTACAAGGCTGCTGCAAGAGTTTAATTCAGTTCCAAGGGAGCTGCTAGATACTGGTGCCTCAGTGTTTGAAGGAAGAGAAGGATTGATATTATTAGATGCAATAATAGTGTGTTTGGGTGGCATCTGTGTAAAAGGGCAGAGTGAAGGTTGAGCTTTCAGTCACTGGTGTTGTTTACAACATAATTTAGTTTGGAAGGGTCCTTTGGAGGTCGTCTGGCCTAGCCCCCTGCTCAAAGCAGGATGAACCTCAGGGTTCAGTCAGATGGATGGGCCCTTTGAGACTCCAGTATTTACATGTATTGTAAAGTGGAGTTTTTGTGTCCAAAGAAGTCAGGTTTGGGGAACTGTTTAGTCACAGATGCCAGCAGAATGTCTTCAATCACACTCCATGAAACACAGAAGAAAGTGCATCCTTCTTAATTTAAGATACAAATGAATGAGGAAAGAACTTTAGAAGTTCCTGGACTGGCAACGGCTCGTTCGTACCCAAACTAAATACTGCAGCAGTGTAGACTCAGTTTGCAATGGCAGAATTAAGTGGACAACTTAAAATTTTGCCCAGTACATGTGTGTCGTATGATTACATTTGGATGTGGCTAACTTGGACAAGTCAGTTAATTTTCACTGGAATGTTTTAAGGAATTTTGCTCATTCCTGTGTGTATATGTGTTACGGGTTTGGGGTTTTTTTTCCCTTTCAACTACTTTAGCAGTTAGATATTTGTTTCTCATTTACTCAGCACAAGAATCTTTAAAAATATATGTATAAACACAACCCTGTCTTTCTTCTCCATGTTGCCTTGCTTTCCATTCTACCTCAGGCTGTTGTTTTCTTTACTGAGGATTCCTGAAAGTCTGCTACCTCTGAACTGCTCGATGTAAGTCGGAAGAGCTCAGCCTGAAAAGTAAAAGTTTTGGGAAGTCTTCAGGCACTCGAGTAAATGTTTAAGATCTAGAGCTCTACATTGCCTTAAGTGCAGCAATCGATACTCCTTGGGGTTAGATTCTGTCTCGGAAGCTTGTCAGCAATGCAATTTGCGAACGAATGCCACAATTCCATTTATTCAAAGCTTGCATTTATTACAGAGTCTCAGGCAGAATTAAATGCTACACTGAGAAGTTTGAACTGCTGCTAGCTTCTGAGGAATGTTTTCAATGCAGGACAAACTGCAGTGGCAGTTTCTGTTGGATTTGTTTTGTTAAAGGGGGAGATGCGGAATTGTTACAATATTAGTTTCAGTATCAAAAGCTGGATATCTGACTACGAGGGGGTGTAACTCTTCTTATTTTCATGGTCAGGTACAGCGTTAGATGTTCCAGATACTGTGTTGAAGTGTTCAGCTGTTTCTATGCGGTAAAAAAACACTTGAACTCTATGAAGCTTTTTATTATCTTGTGTCTTTATTGCTCGATTATATCATCAGAGGACAAAAAAAATGCTGTCAAACAAGTAAATTAACAGTGATTTAGAGCCTCCTTCATTTTTTATTTCTGCAGCTCACTTCATCTGATACTTTCTGATAGCAAGTGAGGATGCATTGGATGGGTTTTTCAAAAGACTTCCCAATGTCAGGAGTGCCTTTACTGTTATTTGGTATTTAAGAGTTACCTCCAAGACAAAACGCTTTTGCCAGGAACAGGATTGTTTCTCTTTCAGATGAGTTTATTACTTTACTAGCACACATGGCATCTATAAGGGGAATGGGTGGGTTTTTTGTTTTGTATGTTTTATTTATTCTTCTAACACGTTTACTATTTTTGACCTCTTACCACTGCGGGGCTCTTGATATAGCACATAGTCCATAAGAGGATCCACATAGGGAAAATTATTATTCTTGGTATGATTAGGTTAATAATTTCAATGCTCTCATTATGGTTGTCCTGGTGGTGCTGTAATGCACCTCTCAAATAAACAGCAGCCTTTTGGTGGATTGAGTAACAACCCCATTACTCCATCTGAAAACACTTTTCTCGTTTTGTCTGTCTTGTGCTAGTGAAGTACTCGGAGACTTTTCAGAAATATCTTCTCCCTTTATGGGGATCCTTTCTGACATGTAAAGTCTGTCTCTTTAAATTTGTATGCTGATTTTTTTTTTGTTATGCAAACGAAGTCACTTTTATAAGATCATTCAGTGATAAGTGTCTAAAGTACATCAAGGGTTGTCTGATGGTACAAAACGTGGATAAATCACACTGGAGTATAGATTGGGCTACCAAAGAGTCAGTGTTGTGCTCATTAAGTTTTTTAGGATCTTATGAGTGAGATTTTAGAGGGGGGTAGGGGTGCCAAAGATTTAGAACAAAACTGCAAACTTTATAGTTGGCCAAACAGGAAAACCAGCAGGGAGAGCAGTGGAATGGGAAATGTAAGAGCATGCAGACGGAATGCATTTTTACTTCTAAAATGGATGAAGAATGAATATGACTTAATCTTTGTAGCAGAGTGATTGTTGTCTTTTTCATATGTAAGAAGGCAGGAGTAGGAGGAATTAAGTTTAGAAAAAAAAGAAGGAAGAAGAGGAGCCAGGAGGAGCTGGCTGTTCAAAGTGAAGTATTAGTAATTTCCTATAATTTAATCAGACCAGATCCCAGAGCAAGATAATGAGAGCATGACCTACAAAAGAGGACTTTTTGGAAGTTAAAAGGGTTTCTGACATGAAGCTTCACAAGGCATGTGATTTGTCATGAAGCACTGTATAGAGGACTTTTTTTTCCCCTTTCGCATTGCAAAGAAACCGTCATATAGGCATGAGTTCAGATGTTTAGAGAGAGCTGATATGGATTGTGTCTGAAATCTTTTTACTATTGCAGCTTTTCAAGCATGACTCTGGAGTTCTTTAAGAGTATATCCTTCTAAATAACATTTTGGTTTTTTTCCCAATATAGCATTTTTTGTTGCCTAGTTTGCTATTCGTGGTACATGATTTGTATAATTTGGGTTTACGCATACAAATCCCTTCAGGATGTTTGGAGGCTAAAGTATCATGTGGCTTTCAAAAATAATAATAATATGCAAAATACCTGGACTGCAAAGTAGCCAGCAGTATGTGATAGAATCCAGTTTTCATGGGGATAGGGGGAGTTTTCTTCCTCTCTCTTTTTGCCCACCCAAGTAAGACCTTTTTTTTGTTCTACTTTAAATATTTTCTCTGAACAATACGTGCTATGTATTGATACGAGCATGAACAATAATAAATTATATTGGGCTGAAGGCAAAAAAAATCAAACCTTCAAGAAGGTGGATAATATCCCTTCCTCCAGGGATTTTCTCTTTTAAATGTAGCTAAATAATAAAACTCAGACTTGACCCATACTTCATTTAAAGGGATACATGCTCTAGGGTACAGGCAGCATCAATGCTGCACTTACACACTGCGTTGTGGCTACTGCAGTGGAGGATTCAGCAACTCGTGCCCATAAGCTTACAGGAAAGCTTGTCTTCCAGGTTTTCTTTTTGCAGACTAACTTACAGCCACCTTTAAGGTAGTGTTATGCTCCCAAAGACAGTTTCTCTTTTCCTCGCCTGGTATCCATCTTGGTCTAGACACCAAATATTTTGAATGCCCTGTCCGAACCTGACAGCTCAGTAGTTAGCTCCATTCCTTAAAATTTCTCCTGCCTTTCAAGGGATTTCCTTGTTTGTGGTGTAATTATACTGAGTAGTGGAGTTCCAAGTTAAGCCTAACACTAAGACAAGGCTGTTCCATTTTGCAGGTTAAGAATTCATACAGAGTCTGAGTTTGGGTAATTTGGTATAACACAAGTCATGTTTGGGGGTTTTTTCTGAGTAACATTCAGTAAACAGAGAAACACTGGGCTGCATAAATAGTCCTTTCCCTCATTCTTTTCAGTACTCAGACGACAGGATTGGAAGGAGAGGAGAAAGAGTGACTAGTGCTGATAGCACAGCAGACCAGGAGAGAGAAGGTTGCATGTGAGACTGATGATTTAGTTGCTGTTTAGAATAAATCCCATTAAAAATTAAAGGATTACCAAGTGTTAGCAGTCTTGTAATGAGTGGTATATTCAGCAGTTTCAGCAGATGAAATTAGGTTCCAAACATCTGCACTGTTTTGTTTCTTTTATTTGAGGTGCTCTCACTAGGGTAGAAATAACATTTATGAAGCAACTCAAAGCCAAGCTACTATCATCATCCCTTTGAATTCTGCATGGCCCTACTCTAAGGACTCCCTTCCTCAAGAAGAGTTTGTAGCTCTAGCTGGCCCTCATCTAGGGTTTGCAGCTTGCATGCAGTTTTCCCCTGTTGCAGGGCTTTTTATGCAGGTGCAAAGAATTCTTTACTGCATGGTCTCAAGTTTTATCTGAAAGCTTCTGAAAGGGAATAGATTTGGCACAAACTTGCTTTAAAATTACAGCTTCCTTTTTTGAACGAGTGTTTTGGACATGTCCTGAATCTTGGTGCCTGTTAGATCTTGTAAGATGCTGTATCAGGGCAAGTAACTTTTAGAAAAATGCATTAAAAGAACTCCTGGTTTTACTAAATGTGTATTTAGCTTAATGAATTATCCCCATGTGTGACTTTAATAAACACAAATTCTTTGCAAGCTTCTAGACTTCACTTTGATTTGTGTAGTGGGACAAATAATTACTCATATCAAAAATTAAAATACGAACAGATTTTCCCCAACTAGATGATCATTATCTGGAGTGAAAAGTAAGGAACAGAGAGGGTGGCAGGCAAGTGTATTTACATAGCAGCTGGTGGTGTAGCTGTGTTTGCGTGCTTTCCTGAAGCACAGCCAGAGTCTCTCCCTTTGTAAACCACTGTGCCAAATCTAGACCTGGCAAGTAATGACTGAGGACCCATTTCTTTATGTGTTTGGAGCAGAACTTCCTCTTATCTACCTCTGTGTTTCTGGCACTTCGAGCCCATGAAGAGCCCTTCTCAGGCACCAGAGTAAGCATAACAGCCTAGAGCTGCTCTAATTTCTGCTGCCCCCAGGCTCTCACCCTGCTCCTCCTTCTGGAAAGGAAAGGCTGACATAATCCTATTGTCAATTCTTCGTTGCCAAAGGGAGTTCTTTGCGCAGCGAATAACTCTGAAGGGGGCTCTTCTGCCCACCTTGAGGTACTTGAACGTTGCCCATAAGGCCTAAATAGGCTTCATCATAATTGTTTATATTGTCTTCCTGCACAGTGCTGTGCCACACTGAGATAACAAAGCAAGCTCTAAATAAGCTGCCTTGTGTACAGGAGGCCGTTATCACAGCAGTGTGCCCAGGTTAATTCAGCTCTACTACTTGTGGGTATGCTCCAGCTGGCTCAGATATCACCACATAGCACTGCGTTATTTAGTATGGACACACTCTCAGGAGAATCAGAGTTGTTGTCTTTGAAGACTTTTACGGGCCTGCGTAAAAGTTGTTGGTAAAGCCCACGGAGTTCTCAGCCGAGAAATGTATTTTGTAAAAGTAAAATCAACACCCACTATCATTGTCACACCCATTTGTTTGTTTGTTCAGCAGAAAAAGCCAGGAATGGATTGGATGTGAACATGAAACTTCCTCTTCACTTCTAGCTAATCCTCTGCATCTAAATTTTAGGTGTATTTTTAGGCACAATGTCAGAACAGGTTGCTGTCATTTCTGCTGTGTCTGTGCCCTAAGTAGCCATAGCTGTAGTTTCTTGTACTGGGAGCTTGGCACAGAATCCTACATTTCTTTCAAATAAGATAAGGTTTGAGGAATGTCCACTTCTAATTGAGTGCTTGCACATTAATTATGTGACCTCTGACTTCTTAAGGGTGAAAGCTGAGGTGTAGTGCCTAAAACCATGTGTCTGAGAGTGAGCAGTGCCTATTCCACACGGTCTGCTGCTGTGTGCTCTCCTACCACTACGAGTAGTTTCCTAATCCTCTCTTATTTGGCTTTGCTTGTTAACCCCAAGCAATCCTCTCAGGGACAGGGAAAGCAGCTGTCTTTGGTAGCAAGCACAGCACGACAAAACAAACACTTCTTGAAGCTTCCCCTAGATACGTTACCGTAATATCATCCTTGCGGGAGGAGTTAGAAACTCAGGGAATATAATTTGCCGTGTTTTAATCTGACTTTGGGAGAGAGGAAAAGATTAAATTATTGGCAACTAGATTCCTGTGACATGTACAGGAGAGAATAACTTCAGTATCTGAAATCTAAACCTTTTGTTTCTGAACCGGTTGGAAGGCTAATGAGAACAAAGCATCTCAGGTGATTAATGGGGCAGAGTAAAATGGTAAGTGAGGAGCCCACTGTTTACCAGAAACAGAGCAGGAGAAGTTGCTTATAGCAAAAATAAACAGAAACTAGTCAAAACCAAAAGAGATCTTTATTAAATGAGGTGCTCTGGTTGTTGTCACCTGCTGTGGTTGAATATTGCCATCCACACAGTTTGTGAGCTCCTCTCTTTGCTTTGTGATCCCTTGATAGGGGTTGTGAGCACAGTGGGGATAATTACAGGCACTGTAGCACCTTGATCTGAGGCTTCCCATGTTCTGTTTATTGCCACCTGCATATTAAGATGACGGGGATTTCTAGTTGACTTTGTTGTTTCTTTTACTTTATTGATACCTGGAACATCTTTAATAAATGTGTTCTAAAGCAACAATTTCATATATTTTAAAAGTCTTTTTCTAAGAGTCAATGTTCTGAGTGCTTAATGTGGGTTTTTCTCTTTCTGTATGTTAATAAAAAGGAAAGTTCACAGTATTTGCTGTCACTACCTTTCTGACTTCAATATTTAGAATAATTTAAGATTACTTCAGTGAGTTCCCTTGACATTATTTTCAAAATCGAACTTAATGTTCGTTATCAGGAATGGGCCATCTTTGCAGCCTTCCTCTGATGTCCCTTGTACTGCTAGGATGATGCAAATGTTATGGAAGTTGCCTTGGTTCCCAGATGGGGATTCTTTTTGCATGGGGATGTTTCTAGGAGAGAAATAATCCTGTTATTTCATACATCTTCATATCACTGCAGCTTGGAATAGGCTGTGAATCAGAGATGGGAAGGGTTAGAGATGAAGCCACAGCTGGAATGAATTCAGATCTACGTACTGCTAGTTAAGAGCCATTTCCAGCTGCTGCTGATAAGCTGGTCTGCGGGCTGAGGCTGGGTTAGAAAACACAAGGGACAATCAGAGCTTGTGCTGTGTTCTTCTTTTGCCAAACACCCCGTGCATCTCACAGGAGAGAACCTGGCCCTGCGTGTAAATCAGACAGAAGTGTTGGGATTATTGACTGTGTAGCAGTAGCGATTCTTCTGAATCGAGTGGAACGAACTGCTTTTGCCAGGATGCCACTGGAATTACTAGACAGTTGAGATGTCTTATTTGTGCTCAGAGACGGAAATAGTGAGCTAACCAAAAAAGTCAAAGTAGGCATAGGTCGGGATGTACAACAGCACATCATCTCATCGAGGTAGGCAAACACAACAGTTTGTCAGTTCTTTGACAGTTTTTCAAACTCCAGTATGTCTTTTCTATGAAGAGCAGCCAGACAGATACCTGCAGCAATAAAGAGACAGAGTGAATATGTTTTTCTTTCTTTCCTGGAAGCTACCTGGGTTAACCTTGTGCCTGGGAGATGAACACCTCCCTTTGGCAAACAAGAATTTTTCCCTTGCTGTTTTACTGGTGTGCTGTAGGCTGTAACTGTGTTCCTTAAACAGTTTTTGGGTCCAAGAGTTTGAGATTGCAATGACAGAGCTATTGAGGTTATATGATGATTGTGGGGATGTTTGGAGGCTCAGCAGGATAGTATACAGACATTAGATCTCTCTCTTTTTGAGTGCTTGTTTGGATGGGTTTTTTTTTCTTTGTGGCTCAACAGGAAGTTTTCTTTAGAGAATCTTCACACCTATTGGCAGAGCTTCACACGCAGCTTTTTTCAGCTTTAATCCTTGTATAGTAATCCTACGCCGATGAGATCTATTTTTCTTTTTTCTCTTTCTTCAAAACCACTTGTGGTGTAATCACTGCTTTTATCACTGATAATTCTTCTCTTTTTCACCCTTCGCCAGACAGTATTTATGATAAGTTTTCTATGCCAGCTGAAGAAGATTGGTCAGGAAAAGGTAGGAAAGTAGGGAAAGAAATAGTGATTTTTCATTTTGGCAATAGCAGTACTTTATCAGTGTCACACCCTGAGTGCTATTGGTGGTTTCAGAAGTTAATAGAAAGAGAAGTTATTTGGAACTGGTTCAAGAGAAGATACAACATGCCTTTAAGCACTGGAGAGAAGAGGAAAAGTAAAGGTTGCCATTTGTATCATCCCTGACATTTTTGGCCTGGCTTAGGAAATTACACACAGTAGTGGTGGAGAAGGCAGATCAGAAGTACCACCTTCTTCTGTAGGACTTCTGATTACTCTTTCAGCTGAATGTCTCCTGAATTTCTGTTTTCTGTGGTAGCAGTAAGACATCAGAAAGTGCTCTCAAAGATTACCTTGTGCATGAGAGAGACAAGAAAATACTGTTTCCTCCACCTTTGTTGGTTATGTACAAGCCATAGGGAGTTACATGGGAGTACAAGCCAGGGAGTTAACCTGCTGTCCTAGGTACATATGACCAAACAAAAAAATAGTTTCAGCCTAAAAGAGAGCCTGTTTTCTAGATAGGTCCTGTAGGAAAGATACACTTAATAGTTTCTTGGGGAAGCTGAGGTAAGTCATTGAGGTTGTGCAACTGTAGAGCAGTTGTCCCTTGGAGGAGCAGAGGTCGATGGGGAAAAAGTTGAAAAACATGCTCCTTTAAATGACTAGATGTGTTCTGGATGCTGCTGTGTGTTTTGCAGTGCTGCTGAAAACTTCTAGTAGAGCTTTCCTCAAGTATCGGAGTTGTCCTAGTCTTACATCAGTCTGTCCCTGTACAAACCCTGGTCAGAGTTGGTCACCTCTCAGTTTCAAACCTTGGCTATGCCTTTGAAGAGATACAGGAAACCAGTACTATTGCATGCTCCATTGTATTTCATAACTTCTGTGTGCCAAGGAAGAAGGATGATACATATAATTATTCTTTTGGTTTCAGCATCTGTGCATCAGCTATTTTCTGTTTTCCTGTTCTGCGAATCTCTTGCTATTATTAGTCAGAAAGGAGGTGTGGAAAGGGAAATTTTACCTGAGTTCATGTGCATCTACCTTGCTATAGGTTTACTATTCCATTTTTAGCCCAAATCAGCTCACTGGCAAGGACGATGGCCTGTGGTTTTTTTGACACTCTTCTGCCACCTGTGAGAATTGGACTGTTCTTTAGATTCCCACTAGGGGCACTGAAGCAGCCCTGCCTTGAAGATGAAACCAGTAACTGCAGTGCTTCAGTAGTGTTTGCTTGTCTTTACCTTCCTCTGTATGCTGATGATTTCTCCCTATTTTACAGATGTGAGGGGAGTGCATGGCTTGAGGAGGAAGGTGGTTTAGACCTTGTAGGAGGAGTTGAGGAGAGACTGGGAACCTCCTGCCTTGTTTGTGCTCAGACAGACAAAGAGCAGTGATGGAGACAGCAGCTGCTCTTGCTGTGGTGTTCAGGTGGGCTGAGGGAGCTCTGAGGGTCCTACATAGAGCCAGAATTAATGTGGAAACAGCAGCCTCAAATAATGACTGCAAGGGAGCTATATTTTCTGGAGCTATCACTTTGGTGTTTAGAAACCTTTTTTAAATAAGCCTGTTGTAATCTTGTTTATAGTAATTAAGGATTTGCTAGTAATTTAAATAGTTGGTTTTGGCAATGTGCAGGTCGTCTTCTTATAGATATGGCTAATGTCAGGTTGAAAACATTTACACGAGAATAAAAGTCAAGGAAGCAGGTAATTGACTGATTTATCAACCTTAGCAGACAATTTTTTCTGATACATCGTGGTGGCTATGGTAAATTTACTCTGGATTGCTTAAGGGCACGATCCTATATGGTGTGTACAACACATGAGGGCAACTCCTCGGAATGAATGGGTGAAGGAGCAGGTAATCAGCCAGCCTGGTTTTGGTGCCTCAATTAGCCTTTTGGTCAATGGCTTGTCTCCTAGGAAAGTTGGGAATTGCTATGCACAGCTCAGAACATAGGTGATTTACAGGTTTTTTGTAGAGATTTTAGATCAATTTTAGCCTTTCAGGTAATGTGAGAACTTTTGTAAACTTATGGCCATTCCCAGGCCATAGTGCTAAATTGCAGTTGTGATCAGGGAATTATTTATTTTCATTGCAAATTGTCTGTATGCAACAAAGTGGTATGTTTGAACACTTTTCTCACTTCTTTTGCCAGCTGCATTGATGCCTGCAACTTCTCCTCTGCTTCCTTTCCACCTGTAAGGGTGACTAAAATCGTGTTGCTGTGGTGACCCTGTCAGTTTTAACTGACAAGCCACACTAAAATGAGTCACACCTATTGAGGGTTAATCAGTGGTGCCATAATCTGTAGCACAAACGGATCACTTTGTTCTTGGCTGCTGTGAATTGCGAGGAATATTTGAGAATTCCTGTACCTCCTTTTTTTTTTTTTACTGTTGGAGTTGTGACTGCTGAGGTTTGCAGTGCGTTTCAGGCAATGAAGATGCATTTTGTCGCAGTAAAGAGTTGAGACAGCTATCACTGCAGCCAGTTCTGGGGAGATGGCAGGTCAGGGGCAGGCCTTAATTAAGACGAATTGTTGGCTGATGAAGGCACTCAGTAAGAGCAGACAGTTTACAGATGTAGCTCAAGACCAGAGAACATAGGTATGCAAAATAGAGCAGACCACCAATTTTATTTGTTACCAGGTTAAATGGAGATTAGAAAGCAAAGCTTTCTTGTGGGTTTTGGGGTGGGTTTTTTTTTTTGGCACTTAGAGGATACAAAATGTGACCTAAGAAAGTGTAATATTTGTAATTACTTCAGTTCTGGTATGGAGGCTTCTATGACCAAAAACTGAACTACCAGAAAGCACGTAGCCATTTGGAAATGAGTAACTGAGCCTCCGGTTTGCAGCTAGACTATGTTTAAGATAAGGTAGTTTTGTGTTTCTGCTTAGAATTTCCTACTAGAGGCACTAGTTCTATGTTCCACAAGCAACTTCTTAAAGAAGGTTTCATTAATGACTTGCCAAAGGATATAAAATCTTATTCATGGAGTTAGATGTTATTGAAGGATGGCTTTAAAATATTATGGATTTCTATATTGAACATTTGGCATTCATGTGATTCTCCCACAATAATTTGATCTAGAGTGGAAACTAAAATTCCTCCTTTAGAGACTTTTCTGGTTGCAGCCAGCTTTTCCAAATTTTTTGCTAGAATTGTTTGATGTTTCATTTTCATTGAAGGCCCATGTTATGAAATTTTAGAATATTTTCCTTCTTTTATGAGGTAGACTGACATGATAGGTCTTGTCTCTGTATGCTAAGGATAAGGGAAGTCTTGAGAATAATCTTTAGCTTGTCTTATTTTGGAGGTGCCAGCATCCCTATTATCATTTGGTATTTAATATTTTCTCACTGCAGCAGCCTATTCCCTTAGACTTCTATCTAGAGCAAAACAGATGAACAAGCAAAGTAAACTTTGCCTAACTAGAAGTAATTTTAAGGAGTCTTTAAGCTTCTTTATAACTAACAAAAGGTAGAATTTTTAATTGCTGTGCTGAACTTTATATGTAAGTGGCAAATGTGCACTGATGTCAATGATACACTGTGATTCCAGGTGCAGGGAATCTCTCTGGTTAGACTTGTACATGAACCATTTGTAACACCAGAGATTAATGCTGTTTCCCATTTCCAGCAGAGATGTGGGAATACCAGTGGAACTCCTGCACATACAGTTTTTCCTCAACTTTATAATAATCTATCAGAGTTATAAACTGATATCGTAGCTGGTTTGAAAAGACACAGGGAAGCCTGAAATTCCTGATAAGGGACTTTAATCTGGCTCAGAAGTTGCTGCCTAAAAAATTGTTTGGTTTTATAGAAAATGGTTTATCATCTTCTCTGTTTACATTGGGAAGAAGAGGTGTATTCTTTTCATATGTTGATGTACCAACTCCGGATTTTCAGTTGGTCATATTCCTTTAGTGTATGTCAGTCTGATCATTATCTTGTGCTTTATGAAACACGTGCCCCAGCCTCAAGGTTATTATAGGATTCTTGTAAGGGCCTGTGGAAGAAACTTTCAGTAAGTCTGGCTGTGGTATTTTGCTCAGCCTCCATAAAACTGTTGCAAGAACATTGGTAACATAAAATAGCTTTTGTAAGGAACATGATTCTCTATTGTTTTACTGACACTTCATGTGTTCTATGAACCTGTCTTGAGGCTACTAGGCAGCCTTTGCAGCATAAACTGACCTCAGAAATATTTGCTTCTTCTGGAAACCTCCATCATAAAAATAAACTATCTTTGTATACCTTGTCTGCAGTTATTCTGTGTGTTGATCACAGAACCACAGAATGGGTCAGGTTGGAAGGGACCACAGTGGGTCATCTGGTCCAACCTCACTGCTCCAGCAGGGTCATCCCAGAGCACACGGCACAGGATTGTGTCCAGACTGTTCTGGAATATCTGCAGCAGGGGAGACTCCTCTCTGGTCAGTCTGTTCCAGTGTGTGGTCATTGCACAGTAAAGAAATTTTCCTTGTGTTCAAGTGGAACTTCCTGTGCATCAGTTTCTGCCATTGCCTCTTGTCCTCTTGCCCAGCACCACTGAGCAGAGCCTTATCCACCCTCTTGACACCTTCTCCTTTAGATAGTTTTATACATTGATGGTTGCTTCTCAGTTGTCTCTACTCAAGACTGAATGGGTCCAAGTTTCTCAGCCCATTCTTGTAAGAAAGATGCTCCAGTCCCTTAAATGTCTTTGTAGCTCTCTGCTGGGCCAGGGCCCCATGTCTCTCTTGTACTGAGGAGCCCAGAACTGGACACAGCACTCCAGATGTGCCTCACCAGGGCTGAATAGAGAAGCCAAGGTCACCTCCCTGGTGATCAGGTTGGGTCAAGTCAGCTGATGGAAGCTTTTTGTGTAGGCTGTTCTTTTGTGGCGCACCTCTTGAGAGATGGTCTTCAAAAACATTCCCCTCCTCTAAGGCTGTGTGTGTTCTGTTCTGTTTCACATGCACACCTCAAGTACTTCAGCTCACTGGGCCTGAAATACTGGCAAAATCCAGCTAGAATCAACTAATTCTAAATTACAGTAAGCAAATATCATACAGGTATTATTATACACATGTACTATTTCTATGTAACATTGTTATTTATTACTTTATAAGACATACTGCTCTGCCCTCCTACTTGCATGGTTGCTGATTACTGTACCTCACTGTTAAGATATTATTTCTGGGTCTTTAGAACTTTTCTTCTCTCAGGAAGATGCTGCCTACCAGTTCTAGAGAAGAGGGTTTTTTAAATTAGAATCAGAGTATATGGGGGCAAACCCAGCTACAGATGTCCCAGATTAGGCTTCTAAAGAAGTCTGCATGAGATTGACTTCTGTGGCCATCCTGACTGCAAAGTCCAGCTCTTCCCTGAGAGGTGTAGTATGTTGTTGAGGTTTGGGGTGGGAGGGAGAATTCATCTGTTGGTTTTTCACTGGGGTTATGTACTTTGCACCCCACAAGACCAGAGGAGATAGGTGGCTCAGGTTGTTGACTCCACCTGTTTTCTCATTCCTGTCTCCTTTGCATCAATTTTTTTTTCCTGATTTCTTGGCAGAGTGAGTAGTTTTCTGCCAGATTAGTGAGTTGAAATTGGCTCATGAAGCAGTCAAACAACAGAGCAAATCTAAGGGAGGGCACAGGACCACCGCTTCTGTTGGTCTTGAGCTCTTGTCACCTCACTGCACTGTAAAGTGATGCTTGTTCCTTTGTTGCTTAAAATATCTGAGTCCCAGTGGAAGCAACCCTCCTCAAACACTGCTGCTAACTATAACCTCCTGCCTAGAAGAGAAGAATAGCTAATCTTTCTTAGGGGCAAGATGTCAAACATCCATCATTCTAGGAGTTCTCTTTTGAACTTGCTTTTGGGTGAGATCAGACTTGTCTTTGTAAGGTCCTATCTTGCGGTCTGTCAACCAGCCCTGAGAACCTTCAGCAGGTAGTGACAACTCTCCTCAGGAGAAACCATGTGTTTCTGTCCCCTTCCATGGATGCTTGCTAGTAAAAGACAGATCTTGTTGGCAAGCAATGAAACCTGCTTTGCACATTTATTTTGGGGCTTGTGGCTGAAAGTAGAAGGCCACTGCCTCTGTTTCCCATCTACCACAACTTTCTTCTCCTTTGAGGGACAGGAAATAAAGGCAGTTTTATGTTGTCTGTGACAAGTTTTTTGAATAATCTGTCCTGATTCCCTTTTTCCTTGGAAGAGTCCATCACACCTGGATTCTGCCTTTGAGAGGAAACTGAGGTGTTGTACATGCATTTTGATATTCTATGGCTGTCTAGCAGTTTGCAAACTTGAATGTGTAATACTTGGGCACATTCAGTTGTTTGTGTGTATAGGCAAAGCATCTTGAAGAGTTCTAGTTACTGCAAAATAATTAACATTCTCTAATCTTTTTTGGCTCAAAGTCCTTTTTCAAAAAAGCAGTACTAGAGAAATTGTTAGGTGAGTATTCTGGGGTTTTCTTGTATGCGAATTTTTTCAAAGTCACTTTAAGTTAGGGATAAAAGTAGGGAATGTATGCCCTGTCTTTAAAAGCTGTGCCTTCCTTTTCCCCTCTCCTCCTTCCCTCCAGTTAGGAAAATCATTATCTTGGAAGATGTGGAGATGAAATACAGAGTCCTACCTAGGGCTTCTTTCCCCGTCTAATTGTGTGAGTATTTTCACACAACCTAAACACAGGGGAGAAGGACAGAACAGAAGAGCTGCGGCTTTTTGGCAGATCCTTCTTGCAGCTGTGCTACTCTCTCTAGGTCAGCCTGCAGTAGAGAAATGTGGTTCAAGCACCAGCAACACTACTAAACCATTTTGTGAGGAGGTCAAGAGTTGAATAATCATCCCGTTGATAAGGAGCGAGCCAGAAATTCCAGTCAAAGAGGATGGTGACTTCCTGTGCTGCTTACCTATTATAGGTCACAGAAATAGTGAAGGGAAAATGGGGGACTAAGGGCATTTTAGCACATGGCTATTTATGTAACTGTGACTTTTAAGTCTTATTTGCTGCTGTAGGTATATTAAAAGGAGTTAAGGCAGGCCTTTGCGTTTTTATTAAAATCATGATTTTCTAGCAAGCATTCCTATGGGAAAACCAACACAGGTGCTGCTCTGGATAGACAGCCTCATCAGATGCGGCTGTAAGTGCTTTTTAGAGGTGGAGACTGTGGGGTGTTGGTGCACATTGTGCCCAGCCTCTTGGAGGTAGTCTTACAGCACACACACATCTGCGTGCTTCGGTGGGTGTGGGAACCCATAAAAATTGTTCAGCCCAGAGATATTACATTCATCTTTTTTTTTTTTTCTTTTAGTTTGAAATGCTTAAAAATCAGCCTGAATACCAAAAGGGTAGTTTGTAGGCAGGCAGCTAGACTGAGCAATTTATGTAGGATACCACAGAATAGACTTTCCAGATATGACTGTCATTTTCAGGTCTGTGCCTTCTGGTTTCTATAGTACCTGATTGTGAAATCAGCAAGGGCTTATGTGCAGCTGACACCCAGAGAAAATGTGAATTAGAAAGTGATGTGACATTAGCAAGTGGTCTCTTGTAATTATTCTTTACCCTTGTTAAAGTGATGCACTCACACAGTTTACATAGTTTACCTAAAGGTATCTGTTGTATTTGGTCCTTAGCTCCTTCAGTTTTTTCTCCTCCATATTATCTGGTCTGCAGAGGTAAGATGGAGATGCGGGGAGCCTGTGCTGATCTTGAATCAACAGCCCCACTGTGTGATGGGAAAAACTGTCTTATTTAGATATGATGGTGATAGTAACAGTCATGATGGAACCTAGGTTACAGCAGGAGAGGGTATCCTGAACTGGACTGCCAGGATGGCGAATTCTGGCCTGTAGCCTGATTCCCGAGTCCTCTTTTGAGGGTTCTAAGAAATCAGTCAGGAAAGAATAGAACAAGAGAACCCATCGTGGAGGCCAGATATGAGCATACCAGTTCACTGTCTGTCTCACCTCTCCTTGTCCTTGCCTGGTTAAAAGCCTTTACAGTTGTCCTTGCCTTCTTGGCTGTTAACTGTTGCTTCTCTTCATCCATTCCACTTTTTTTGCTATGGCTGCTAAAAGTCACCCAAGCCTAAGCTCTAGCTTGCTCAGGTATTGTTTCTGCCTTATTTTTGATGCATCTGCCTATTTACTTGACCTTAAACTGATTGCTCAACCGAACCTGTTGGTGTTTCTGCAGGACTCCTTTTGGATGGCTTCCTGCTTCATTTAAGTTTAATGCGTTCTTTTAAATTCTTTCGGTATCTTTGCAGAGCTCCTCAGTTCCCTAGTGTAAAGCTATCACTTAATCCCAGCTCTTTCAATAGGCCTAGGCACAGTGTTCAGTGGAAAATAGTCCAAAGGATGGTTTATGGTAGGTGCTAGAGATGAAATGATAAGAGTTGTTGGGGCAGCAAATTAGGAAGATGATCTGGGTGTCAAATGGACAACAAATGCAATTGTAATTTTATTTAGATTGGTACAAACTTGAATGATCATATCTGAAATCCTTACACAGATAAAGGTAATTGGTATCAAGATAGTAAAAATGAGGTTTTGCTCTCTTATATCTTTAAATCCTGGTTGTATATGTTCCCAGCTTTTCCTTGAAATGTAAGTGCTGAAAAAAGGGCAATTTTGATTACTTTATCGCTTCAGCAGTTTTCCTGTGTGCATTTCTTTGAAATTATTTGACTTCTACCTACTTTTGTATTTGCTTTAATTTTCATTCTGTAATCCCGTCATTACAATTTCCATATGTTTCATATCACTGTAGCATATGGATTTCTGTATTGAAGTTCTGTAGTTTACTCATTATAGTGAATGATAAAAGTGAAATTTTGTCCTGCTTAGCATGAAAAATTACTCTCCGGGGTGGGTTCCTTAGCTGTAGCCTCCTCTCAGATAATTTCTAGTGTTTCAAATGGTGTTCTTTCCATCATGTTTTCACTGCCCATATCTGTTGCTCAGTGACACAACTTTGAGACTCTTCCCTTTCCTGTAGCTCTAACTCACTACATTGATATTTCTTCCCTCCAAGTCCTACAAAGTGGAGCTGTGGATCATGTCACACTTACCACTTTCAGGAATGGCACGTGTACATTGCACTGGATATAGTTAAAGTTTCCAGCATTTGAACCAAATGGCTCAGTGTATAAATCAACAAACATGTTTGTCTTTTTCAGTTTTCAGATATAAGTAGTTTGAGCAAGTTAATATTTACATTTCTATTGGCACCAGGGTCAGATTCTAATCAGCACTCTAAATAAAAGGGCAGATGGTCACAAAGTGAAATAACACACTTTGGGATCAATAAGATTTGTCTGTCAAACTGATCTCTTGAAGAGGAAAATGAACTTCTCTGAATTTGAAAACAAGCAGATGAGTTGGCAAGCGAGGGAAACTGGCACTTCTTCAAACAGTGCTTTCTGCACACATTTGTGGCTTTGCCAGAGATGGATACATGGGCTACATCGGTGGCAGCAGTCACCCAGCAATACTTTGGTGCCTTTTGTCATTGCTGACAGGAGTGGAAAATATTTTTTTGAGGCTCCTGGGTGCTGTGCGATGTGATAGTCTCGAAACATGCAGGATGTCTGTAATTTTCACTAGCCTCTGTCAATGACAAAGGGTTTGGGAAGCAGTTCTCGTTTCAGAATCGCTCTGGAAATCAGGAAGAAGCAGTATTGACAGGTCTTGACTCTTGAACTGCGATGAGAAGAGCTCCATAACTGTTGCGAGAGAAGGGAAAAACGTGTCATGTAGATTTCTGCCACAGACGTGAAATATAGCTGAAATTTCTTGACAGACACATGGAGGTTGGCTCCTGTTTCAGACAAGCCTTGTCTAGGTGACCCATAAACCCCCTGGGTTCTGGGGGAAGTTTTATGTAATTTGAAATCATAGAGAAGTTGTTGGATTGGGTTGATTTCTCCTGGAGTTCTCAAGCTTGTTCAAACTCACAGGCTCACAAGTCAATGTGAATTAAAATTCTGCCCTGAAGGCCTTGAAAGGCAACTTTGCTTAGAAATGAAATTGCCAGGCTTCACTGTTCTGCTTCTAAAGCAATTCACTGGTGTTTAAAGGGAGGCTTGACTGAGCTCGTGATAAGACACTGATGCTGGCTTTTTCAGCATTAACCTTACAGCCTTCAAATACAGTGGGCTTGATGCTGCAGCAACTGGGAATTACTGAGAAGAGGAAAATTAGAACAGTGTCAGCAGTTAGAGGTCTGATTTCTGGCTACAGAAAAAAACTGCAGCAGTGGAAAAAAGAGAATCCTGCTGGCTTTTGGGATAGTGAGGCTACGGAGGAAATTTGCCCTTTATTATAGAGACTGCATGGAGCTTTGAGAGGCCTTGAGTGGTCACAGGTAGATTAGCAACAGGAGAGGGAGCTCTCAGTGCATTACCTAAAGAGGAGGGAAATCCTGGGCTTGGGAGCAAGCCTTTAAATGAAGAGTCCTGCTCTCCTGCTGCTCCCTGTCAATAACATGGTGGTGGCTGCCCTTTTGTAGAGGCAAGACCAATATGGAATGTGCATGTCTGGAAAAAGAAAGGAATTGAGGTACACGGCAAGGAACAGAGAAGTTTGGGGGTTTAGTAAGCTGTAAATTTCTCTAAAACAAAAATCCACTTCCTCTTGGATCCATTTATACTTAAATGTGACTCAGACTGTAATGTTTGAATGGCTTTCTGGGTGAAGGGAAATGCAATTCTCCCTCCCTATTTGTGGATGGGAGGTATGGAGACAGAGAGAGTGGGATTTGCAGGGGAGAGGAGAGATTGTTTCAACAGAAAAATGTAAGTGGTAGGAAGCTGGCTAGCTCTGCCTCCAGAGCTGTTTAGTGGTGTCAGCTCCAGGCTGTGTCCCAGAGGATGTGCCCTGCACTTGGTGTATCAGTGCAGACAAAGTGCCAGTAAGATGCTTTTTTGGCTTCCAATCCAGAACTTGTTTGCATCTGGGATGAGTGAATGGATCTCTCATCTGAGTGCACCCAGCTGTACAGACATGCTCAAGTTACTTTTTTAATGTTCATGGGGTGAAAAGGGAATACATTCAGTTCTCCTTTAACCTGCATAAGTGCTGGTTCAACTGATTAGCATTTATCTCCTTTATTTGAACGTGCATGGTACTGGCCTTTATGCACATGTTATTGCCGAGCCTGTGATGCTAACTTGGAGAATACCAAAATAATTCTAGCTAAGAGCTTGGATGTTTGTTTGGCTTTTGTTTGTTTTGAGAAGGGAATATGCTAAGCCCTCTTTTGCTTGAATTACAAACCTAAGGTAACTGAATGGGTTTATTTCCAGCTTCTAAAATATTCCTGACTTTTTTTCCAAAGGGTTTTGAGTGAAAGAAACTTCCTGTGAGAGACTGTTCCTCATATTCTGTATAACATAAAAGAAAAAAAATTCTTTGCTTTCAGAGTGTACGTTTGTATCTCTATACTCATGATACGTTTGTCTGGGGTTTTCTTCCTTAAATTCTTTGGATCAAAGCAATAATAGAAATCTAAGTTTTTATTCATTAACTTCTCTCCAAGTTTTGTAATTTTCTGGAATTAAATTGGGAATCTGGGAATAATACATGATCATAGACACAATGCATATCGTGCAGGCTTATTTCCAGAATGTCAGTGGAGGGTTATAGTAAATACTTTTGTCTTGCTGTAGTGTGATTACAAAGATGCTTGTGCAGCTTGGGACATTGCATTTAAAAGCAAGAAATGTAAGAGGTATCTGGCAAGAGAAGATAATATGAATTAATTTCTAGCATTGCTGTTGTTCTTTACTATGTTCTGATTGGGCAGGAAGATCTGCAAAAAAAAAAAGTCTTGGTCACATCTGTATGGCTTTGAATACCTGTCAGGAAGAAGAGCAATCCGGGGTCACAGTGCTTTAAACACTGGCAGGTCTCAGGAGAGACTCAGGTGTGTTGCAGTTACCAGAGAGGAGAAAATGTGGCTTAACTGCAGCGAGACCAACACACTTCTTTTTTTTTTTCCTCTTCAACTAAACTAAGTTCAGTTTAGGATGATCTTTAAAACCTTATTAAACAGTGACAAGTAAATAATAGCAACTAGAGTCTGTATAAGACAAAAGTGAGTGTATGATACTCCTTTCCCAAGTAGTTGGAGAGATGAGAGCTTTAGCCTGCATTCATGTATTAGTCATTGCAGCTATTCAGGAAAGAATTGTGAGGTATTGGTACAAATTTTATTTTATTTTAGATAGGGGTCACTGCAGGATTGGGCTGAGATCTGAGTAGCTACGCACCTGATCTGCCTTTGAAGGCGCACCTGTGCTGGCTGTACAAGTACACAAGTATCCAGTAACTTCTGATCTGTTAAATCCCTGCCTTGTACCAGAGAGTTCATAATATTTTGCAGGATGTACAGACTATGCCATTAAAGAATTGTTTGCAATATATGAATATATATTATGTTTATATGTATTGTTGCAGATTTAGCTGCTTTAGTTATGCAGACTGAAAGATGACAGGTTTGTCATCATTTTGTCTTCTAAGAGAGATTTATTCATTTTGAAAAGCTCTTTTTTCTGGTCACTGAATCCAGACTGATTCCAAGCCCATGCACTTTAGCGGGGTGTGCTAGGGGACTGTTCGGGAGGGTCATGTAGAGGTCAGGCATGCTTCATGCTAAGAAACTGCTTTATGCAGATTTGGGAATAATGCTGTTGTTCATGGTTCCACACAGATGGTACCAGACAGGAAGAAGTGGAAGGTGAACTCAGTGAAGAAGAACGCTGGTTTGGGAATTCTTCAGAAACTCCTTCGGAAGCATCATATGGAGAAGTCCAGGAGAACTTTAAGTTGTCTCTTGAGGACAGAATCCAAGAGCAGTCCACCTCCCCCGATACATCTTTGGGAAGCGCAACGCCGAGCAGCAACACAGCGGAGCTGGGATCCATTGAAAATGAGGCGCTAAGAGACACGCTACAGAGCAAGGAGCACCTTTCTCCAGATGTGTCCTCCCTGGGTGATGAGGAACCTCCTGGTCCAAACAAGCCACTGAGCAGTAACCTGAGGCGGCTCCTGGAGGCTGGCTCCCTCAAGCTGGATGCTGCTGTTACAGTCAATGGCAGAGTTGAGTCCCCCGTAAATCTTGGCTCAAACATCTCCTTCTCTCCGCCTGCTCACCATGCCCAGCAGCTAAGTGTGCTTGCCAGAAAGCTTGCTGAGAAACAGGAACAAAGTGACCAATACAATGCAGGCAGTCACTTTATATGGAATCAAGGTAAGTGGTTGCCAAACTCAACCACCACCTGTGGTTTGTCCCCTGATTCAGCTATCCTGAAGCTGAAAGCCGCAGCCAATGCCGTTCTGCAGGACAAATCTTTTTCCAGGACTGAGGACACAATAAGATTCGAATCCTTTTCCTCGCCTTTTAGCTCTCAGTCAGCCAGCTCCACTTTAGCGGCTTTATCTAAGAAAGTGAGTGAAAGAAGCATGACTCCTGGGCAGGAGCACCCGCCTCCGGCCAGCTCTTTCCTTTCCCTGGCTTCCATGACCTCTTCAGCTGCCCTTCTCAAGGAGGTCGCTGCAAGGGCTGCAGGCACCCTCCTGGCTGAGAAGAAGAAATCACTGGTTCCTGAGGATCCCCTGCAGCTTTCGGAGATGAAACAAGAGAAAGCAACTCCTCCACAGTCTTTGGAATTACTGTTGCTACCAGTCCCTAAGGGAAGAGCATCCAAACCCACTAGTACAGGTATGGATACAATTTGAACCACTAAGTAGAATGTATTTGTTTTGCTATAGGCTTATATAACACCTCTTCCGTGGGTCTGGATTTGGTTTGATTCCACGTCTTATGAAAATAAGAAATAGATACTTTAGGTGAACAATAGAAAAGCTTTTTAAAATACCACTTTGAGACCAAGCTGTCACAAATGTTTCCCTATTTTAAAAGTATGAGTGTACAGTTCAGCACTTTTTTTTTCCTTTTATTCCATACAATGGTATTTTCGTCTCTTACCAAGTTTAGAATGTGTCCACAAAAATATTTAATGGAGAAGATCAAAGAATCCCTGTGAGGGAGCTCACAGTATCAGTGAGCATGTACAAAACTAGTGCTTTTGAAATATTGGACAAGGGAGAATTCTCCCTCCTGCTGTCTCTGTCACAAATGAACTTTTGTGTAATCGCTTACTACCATGTCCTAATTTACCAGAGTATATTATTGTGTTGCCACTTTTCATTAAAATTTTTTTTACAATCCTTTGTTGTTAACAAAAAAAATCCAACTAAACTGCATTTCTCTAATTTGCTCAACAAGAACCATTTTACACGTCTGACTTTCCTCCATCAGTTCCAGCTGTTGACAGTCAAGGAATCAGGGTTACAGGGAAGAAGAAACTGTCTGGGTAACAAAAGCTTTAAAGAACTGGCAAGACATGCAGGGGAATTTAAATGATCCGTCTTCAAAATAAGGAAAAGTAATTTCTTTCATCTCTTTCTATAAAAAGTTCACATCATGGATTCGTATTTCTGGTGGAACATATGGCTTCAGGTGTTGTCAGTGTTCTCCTGCAGAGGAAAAGGAAGCATGGCAGGTATCTTCACGAGATGCACAAAGTGGTTTAGTATATTCCAGTTTTATCAGGCTGAGTTTTATCAGGAACACTAGCTTGGCTGCACAGGTGTAGCAAGCCAATGTACAAATATGAAGCCTGACATGGATGTCGTATAATTGCACTGCTGTTTTTCTGGCCTAACCTCCTTGTTTAGGGATATCCTGAGGCCTGGTCTGTCCCTGTGCAGCTCTTGGTCAGAATTCATAGGTTAGAAGCTATTGGATGGACAGCAATGCTCATCCCTCCTTTGGAAGAGGAGGGAGAGGGATGCAATGAGTTGCAGCCAGTTCCAGTTTCTGCTCTGTGTTATACACGTGTTCTGTAAATGCTTAACTGCTGGGTTTTGTCAAGGCAATTAAAGTGGCAAACTATTCTACCATGGGCCTGGCCTAAGGTTTTCATTAGTTTAGATGAAGTCCTTCACGGACTAACATAAGCTAAAAGCTGAACATTTGTATTTGCCATGAAAATAAATGTTACACATTCCTGATTCCTTTTGCTCATCGAACCTTATGGCACTAAAAGCTGAAAAAAAAAAAGTATGTAATTCTGTAATCCTTTATCTTTTTGTGTCTGTCTGGTTGTTCCTTGAGACTTTTTTTATCTTGTTCCCAGAGAGAAGCATCTTTCCCCAGTAGGTATAGCCTGAGAGGTCTTTTTCCCCCCTCTCATACTTTGAACTTTTAATGGACTGATGAGTTTGCTTTGCTGCTACGAATCTGATTCACTTCCCCACCAGCAACATGTAGCTTTGGTTATGAGATCAATACTCAGTGAGATTAATTAGGTGTAAGTAAGGAGCAGCAAAGATAGAGGCTATTTAAAGAGGAATAAGTTAATAATAAGAGTATGCCTGCTGCTCTTTTGTCCACCACGTTGAGCTATTTGCTCAAAATTATTTCAGGCAAGAAGGTGGAGCCATGGCTTATCACAGTGTAGTTGCCTCTGAAATGGCATGTCAGGGTTGGTCAACCTAATCATTACTTGCATTTTTATTGTAGTAAAGTGGTACAGAGAAGACTAACTTTTCTATCAATCTGTTAACATTGCCAATTTTATAAATTGCTCACGTATTTGAGATGAAGTTTAAAAGGAAGCCTGGAATATCTGTTAAGTTCTGATTGTTTTGAAAGAGTGTAGGTGACAGAGCTTTCTTTTACTGACTGCATACTTATTTGGTGTAACTTAATGCCTGTGATGCTTGCAATTTTGTTCCCAAAACTTCTTTGGGAAGCACTGGCTGATTCTCTCCTCACTGGAGTAACTCTGTGAAATAAAATAGACATCAATATAAACGGAGGGAAGCTGAAACCCATTATTTTCTTTTTATTCTGAGCTTCATGCAGTATAGTATAGAGCTAACGTGGTTCAGCTTTGGAGCACACTGACACAATTCCTTAGTAACACTAATTGTCACTGTTATTGGTGAAGTCACATGCATTCATCCAACTTGTTTGCATATTTTGTAATGTGCTAAATCACCATTGATTCATCCTGATTGCAGATTTATTTTTAAGGGGTTCAAAAACAGGTAATACCTTGTTACACATTTCCTTTCTGGATGGTAACCAGAGGCTGAAGAAAAGATGTGATAGAAGGAAAAGAAGTGATAGGTAAAAAAGCTACCCACGTATTTTTTTCTGTGGTTTCTCTCTCTCCTGCCTTTTGTGAAGAAAAAAGTAAAAATATTTTGAAACAAACATGAGCAGTTATGACATTGTTTTTTGGCCTGCTCTTTATAGATGCAAAGAGGGGAACAATTTGATATTTTAAGTGTGATAGAATATTTTACAAGGAGAATTTCTGAACTTGCAATAGTACATGCTTTGACATTGTGTCCCTTTCTGTACTTCCATAATGACTGCCTGATCAGTTGAATTACAGTGGTTTTGTTTCCTACTTAATAGCAAGAATTGTATTTTAGGACGTGACAGATCTTTTTGGAGGTTTTTATCACTTAGTCCCTCATCAAGGGAATTTGATGTTTGCTATATCCTTATCAGTGATAGTAATGAGATTAAATAGTCTGAAAGAATTTTTGAATAGCAAGATGTACCTTGCTGAGCTCTGGATATTTGAAAACAGTCTTGTCTTTTACAGGGAGGAAAAGGACATCCAGTTCCACTGTAATGTAGGCCTTTCTTTATAATAATGAGAGGAAATTGTTGTGAGAGGTTGGATGGATGGAGGGTTGGTTGTGCAAAGTCAGCAGCAAGGAATTTCTCTTTCCTTCAGCCTTGTGATGGTTCTGTACTTGGAAGTCTAACCATATTTTCCTGATCAATGCCATCAAATCCTTTTTTTAGGTGAATTGGGCAGTAAAGCAGAGTGCAGACATTTAGGAAGGCAGTAGATTTAAAGCCCTGGCAATTAGAGGAGCAGAAGGAAACCTATGACCTGAAGACCTTTGATGGCTGATGCTGCAGCATATCTGCCTGAGCCATAACTAAACAATTTCAGCAGCAGGATTTCTGAAGGTTTTCACTTCTGGTGTTAAATAGATCTGTTATGCAATACCAGCATGCTTTTCAGTTAAGTTGTGGATTCTTCTGTGCATTATATCCTGCTGGCTAACCATCAGATGTGGAAATGGATCATTTTTTAACAGTTAAGCATATTTTCCATACTCTGCTACAACCAGCCTTTGATAGGAAATGAAGCTGAAAAGTGATGATTATGAGAGGCATTCATCTCAGTGCAGTTAAATTATAAAGAACATTAGGACCCAGGTGAGAGAGAGTAGCATCCTCTACTGATTAGTGAAAGGAAGTTTGGGGCATTAACCTTTATAAATTATGGTGACCTTTCTCAGAGGGATAATAACTAGATCCAGGGGGAAAAGGTATATGCAAGGTGGGGGAGGAACCGAAACTTCTGGTACCTGTTGTTGTTTAACCAATGTGTGTTTTTACAGATGAAACTCTAGCATTGAGAAATAATATCTTGAGTATGTTTACAAGGGGAAAGTATTTGACAAGCGGCTGTAAAGAATCCTCTCTTTTTCTTCCCCCTTCTGCTAAGCCTCGGAAGAAGAAGGGGGAAAACCTTTCCAGTGTCCCATCTGTGGTTTGGTTATCAAGAGGAAGAGTTACTGGAAACGGCACATGGTGATTCACACAGGTTTGAAGAGCCATCAGTGCCCACTCTGTCCTTTCCGCTGTGCACGCAAGGACAATCTCAAATCACACATGAAGGTAAGGGAAATCTTTACTGACAATCAAAATACTCACATCATCAGTCAAAAACTGATAGTATACAAAGCTATTTCACTTGCATTTGCAAGAACAAAATTTCCCTAGTTGTACTACAAATGATGCCTGTACTTAAGTAAAGAGATCATAAAAAGAGAAAGAAATAACTTTTACTCCATTGCTTGCCTTTCCATTTTATGCAATGTGGAAACTGCCTTGGGTTATGTCAATTTGGTGCAGCACAAGCTGTCTGTGACTGATTCAGTTCCAGACCTGGAACCACCAGAAGCAGGAATGTTGGTTGGGATGTGACACCACGCAATCCTATCAGTGCTGCTCCCAGGATGCCAGCTAATAACCCTGCATGCCAGTGTCTCACACTAAGTGGGCAAACCAGCTTGGCCAGGCTCTAGCAAGGATCTCTCCATTGCTTTCTACAGACAGACCTGCAGTTTTAACTTTTTTCTTGCTGTAACTTATAACTGTGGGCACTTCAGCAGTGAATCATCCAAACCAAAATGAATGACAGATTGTACTGTAATGATTTGTTTTCAAGTGCTTCCATTAAGTTTAAAGTGTGTTTTTTAACTCAGCCTAAGTTTTGGGCTCAAGCTGAAGATGACCTTCTGAAAGAAGCAACATCTGTGTTGATACAGAGAAATATGAAAATGTGAAGAAACTCATTGTCTTCTTAGCTGATGTACCATGTGGTTGCAACAGAAAGTGCCCTGTCTTGAAAGCTGTAGAATATTGTTGATGAAGTAAAAATGGTACCTGTCCTCTTAGCCCTTTGATGAAGAAGCAGAAGTGAAAAAGTTTCCCTTGTAAATGCAGTTGAGTTTCACAATAATAGTGAAATGTTTTTTTATAGCTCCCAGTTTGTCTGTTTTAGATGAATGTGTGTAACAGTGTATCAGGCTGGTGTGAGGGGAGACAGAAATGCCTGTTCAGGTTTCATATATGCTATTGCAGAATCTGAGCTCACTGGGCAAGAGTCTGGTCTTGCTTACACTCCAGAAACTGTTCCCTTCTGAGTAAACTATTCAGATTCCTCTGGTCACAACATCAGATCTTGCTACGGTTTAAGTTGTTGCTAGGTCTGAAATCATCCCCCTAAAGTCTGAAGGCTCATTCCTTAACACTTCTGCTGTAGATCAGTGCACTATTCCCAGGTATCCCCAGTGTATCAAGCTAATCCTTATCAAGTAAGCTCAGTGTTTATGGCTCTCTCTTTTAGGACTTGATGTTCCATGTTGAGTAGAGGGCACAGATGGCTGTCCTAAGCAGAGGATAAATAGATTGGATGGGAACACAGCATGAAAAGAAAGTGTGGGGTTTTGACAACCTGCACAGAAGCATGCATCACCTAGAAGCTTAGTACTTGCTGGCAAAGACCTGTTGTTGTCCCCTGCTTTGTAAAGGACATCTCTATTGTTCCCTGCAGAGATAATTGTTCTCTGCATTTTTCTTTGCCTTACTGGCAAAAATTATTGTTTGAAGGCTGAGGGCCTATCCCTTCCTTTTTGGCATGGTGATTTGTGCAGGTGGGCACAGGTAGGATGTTGGAGAAAACCAGGGACTTTTTCACTGTCTCTGTGTGTTCTCAAAGTGATGGCTGTCTGAGGCCCTTGTGCTCTTTTCTGCTCCCCTCCCAGCATTAATGCTTTCATTAACTGAGCCTGGATCTGCTACAAACATACCTCCTTGTACAATCGTGTAGCATGTAGTGCTAATTATTTGGTAATATGGTGATTATGACCAGGTAAAGCTCAGTTAGAAATCACCAAGGTCACAGTCAGGCCTGCTTGACTCAATGGAAGATATTTCAGCCACCTTCAGCCTTACTGCGGAGGCCAGATCTGAAGTCTCCTCAATTGCTGCAGTCCAGTCATGCAGCTCATGATGGACTTGGACATCTTTGCTGGTAAAACTGCCCCTGTTTGAGGTGAAAGCAATTGTCTTGCAAAACCAGGTGGTTTGCATTTGTTTTCTGGTCTTACGGGTAGATGTAAAGAATCACAAGCACAACAGTCTGAAAGATGACGTTTTATTATAGTTTCAATCAGTTTCATAGACTTTCCTCAATTGGCTAGACCATTAATAAAAATATTTTCTATCACATCAAAATTGAAGCAGGTGAATGAGGAAGGAGTATGTTAGTCTTGTGTCCAAAAATGTCAGACATAATTTGAATTCCCTTTGGTGGAAGTATAAATTGATACCAAGATTAAAAATAAAAAAATCCAACAGATTTCTCATTATAAAACAGTGCTGCCTTTAAATCTATATGTATATGATATTATAATAACTGGCACATATATAAGCCAACAGCATTCAAAATGAACTGAATACACACCAGAAATGGTACAGCACAGCTGGGAGCTACTTAGGATCCATGGTTCTGCTTGTGCGAGTTGGGTGTGTTAGTTTTCTTATTGTCTAAGTATCCTTTGGGAGCTACCTGGCCTTATTTCCTTCCTGGCAGGCAGCCCATGAAGGTAGAGCTGCTTCTGCCTCTCCACCCCTTTCTCCCCATGTGTCAGCTGTGGCTACAGGTGAAGACATATTTTTCAAAACCAAAAAGGCCACTCAGAACTAAGGTACTGGGCTGATGTTTGTCATTCATTACAAGCCAATTTTTATTCCAGGATGCTGTAACAAACCAAGCTTTTTTCCTTTATGCTGCTCTTTGGTTTTCAGGTTTTTTGCTCTATTGATAAGGATAACAGGCAAAATGTGTTGAGGGGTTTTGTCCAGCTGCAATCCTCAAAATCTGATTGTTTTGTTTTTACTTCCTCCTAGGCAACATAGCCATGAGCTTGAACTGTTGTTTTTTTTTTTTTTTCCTAGGTTCTTGTAGGCATTCTCTGCTGAAACAGGTTTTTTGGAGATTTAATTTCCATGAGTGGTTTGTGTATGTCCATATGGGCCTTCTCTACTGTGTGTGTCTTTAGACTAATAACCAATAACTATATAATATATATACTGTGTAATTTTATGATAATTATAACATGTCTAAACAACTGACCCAGAACACAACATTGCCAACATTTTCGGTGTCTCGTCTCCTGCTATGGAGAAAATCTTAATAGAGAGCTGGAATGATTCCAGCCCTGACCCATATTCAGATCTGCATGTGCTACCCACCACATGGATGAAGCTTTCTTCCACTAAGGGCACTTTGCCAGGGCCAGCTCACAACTGGAGGCGAGGAAGTGAAAGGCGCAAGAAGGGAAACAGAAGGAAAGTTTCCACACAGACACACAACAAACAAGGGGGGCTGCCTAGCCTGCCTTTTAAGGCACAGAGTGTTATCTATAATTGTTATATCGTGTTTAGATTCCACAGTGATAGACACCTTAGCAAAATCCTAAAATAGATGCAGTACAGAATTTTATTAGGTTTTTTTGGAGGCAAATTGTAGTGTATGTGTAACCACAAGTTTGGGCTCTTATTCCCAGGAATCAGGGGGGGAGCATCTCAGCAGCTGATTCTCGTATCATAGCATGGTTTCCAGGGATGCTGGGAGTACTGAACTGAAAATGAAGCTGGACAAAATGAATGCGTAACTGAGGGAAGTGTCTTGTCCAAGCAGGCAGCAAGTATTATGCTTGAGTCAGTCTCTTTGTTTATCAAAATATATATTCCATTGGAATATGTTTTCTTCTTGAGACAGTATCTTATGTACTTCTTCTGCAGAAAGCAATGGAAAGTTGTGGTGTAATTCAGCAAGATGTAGTCAGGCTTTTCTGTTTTTCCTGGTAGGGATTGCATTTTCCTCAGAGCAATACCACAAGCATCAGTCAGACTTTGGCCAGTTGGTGCCTTTGGATCATGCACATATCTCCCTCAGCAATTGGTGGACAGATAGGCTGTGAGATCATACAGATATGTTCCAAGAAAGCAACAGGATATTAGCTGGAGCACTTGGAAGGGGGAGTGAGGAAGAGGAGCATATGGCCAAAAACAATATCTATAAATGTTCCTTGTGCTGCTATATAGGCATAAGGCAGAAATAGGTGAGCTAGCTGCTCGAGCAGTGGAAAAGAAGTTTGGCATTGTGAACACGTGCTGGACCATGAGGGTTTGATAGAAAACGAGAGAAGAGAGGATGAAGCTTAACAGGAAAGTTCAGTGCAGTGATAGGTAGGTCATGTGATGCTCAACCACAGGATTTTCCTGCTTTAAAGAGGAACCATCTCAGTGAGATCCTGATTAATGTTCCTGTCTAATACAAAGAGGGTTATTATCAGCCTCGCAATTAGGGAAAGGCTATTAATTACATGATAGTGGGAACCAGAAAAGGTTCTGAGGAATGTGGCCAGGTGCTCAGTGCCCCTTAGAGATTTGCCTTTCCCTCTTTCTTCCTCAGCTAGTGTCAGACAACTGAATGAGCTTTCCTGATCCATTTTGGTGAAGGATAGGACTGGTTCTTTTTAAAGCATCTTCACTTTCTTGGGAGAGGGAGGTTGACTGTGTTTTATGGGAGGGGGTTTTGTTTATTTTTAAGTTAAACTTTAAGAGCCCTGGGAGGCACCTGTGATTCCATGACCTCCCCATCAGCTGAGGGGAGGTAATGCAAGCTTGCACAGCTTTTCAACACGTGAGATCTGTGCCCAGAGTCTCAGACAGGTACCAAAAATGACTTCAAGTATCTCCCTTTTAATCTTGCTTTTTGCATGAGACAAAGATAAAACAAGGTATGCATTGCTATCTTATATCTTAAAAAAAATAATAATTTTTTTCTAACACCTAGTCCAGACCAGCCCTGCAGAGATGCCTTTGTCCCCCTTTGTTTTCAAGCAAAGCAAGGAAATCATTTAAAAAAGAAAGTGCTATATAAATAACATGTGTCCTGAGGGGAAGGATCATATCGAAACTAGCACCATAGCACTAAACTTTTGAAAACGCAATATTTTAAAAATGAGGGAATTTGTTGGAACAAAGCATGAAATGAAAAAACAAGAGGGCACATGATAGATGTAAAATGGAAAGTGTAGTCAATTTTTAAAATAATAGCAAAAATGCCTTGTTAAATCCCACAAAAGAAGTGTGAATGCCTGTGTCTCATAACCAGAAAGGAGAATCTGTGCAAAGCATTACCCAGCTTTAGGGAAAGGGAAGGATCAACCTCAACAGTACCACAAAACTGCAGGATGTGCCTGTGTCACTGTTTTCCTCACCCCTACTCCTGTTTTATCCTGTTGGGATTACATGTATTTGTGTGGTACATCTGTATGGCCAGTAAATCAGCAGGATGTTGCTTTTAAGTATGAAAAGATGACTTAACAAGTGGCTTATGATACCAGGAAAGTTACTATGTCCACAAAAAAAAAAAAAAAAAAAGTAACAGAAAAACCAGCACAATGATACAAATGATGTGATATGATAGGGACATGTGGTTTCTGTAAAAGAAAATCATGTGTTCCTCTACTAAGATGTTTTGAGCATGTCAGGAAAATCACGGACTTTAAAATCAGTTGAAATTTATTTGGTCTATAAAAAAAGCCTTTGGCAAAGCTTCTCACAGAGAAGCTGCCAAATAAATTCAGCAATGTGATGTACTATGGCAAATTAGAAATTCACCAAGAGACGGTAAAACAAAGGGTAGGAAGGAATTAGCAATTTTAAGCATGACAAAAGACTAACAGAGGGGTGTTCCATTACTAAAAGTGGAATTGTGCATATTTTAGCAAATGTGATCTACCCAGAGTGATGACTGTGGGTAAGAGAATTATAGATGGTACAACCTTATGTGCATGAATCGAGATTAAAAAAGGCAACGCTTGAAAGGGAACAAAAGGAGACTGCCTGATAAACAAGGGGGCAAATGAAGTTATTGTTGACAAATAGAAGGTACTGTACCTTGGAAACCAGAGTCTAATAATGCACCTGGCTGTCGGATATAATGAACTGTAACTGCTCAGGAAAAATATCTGGATATTGTTGTAGACAGTTCAATGAAAACCTTTTCTTGGCGTGCACAGCAGTGGTTAAAAAGCACATTAGATGTTTGAGTGTCTGGAGAATAAAACAGAAATAACACTGAAAATGTAACAATGTTACTATTAGCATATGGTATGCTGCCACTTCTGGTCACTGCATCAAAAAAGACATATGAGAAATAGAAGGGATTTTAAAAGTTGGCAGTGAAAATTATTAGTGGGATGGCAAGAAAGGACTCCCTTTGAAGAAAGAAGCTGAAAAGAATGGGACTGCCAGGAGGGTGAGAGAGGTGTGATCAGAATAATGCTTGATAGAGAAGATAAACTGAATGGCCTCTTCTTTTTCTTTCTTGTAATGTGAGAATGAGGAGGCAACAAGACAAACTGAGAGAAGCAAAAATTAAAAATTTTGACCAATATGTAGCTTGTACCCAAGTCCTCAAACAAGGCATAAAGTTTGTAAGGACAGTATAATTCTGTTGAAAATTACTGCATGTGTCGTAGCAAGCATACACTGAAAAAACTGCAGAACCACAAAATATCATTTGAGACTGGGCAGGCTGTAGGGTTAAAATAAAGATGATACAAGTCCTTTGCCCCGTCAAGGAGTACATCCATGGTTAAGGGAAATAAACTCCGAAGCCAGAAGCCCTTAAGTGGTTCTGGCATAAGTCAAACAGTAGATTTATGGGATTTTGAAAGAAGCATTGTGTATGAGCAGGTTGTGCACTGTGGCTTGTTGCAGTGTAATTCAGACAGATCTAAATCTGGCAGCAGCTGGGCTCAGACTGGCACTTTGGGGAAAACCTGCCAGCTGCACTCTTGTCTCCTCCTGCTTGTGGTTCTTGCAGGAAGAGCCTGTTTGAGTCTAAAGAAGACATCTGATGGCTTGGGTAGCATTAGCAGAGTGTAAGAGCCATTCTCTGCCTCATGGAGGGAGCAGGCAGCTTTTTGGGCTGTAATATTGCATGGCCTAAATTTCTCCTGTGGCTTTCTGTGTAGCTCTACGGGGTTTCTTGTTTTTTATTCTGAAGCAAGTAGTTGCTGCCTTGACTTTTCCCTCTAAATGGCAAAGAATGGCAATTCTTGGCTCTTTTAGCTGTTGTTGAATGAGAAAATAAGGGACAATTTTTCCTTTAGAGGGATTTTAGCTTAGCCGTAGTGTTCAAATTTTTAAATTAATATTATTTATTTTTGAAAATAAAATAAATGTTAAAATCTTCTGGTGGGAATGGACTCTGGACATTGGGGGCTAAATCTTTGGCTTAATGTTTTTACGTTTTTTCTTTTTCTAGGTTTAAAATTTTTCCTTTCAATACTCAAAATATTTGGGTTTGAACTCTGCCATTCCTTGGCTGCAAGTTGCAAATGTTCTTTATTTTATGAGAAATCACTGGTGATGAAGTTACTGTCTTTGGGCAGGAAAAAAAGTCCAAATCAAATGAATCAGTGGCTCGTATTTTCATAAATTCTCAAAAGATATTGCAGGCGTGGCATGCCATACTCCCGGGGAGAGAAGGTGGGCTCCCACACAGGCTCTGTCACCTGCCTGCAGCAGTGACAGCCTTCTGAAGGCATCCTATTGATGGCTGTGATAAGGGCCTGTGGAAGACGTGGCTAAATACACAGGCAGGGAAATGCTGATTGCAGGGGATCCTGGAGAGAAGCCCTGGCACACAGAATCTGTGGGTGTAAGAGATAAAGTTGCCATGGTGAGGGTGCTTGCTGCCCTGAGTACATCTCGGTGTTCTCTGTGAAGAGTGCTTGCACACTGTTGTGCTCACAGACCATCCTGCTTCCAGTAGTGTAGACAGGCAATCTGGTTGGCATTTTCATTGTAACCTGCTAATATTTCGAATTTATTGTGCTGCTATTCTTCTGCAAGGTTGCTTTAAAGCTGTTTTAGGTTAGCCACTAGGATACTTTCTTGGTCTTTTTTGTTGTTGTCAGGTGCAATTATAAGATTCCAGATTTGCTTTGTCTGTAAATGTCATGCTTATACAGTATTGAGAATGTCATTCTGGCCAAGAGAAATTCTCTCTGGCTATCTGTCTAGCGCCTCCAGAGCCTCCAAAGAACCACTGAATGAAAAGTTACACAGCACTGGTGAAATGTGTCTTCACTGAATGCAAAAAGGACAAAAAGAGGGACATCTCCCAGCTTTGCATTTTAGCAGACCTGAGCTGAGGGCTTGTGTAGACCTGGAAATCCTGGATCTGAGCTTGTGACTGAGTTCCTCTTACTATATAGGAAATTAATCAGGCCAAGTCTACAACCATGGGAAAGTCCAGCCTGAATTCTGACAGAGCCTTGTTTGGGAAATGCTGCTGTTACCCCGGAGCTCTGCAGTGTCTGCACCAGGACCCTCGGGATCTAGATCTCAGCTCTGCAGGAGACTGGAAAGTGCTGAAAGCCTTAGCTAAAGCTATGTTTTCCAAGCTCCTTCATGTAGATCTGCAGCCCTCAGGGCTTTTGGAATCCCAGGCTGTAGCAGCAAGCCTTGGATCCCTGGCACAGCTGGCTGCTTTTGAGCCAAGCCCAGGGAGCAGGGGGAAGGAAGAGTGCCACTCAGTAGGGTAGGGGAATCACACCTTGTTTGCCAAGAGTTCATCAAACCTCTCCATGTTTCAGGTGAAATATTTAGCATTCAACAAATTGCCATTTTCCAACAAAAATCTGTCTCACTGAAATGTTTCCAACCAACTTGAGTCACAAGTGAAAGCGAATGTGTGGAGCTCAGCTGGTGCCAGTGTGCCCTGATCACATGTTCATCCATTAGTAAGGAACAAATGCGTGTATTTGCCAGTCTTTTTGCAGGGAGTAGCCTGGAGTGCTGCTGTCAGGATTTAAAATTTATTTGTGAAGCCATAGCGAAAAGATTTTTCAACAGCTCTGCTGCTGTTATGCTGGGCTCAGTTGTTCCTTCCCTTTAATGAGTACTGTATGAAGCAAGAAATTGTATAATTATATGTATATAGCTTATATAGTTTAATGAGTGTGTCTGTTCATATAATACGTGAGCCATTACATACGGATGGATGGAGCTCCCTTTAAAAGGTAATGGGGATCGAGCCTGAGGATAGCAGGCGTTGTATTCATACTGGAGCATGCAGGCTCTATGACAAAGAGCCTGCAGTCGAAATATGAGGACAGTAAGATTAACTGTGATACTTAATTGACTGATAAACTAGAATAAATGGCAGACACCATCTCTCATGTTTCTATTTTATCATAGAAGAGCTGTTTATTTTCTGGTAGAATTAATTTGCAGCAAACTGTTTCAATAGCTCCTTGGTACTGCCAGGTGCTGTGTTTTTACTCTAATGATATGTAAATCAATGATGGACATTGCTGTACTGTTTGGGTGGTTTTTTTTTTTTACTGGGTTGCTCTGAACATTTATTATTAGTTAGGTTGCACAGAGCGATGTTTGGTTTTTAATCAAGAGAGCTATTAGTTATAGCTTGGAAGTCTTTATGCACTGACAGGTCATCGGGATCTAGTTGTAAGGACTGTTTGATCCAAAGCAGACTTCATCATTTCCAAGCTGCACAAGCAGATGTTCCTGATTTATTTTGTTTTCACTTGAGTTTGATGTTTATGTTTTTTGACTTGTGTGAAAGAATCCTACTGTTCCTGGTGTCTGACCACTTTCCAAGTGCTCAGAATGAAAAGTTCACTCATTAGTTAATATTTTCTTTTTTTTTTTTTTTAAGGATGTGAGGAACACAGAGTTGAGATTTCTACGATGCTATTAATTTTCTTGGCTTAATACATGCTTTTATCTTTCACCTCTTGAACCAGGTTCATCAGCACCAAGACAGGGGTGAGACCTTCCAATGCCAGCTATGCCCTTTTACCTCCTCCCGCCACTTCAGCCTGAAACTCCACATGCGCTGCCATCAACATTTCCTCAGGACAGAGTCTAAAGTGAAGGAGGAAATGCCAGAAACTGAGGTGAAGGGGTCATTACAGCTAAACAGTGATTCCTGCCCGGGACCACAGAGGGAAGGAGCGGGGCCTGACCTCACGGGATCAGCATCTGTATCCAAAACGCCCGACGTGGCTGGGCAGCCTGCTGGGGGGGTTCCACCTTTGCTGGTGAAAGAAGAGCCCAAAGACGACACTGGCGCCTCAGCTGCACCTTTTGCTGTTAGCACTGTTGACAGAGCCCCCAATAACACGAAGCTGAAAGACTCCTCTGACTTTGTGGCCAACACAGCATCAGCACTATTCAGCCAAGACATCTCTGTCAAGATGGCATCAGATTTTCTTATGAAGCTGTCAGGTAATCGAACAGCAGCATTGGCTGCTCCTTTATGGACTAAGAGACACTTTGTCTTGGGTTTGCTAAATCAGGGGATTGCAAGGAGTAAAACATTGTAGCTTCTTATAATTTCTTGTTTCTTTTGATAGCGGAGGTATATGGTGGAGGGCAGAGGGGGAAACAGTGAGAGGAGGAAGGGTTTTGCTGTTTAATTGCTGGGATTAGGAGTGAGAATTTATCCAGGCTTTCACATTCGTTAGTATTTACTTTGGCAAATCTCTTGTGGTGTGTTTTCCAGGCATGCTGAATATCTGTAGTTCTAGCTTGAAATCACTGAGGGTCACCCAAGTGTCCAGCATATTCAAAAATTCAATTCTTAAGTTCTCTGCCTTTACCCACCTCTTAAAAAGGACCAATAAAATATTGGTCACCTTCCTTTCCAAGTAGAATTTGAGGTCTATCTAGTAAATGCATGTGAAGTGTGAGTGTTACTGCATTTGGGTTTTGTTGTTAACACTTTTAAAAGAAGAGTAGTCCTAGAGATTCATGTACAGCTTTTATTATTATTATTATTATTATTTTAATTGAAATCCATATCTAATGCCAAGCATGTGTTTAGTGTTTTCTCACTGTCATATTATTGCTGTAAGAATGCTATTCGTGTGTGAGACTGAAGTGTAGGATGTGTTTAGGGTGGATCTATTATATTTTATGTGCACTTTTATTGATTTGACTGAACACTTCAGAACAGTTGATATGCTGGGCAGGTGTTCTATTCCAAATGTTTTCAAAATTGGCCTTGAATTTTTGAAGAGAAAGAAGTCAGGAGAAATGTCACTCAAGAAACTTCTATTTCACAAGGAGATCTCAGTCCCTATGGGAAGTTTTAGGCTTTGGAGATAGAAGATAACCTTTACAACAGAAAACAATCAGTCAGCTTTCTCCTTTAAATGGAAAGTAAGTTATATTTGAGCAAATTTTATTGTCAGATAAACTAAGGAATTAGCTCTGTTTTAATGCCCAGCCTTGGTGAAACCACAGCCATTTGTTTAGGAAAATCTTTCTCTCCTCATCTTCCCAGATCTTTATACCTTTGGGATCACAGTTCTGTGAGGAATTGAGTAGAATGGGTTAATACAAGAAATCAAGACGGAGGCTTCATGGAGCCAGCCAGGAAAAGAGAAAACAGCTGAGGGCAAGCAGGAGGTGAATTGGGCTGGCACAAGTGGTTTTCTGTGTTGGTTGGAAGAAGCCACAGGACCTTCTCCTGAAAAAAATATTAAATAATCTGTCGATATAAATTATTACCCTGACTGACAAAAAGCGGGCAGGATGAGTCTGGATTTGCTTGTACGTTTCTTTACTTGAGTTTCAAATTTGGACTCCATGTGAAATCCATCTTACACTGTCACACAGCTGTCCCACACATGTTGTTGTTCCGATGTCGATCTTAAATTCGGGTTGCTGTGCACGAAGAGGCTCTGCACATCAGCAGGGCTGGCCTGGGGAGGGTGGTGCTCGTGATGGCTGCATGTAGCAGCAATGAGAGCAGAGTGCAGGAGAGGGGGGAAAGCCTGAAAGCTGGGAGAACATGCAACGGTTTGGTGTGTGGCTTTTCGTGTAGCAGTTGATGGGAAGCTGTTCACAGTTTGGCAGACAGTCATGTTTTCAGTGCCTGATCTATTGGCATCAGAGAAAGGATACAAATGTACATTATTCATGCAAAAAGCCTATGCAGTTATTTTATGGTGACTTACTAAAGGTCTTGAAACCTGACTTGTATGCACTGTTACCTAGCAACTTGTTATAAAGTCGCTGGGGGAGCAAGATGTATCTGTAATTTTGTATGTGCGCACATTTGGATTAAAATGTACTGCCAGTCACCAAGTTTGCTACACAGGAAGAGCGATGTCAGAAGGAAGGGAATTTCTTTTCTTCTGAGATTTATATTGTGTTACATACATTCGGTTCGTGCTTTCCTCAATACAGAGTGCATAAATTTAGAGTAGAAGTAATTCTCTTTTAGCAAGTTGGCTGAGTATTAGCTGCAGTTTTGGTGTCTTGCTCTGCTGAATGAAGTTCCTTTGAGTGATTTCTTTATTACGACAGTCTTGTTAGGCCCATCAGAGCTTCAATTATTTGCCCTACCTTTCCAATGATATAAATCTTTTGACATCTCAAATTGTATATGCCAATTGTAACAGCCAACACAGATTTTTTGAGACCAAATTATGTCAAAACAATCTAATTTTCTTCTCTGACAGGCCTTGTGGCTAAGAAAGAAGCAGTAGATAGATAGATAGACTTTTAGAATTTGGCATTTATTCTTATTGAATATTGATGTTCTAAATGAACATTTATTTTTGCTTGCCAATGTTTATTGCTCCTCTTCTTGCTTGGTGTTAATCTGTATATGTCCAGTTTCATGGGGAACCTGCTGAAGTCCATCCATTGTATGCATGTCTCTCCAGTTTAGAGACAAGGGTGTCACATGTGACAGTGTCAAATGCTTGGCACGGGTCCAGGCAGACGTGTCTGCTCTGCCCCTGTCCACCAGTGCTGTAGCCTCACCACAGAAAGGCACCAAATTTGTCAGGCATGATTTGCCCCTGGTGAAGCCACGTTGGCTGTCACCAATCACCTCTTTGTTTTCCATGTGCCTTAGCACAGTTTTCAGGAGAACTGAGATTATAGCAAATAATCACAAAATCTTAGTAATTAGGACAAAAAGTAACAGGATTGTATTGCTGTAAGGTTTACGTTAGCATTAGGAAAATCTTGCCCAAGCTGAGGTATTTATACCTCTAGGGATAGTTTGGCTGGAGAGATTGTGGCATCTCTGCCACTGGGGAAATTTAAAAACAGCTGCCTGTCAGGTATGGCTGGTCCCATATCAGGCAGTAAGATGGACTAAATCTGTGTGTCTCAATCAGTGGACCATAGGATGTCATAAGCAGTGGCAAGAAATGTTGTCTGAACAAAAACAAGCAGCAAGCTGTAGAGATGCAAATTGGGGAAAAATTTACAGATGTTCAAAGTCAGACCTGATTTGGAGCAGGCCAGAGATGAATTATGGTGACACTGCTCAAAACAGCCACTCAAGTTTTTTTTCATAAAGGCTCATGGGAGCTTTAGATTTAAAGAGATTGAGAAATGCTGGTGTGGGTGACCTTTTCGAGACCACTTCATCCCCAATTCTGTGCCACTGCTTGCCAGAAAGATCTTTAGTTATGTGTTTTATGAAATAAAGCGTAACACAAATCACCAAATGTAAATCTAAAAATTAGAACAAATCTTGAATATTTTTTTTCCAGGTGCCATTCTCTAGGTCCTAGTATAAGGTAGGGGAGGCTTTTAAATTAAATTTAAATTTAAAGGGGTTTTCTGAAATTTTATTCAGATTTATTTGTAAAGACAGTTAGCAGATGACTCTTAACACATAAACAGAAGAATATTTAAGCATGGGCATGTTTTTACCTTCAAATCTTCCCCGTCTTATTTCAGTAGGTCTGCATGTACACTTGGAGTTTTCCCAGTATTTTGCTATGTCAGTGCTTTGCCAGAATGTTTTCCTCCCCCAGTCCATTAATTCCATGTTGAAACTTTGTAACAGCATTCGTATCTTAATTTGAAGAGTATTTGATTTTCCTGTTTCAAAGATTTCAGTGGCAGACATTATACAACACATCTCTTTAAACACTGATGTCCTTCCACCCACTTTTCAGGCTTGGGCTTTTTTTTTTTTTTTTTTTTTTTGGTAATAAAAAATTCTTACACAATGATCCAAACTACAATGGCCAGTGTACCCTAGTGATGTTATTACTGTGCCTACGTTATGTGCTGCAGTAACTTTTAACATTCGGACATAAATGAATCCCAACAAAATGAATGGGATTCTTGCACTATTGCTCTCCATGGGATTCTGTGTGGAAGCAGTAATTGGTACACATCCTTCATTGCTGGCCTCTCTCCCCCACCTCTCCGGGTTTAAACAAGTGCATTGCTCCAGCAAGCAGGTCTCTTCATCTTCTGGGGTGGTATCAAGTGTGCCCCGCTTCTGCTGTTCTTTTTATGTTCCCCAAGTTACTTGCATGGAAAAACTTTAAAAAAAGATAGGAGGAAGGATCTAAAATGCTGAGAGTTTGGGGCTGGCCATGTTAAACCAGTTTGAAACTGCTTTCTCTCAGTTTGTCGTATCTGCTGTCACTGTTGTGCAAGGAGTTAAGTCTTTGTTTTGGGAAATAAAGCCACCATGGGACCTTGGTGACTGTCCAAAATATTTGGGCTTTTCATTCGTGTTTTACTAGCCGATTCCATTGATGGAATAATGAGAGAGTAAATCATCAGACAGCTACATACAGCATATTAGTAGAAAAGCTAAGTAATCACTTAGATTATTTGTTCTGTTTGGCTCTTGAAAATTACTACATTCCTTAAAGGTAACACAAGTAATTTGAAGTGTTTTATTGTTTGCCATTGACGGTACTGAACTGGCTGGCTTGAACTCTTCAAACAGCTATTTTTAATAAAATAAAAGCATGTCCAATTAAATTGCCATAATTGAGGTATTTGAGTATCAGGTTCCAAAGAAAAGACCATGCTGTCTATATTTAGGATTTGTAGTTTATATAAAATTTCAATTAGAATATGTAAGTGCACAGGACTGGCAATTATTGAGCCATGTCCTTAATTTAAAAATACTGTGAATTCTGTAATGCTGCTGTCAGTGTAAATATCCCTGATGTCATCAAGTTCTCTCTTTGAAGTCTCTCCAGATTCATGTTTTTCTAGTTTTCATACAGACCTTTAGTTTGAAGTAAAATTGTGAAGGTGCAATAGCACATCTACTTAAAACCTGGGAAAATAAAATCTTGTCCTAATCTTTGCTACTGATATATCATCACCCTTTTAATCTCTTTTCAGCAATTTCTAGTCTTGCATCCACAATTTCCCAGCATCCTTAAAATCACACCCATCGTGTTTTACATCTTGAAGGAATGTGTAGAATTTAGCAAGATAAAGCAGTGTAGTCTCTGTTCTAATTCAGCAATTTAAATTGCAGAATAACAAACTCCTTTTTTTGCCTGCTCAGTCCAATACAACTTACAAGAAGCCAGCAACATGATTCTGGAGCAGGTCTGTGCTTACAGTTTAGGTTCAATTTCTACACAAACTCTTACATTTGGAGTATAGGACTGGACTAGGCTGATGGCTCTTTTGCTTCCCTGAATACACCATTACTCTGGGCAGAGGTCTGAGCTCATGAGCGTGTTTCTCTCATCTATCCAGAATGGGATTTGAAAACATTGTTTGTTCAATCATCTCTGATTGTTTGTTTTGTTTTTTGTTTTCTTAAACAAATATAAAGGTCGGTCTGGTGATGTTTCTCTCCCCTGTTTTTGCTCTTTTGTAGAGAGAAGACATTCCCATATTGCAAGTGATTCTTTCTTATCAGCAACAAATTCTTCCTTGCTCATTTCACTGCTCCCTCTCTTTTCTCCAACTTCCTCACAATCTTACCTGTTCTGCTGCTGTTTTGGTTTTTACCTGGAAAGGAGGAGAGGGTCTTGGCAGATGCTACAGCCTTGTTTAGCCTGTGGGACTTTGGCTGCATAACAGCATCTTGGGGCATTGGGAGAGATGTGTGGTTCTGCACCTGTCTTAGCCATTTGCCTGATTCCTCCATTCCACTTGGTCTAGAGTACAGGGAAATTTTGAGGGCACAGTAGCAGGACTGGTCATTCTCCCTTGTTATGTCTCATTGTGCTTGGCTCCAGCTCCCTAAATATGGAGCAGCTTTAAAGAACACCAGGATAGTTAGCTGGCATTTTCTTAACCCCTGCTCACAATTTTTTTACTTAAGCAAGGTGGTTTGTCACACCTCATATTTTAAGTGGTCTCCTGAAGCCCAGGGGTGTCAAGTCATGGCATCATCATATTTGTGATTCTCTATTCTGCCATTGCACTGCTTTGATAAAAAGAAACTTTGCAATGCTGAGCACTCTTGAGTTACGAGTAGCTTTCTCATTGATAACGCCCATCCTGTCCCTTGTAGCCCTATAGGTTACTTTATTTGGCTGAGGGCAGAGTAGAAGGCTTTAAAACTGAGGTGTAATTTACTGAGAATTCCTAGAAGGGTTAGGTAGCATGAAGTGCTCTGGGACATATTAATACTCCAGGGCAAGAGGCACTAAAAGGAAATGACAGACCAGCAAGGCTGTCCTGCCAGAAGAACAGTATTTTTCCTTTTGGGCCACTTACAGTGTGTGCAGCCTCTGTGTTTAATAAGATGAACATAATTCATCAGCCCAATTGGATTTTAGTCTGGAGATTCTCCAACAGGTTCCAATTCCATAGATTTTTCTTGCAAAGCAATTAGCTCACCAGGGGCTGCTTCTGCAGTGTTTGTGCCCCTTTCTCAGTTCTTGAAAGTCATCAAATACAACCCATAGTCCCCATGTGGAATCCCAGTTCCCAAATTCCCAGAATGGACATTTCAATTGCTAGAGAATAAAATAGTAGGTGACCCAAGTCCCACCCTTTATTGACCACAGCTGCCTTGAGGGTATGTGATGCCCACTGTCATCGGACTGTGTCTTCCAAATACTGCAGAATTGGTCTGGCAAAGGCCCTTGGCTTCTTTTGACCACTGCAGCTCACATCTTTCCATGTAGAATGGGAGGCTCTCTGCGTCACTCAGATGCTCCAACTCCAGCAGGACTGGATACAACACTGTCATGCCATGGTTGTCATGCCATGGTGGCTCTGAGGGAAATCTCAAGAAGACCAGTTCAATTTCCAGTGCCTTTTGGAATGTGTCCTTGCTTTCCCCTTTTCCCTCAGCCATGACTGGTCTCTAATCTCTGTAGCTATAGTCTGGCATCACTGATTAAATAATATGAAGGTGCAGTGATGTATTGTGGCGGTTTCATCACAGTTCCCTTCAACCCAGACTCTATGGATGCTTTTTCTCATGGCCTTTTTTTGGGGCAGTATTTTTCTTGTGTATTCTGTTTCCTTCCTCATGTTCTTCTCTCGGACAGATGGAGCAGTGACCAACTTCTTGCTGATTGTGACTTGTAACACTGAGCTTGGCTTAGAAGTAATCATCCCGTTTTTCCTCTTTCAGTTATAAACATGTTGAGCATTTAGAAATCCTCTGAAGTGGACTGATGGAGTTAGCAGCTTCCACCAGAGTGTTTCAGATTAGTGGCAGATGCCCAAAGCTTTTCTTGTGGCATTTGGCAGTTTCAGGGGAGTGTTATAACTTTCATCATCTACTTTTGCCAAATGGCTCAAATGATTCCAGTTGCCAGGAAGATAAAAATCAGCAGTCTGGAATATTCTTTGATCTGTGTTTTTTCTGGATATGGAATGGAACAAATGGAGCATTATCCACCGTGCTTGAGAGATTCCTGCCTGTTGGTTTCATTTGCTACGTGGGTTTGTTTTGTTTCCTCACTGTGTGTTTCAAAATTAAATTGCTGGGTTTTTTTATTTGGTCTGCAGACAACACATCCTTCATTCTGTTCTCACTGCTGTTCAGAATGGATGTAAGTTAAGTACAAATCAAGGATATGTGTATGTATCTATTTTTGTATGTAGATAGAAGATACTCTTCCTTCTGGGGAATAATTTTGTCGTTCAAATATACTTTAATAATCTTCGACATATTCTTTCTAATTCTTGTCTAGTTCTAATTTTTTTTTAAAGATTCCTCAGTCATGGGATTTTTAAAAACCGGACATAGTAAACTTTCGTTTCCCTTATTTGCAATGGTTTTTTCTTACATCTGTTTATTGTTTTCCCTAAAATGACTAGTAGATGCATCACACTTGCTATTCCCCATGTGTTAGCAATTTTGTGCATAGTTGTGGATCCAAGATGGGACGGAGGCAAGAGTAGTGGGGACTTTTGTTGTTCAGGGGGTCTTTTTTTATGTTGTGGGGTTTTTTTCCCCTCTAGCTTTAATGTATGGATATGATAGACGAGACAATCTCCCCTTTTTCATTTGTCCTTCTATTTTAGGCTTCATTTGCAATAGAATCTGCTTTAGTATATTTCAAGAAAGAGTAAAACTCCTATTAATTGTAGCAATTGGCTTGAAACTGACCTAGTAGTTGTCTGATTTTGTTTTTATTATCTGGTGGAAGAAAAATGAGGCAAATAACTCTTCTATTTTTGTGATTTATCTACAACTTAAATTTTTGGTTTTTAGAAAACATCATCAGTTCAAGGAATGTGCTGCCAGTTAATTAAAGAAATAAGACTCTACTTCTTTCCCAATTTATTAAGTCCCTCTTCTGTCCAAAAAAAAGCAGCTAGAGTAGGCAGAATCAGTGACATTGGTAAGAACAATAGTCTGGGATTCTTCCTCTTCATGTAACACTGCCAAAGTCACACCTTCAGGGCTTCCTCTGGGTTGGGGGACCCCGACTATGTTTTCTTTTTCTCGTAGGTGAAGTATTGTAAACACACAGAGTATACATATCTCATGAAGTGCTCATTTAGATTGTCTGATGCTGTGCTGGTTCACCTGCTATCAAAATTGTTTTGTTTGTCAATGTTACCCTGGATGATGGCTCAGAAGTGTGAGGAGGCAGTGGCTCCTAGCAGCACGTGCTGTCACTGCAGGAGAGATCATGTGGGGTAGGGACAGAAAGGGAAAGGTGGCCAGAGGAGAGGAGGGGAACTTGATTCATTCTGGATCTGTCACTTCATAGGATCAATTAGGTTGAAAAAGACCTCTGAGATCATCGAGTCCAATCCATGACCAAACACCCACTTGTCAACCAGACCACAGCACTGAGTGCCACGTCCAGTCCTTCCTTAAACACCTCCAGGGACAGTGACTCCACCACCTCTCTGGGTAGCCCATTCCGATGTCTGATCACTCTTTCTGGAAGAAATTGTTCCTGATGTCCAGCCTAAACTCCACTTGGCACAATTTGGGACTATTTCCTCTTGTCTTGTCGCTAGCTGTCCAGGACAACAGACTGACCCCCACATGGCTACAGCCTCCTTTCAGGGAGCTGTAGAGAGTGATAGTGACCCCTGAGCCTCCTTTTCTCCAGGCTGAACACCCCCAGCTCCCTCAGCCACTTCTCATAAAACTCGTGCTTCAGACCCTTCACCAGCTCTGTTGCCCTTCTCTGGACTCACTCCAGCACCTCAATGTTATTCCTGAATTGAGGGACTGAGAACTAGACTATCACTAAACTATTTAAACTCTGACGTGATCTACCTTGAATTTTTTGCTCCAATGAACTGTTAGAACTTGTCTTCATCGTAGTAGGGTTTGAGGATACCCTGGGATGAAGAGCATAGAGGCACCACCTTACACCTGCCCTTGGACTGGGTCAAACTGGCTACGAACTTTTGCCTTGGTGATAAGACGGTTTAAAAAAAAATGCTTATTTCTTCCAAAAGCACTCCTTGTGATCCTTTTTCTTGTGGTAGGATAATCTAATAAGCATCTGCCACTGCATACTATAGCACCTAACTCTTGTAATAAGTTCCTCGTTTAGGTCTGTGATATTATATGAAGTGTTACAGAGATTCTGTTTGTTTATGGATGTTTTTGCCATGGTATATGGTTGCAAACTTACACTAATTTATGTGAGTTTAATATCACCTCTATTTTAAGTGGTGAAACAGTGTAGGCTCACTCAGCCTGTAGTGCTTCCTCTACCTGGCTCATTTTCTGCCCTGGTTCATGGCAGAGACAAGGCTGGGTCCACAGGTTAATGGTTGTTCTCAGTGGGTCATCTTTACCTCTTCACTTGGACTCATGCTTCCTTTATTTTCTGGGACAAATTTGAATTAATACCTTCTTGAAATGAATAAATTCAAAAGACCTTTTTTTTCCTCAATGTTCTCTGAAAGTTCAGGCAGACTGTTCTCTGAAAGTTCAGGCAGACTATTCTCTCTCGCTTGCACTCAGATCCTGGTGGAGGTATTTTTCATATCAGCATAGCAGCTGGAGTGGCATGTTTTAAAAGCAAAGGACAGCAGAAGGTAATTCAGCAGAGAAGGTTTGGGTTTTTTTTTTTTTTATTGGTGACCATTCATCACCCCAGGTCAAACCCCAGAATAGACTGGGGCCAGGACAAAGAAGATAGATGGAATTTTTTTGTTAGTACCTCAGTAAAGTTAAGATTGGCTTGAGAGCTCCAACTTGTATTTTTATGGGTTAAAGCATGTTTTAATGTTTCATATTTCTGCTTTTGCTCTTCTTTAAAAAAAAATGCAAAAGCAATTCCTAATGCTGGTAGAAGAGCCTATAGGTCACGTTAAAAATTACAGATGTAAGGTAATGTAATTTCTGAAGTAGTGAATAGAACTAACGTGTATGCGTATGTTGCTTATATGTGCGCTCTTTATACCACTTGCCTTAATCCTGTTCTTTGGTAATGTCTTGCCAGCCAACAAGGAGGAAAATCAAACAACTCTGAAATATAAACTGAAGAGATGTGTTGTGTTACAGGGTAATACATTAGCTTTAAAAATTATTAGCACACCCCCAAAGACAAACACAAAAATATTGAACTGTGTGGAAATGAACAAAGGCTCAAAGTAGCAAATGTAAGTGTCTAACCCTGATAAAGATGGCAATTGTACCTCATATTTTAGAGTTTGGGTCTCTGGGAGATGGTGAGCACTTCATGGTCGGATGCAGGAATTCAGGTTCTCTAGGAGTTTCGGGGGAAATTGCTGAGAAGGAGAGTGTCTGAGGAAATAAGCCAAAAAAAGTGAGGCGACTTGAGAGTAGGTAAGAAGCTGTGAATTGGAGGAGAAAGTAGACCAAGAGTTTAAGCAGATGAATGTTGCCAGATTTTGTTGGGGACAATGCTTTGTCTTTTGTTTTTGTGGAGACAGAAGTTTAGAGAGGTGGGAAAAATGTAAACTTGCCAAAGTTAAAGGCACTCAACGAGTCATCTCCTGTGTGTTACTGGGAATTTAAAGTGATATTTTGGCCAAGAAAAGGCCATGAAGAGACAGAGAAAGAAGATATCTCTTCATGGTTAAACATTAAAAAAATTGTAAGAAGATTTACTTGAAAAATAGTGCAACTTCTTTAGCCTTCTGCTTGTTGTGCATCTGCCCATGAATTTATGTTGGCTGGACTTGGAAGTATTGTTTAAGAGCTGTTCTGGTTTTATTGTTTTAACCAAACACTGTGCAAAGGATCTGCCGCTGTCGAGAGGCATCAGAAAGACCCTTCAAGAATGGCATTGCTCAGTGTGTAGATTTTAAGCAGCTTCCCAAAGTCTCCTTACCCTCCTCTGAGGCTGTACGTCTGCTTAGATAGAGTATTTGAAAAGAATATTTTAAACTTATTCTTTCTTTTTATGGATCTAGAGCTTGGAACAGTGCAGAGCTGTCTTCTGAAAATCCTTCAGTTCTTTCTTAACTTTTAGGACCTAGGAATTTGCTATCTTTTCTCTTTTACTCCCCTCTTAGGTTTTCTGTCTTCCTACTCTTCATCTCTTGCCTCTCCTCCATGCTCTAAAACCTTAGTATGTCAGACCCATGGGCTTTGCCAAATTTGCCTTTACGTGAAACGATATTTTAAATTTCCACGAAGCCTGTAGAAGACCTACAAACCAATGACCAGGGAAGAGCTTTTAGGAGGAGTAGGGGGGAAAAAAGTGAGAGGATGTTGTCTTGAGCTTTGGTACATGCAGTTGTTGTGTTTCAAAACTGCCCCTTTGTAGAAGAGGTGCAGAAGTGTGTTTGCCGCTTGAAGCATCTTTGAGTACAGTTTGATGTGTCTGCTTCTAGTACCTGCTCTAGCATTTCTCAGCTTATGGTTTCTTCCTGTTACTAGCTGCTCCAAGATTATATATTACACTAAGTCTCACTTCTTTCCTTCTCTTGACAGCTGCAAATCAAAAAGAGCCCTTGACTCCTAATTTTAAAGTGAAAGAGGAGCCTAAGGATGAAGAAGCTGCAAGTTCAGCCGTGTCTCAGCCCAGCTATGTGTTCAGCCAAGAATCTGAAGCCTCAGCTCCAAACGTCCCTGAAGAGAAACTCAAGCCACAAGAAGCACAGGCAAATGTGATGAGGCAGGACATGTCAGTCAAGGCAGCATCTGAGCTCCTCATGAAACTCTCAGGTAGATATTTTATTTAATAACATTGAATTTCTTAATTTTTTTGTGTGTGTGTGCTAGCAGGGTTACCTTGCAAGAAGGGAGGTTCAGCCTTAACAGCAAGCTAAGGAACAGTTGAAAAGGCCTGTCTACAAAGTGTCATGTACGTGAAACATCTTAGTTTGGTCTGTAGCCACAGTATCTGATTATCTCTGCTCTGATTTTCAAATTAATGACTATGGAATAAGTCAAAAGAAATGATGCCTTAAAGCTTTTAGGTGCTGTAATTTTTAAAATGTACAAAACTATGTTCATACTGATTTATTCATATGTGTCACTTCATTAACATCGTAAGAACATGTCTGTACTTTACTGTACCTGACATAGCTTTATAAAATATGACTTGTAAAGCCTTTTTTTTCCCCGACAATATATTCTACTCAAAGTTGCAAGATACACTGGTAAAAAAAATTATCTGAACTCAGCCAGCTTTCTGCGTTTAGCAAGAACACTTGAACTTGCCCACATTGCCTAAGTCTTCATAGATTCTTCTGCCAGACAAGTAGACAGTGTACACACATAGGTAGTGTTAAAGCTGGAAGGAGTCAAATAAAAATATATGTCCTGCTAATTATGATTTGTCTACCTGTCAGAATTGAGATTTAAGAGGAAGTAAAAGGGTTGTATTCTTCCTACTGGGATCAGGTTAAGTGAATGATGAAAAGGCTCTGAACTTCTAATAGACCAGTTTTTAGGACCAAGACATGAAAGTCAGTCTGGCAGGCTGGGTTTTGTGCTTCTGCACCTGAACTAGATCTGATAGATTTTAAGTCTTCTCCAAAACTGGACAAGACTTAGTTTTTAATTATGCCAAAGTCATGCCAGAAGTGCTGGTGGGAATGCTTACAAGTTTCGTAACTTCTGAGATCCCTGTCAAACCTACCTGAAATCATTTGTCGATTGGACACTGTCAGCCGTGAATTTGAGCTCAAACTTGTATCTGAAAGACTTGAGCTGACTAGGATCTCCCCCATGAAACATGCAATTAATTCACTCCTGTTCATACCGCCACGCTTCAATTTGCAGAAGAATTTGAATTGTTGATTTGCAAGCCTTCCATGTTAATGGTGCAAAAAGTGCTTCCCAAGTACAAAAGCCAACCGGAGCAGCAGTTTCCAGATTTTTCCCAGACTTCCAAATACTAAACACTTGGTTATTGGTGTAATTCACTGTTGCTGGTGGTAACTGGTTTGAGTGGGGTGTTTTGGTAACAAAGGTTTGCAGCCTACTGAATGCTAAGCTGTGACTATTTTTCTTGGTGCATGTGAATTTATGTAACTATTTTCATAAAGAAAGATCTCTGTAATTCAATGTTTTATCAAGTACTTCAGAGACACAAGGGTTCTGGATTGTCAGCCTGGAGTTCGGCACTAGCAGGCTGTGTTTAAATAGTTTTATTGCCAACTATTATGTTAGAATATTTGTGCCTTAAATACCTGTTTATATGAGAGAAATCCTGCATTGTATAAAATCTTGGTGAAGTCTTCAGCTTGTGTTGGGACCTCCCAGGCTTTAAAGGCTGTAGTAAGAAACACACTGGTGTAACATCTCTCTTACAAGCTCTTAGGAGCTGAGCAGTTTTTGCTGACGGTGTTCTTTTTGGCTAATCCATAGATTAGGAGGTGAAGAGTGACTAGGATTTATGGAGGCAGTGTTACTGTCGTTGGTATTCCTGCATCAGCCAGGGGTGGGGTTACACCCAGTTTGTCACACACAGTTTTCAACTTGCACTTCCCTGAATTACCATCTAAGGCAGAAACTACAGAGGAAAACACTGAGATACAGTTTAATGTAGGACAACTACAGGAGCAAAATCTAAGATGAATGGCTTCTTTAGTGGTTTATTTTGGGTTTTTTTTTAATCTTTACTTTATCTGGTAGAATACTCCCAGATCACTATTGACTTCCCAACCTACCGTAAGCAATTCCACAGCCTGGTTTTGGCGACTTAGAACTTACCTAAATAATTAAGCCACTTCTTCATAGAATCACAGAAGGCTCCTTAAAGATGACAGAATCATTTAGGCTGGAAAAGACCACCAAGATCATTGACTCCAACCATTGACTGCTCACCACCTCGTCCTGGGCCACAGCACTGAGTGCCACATCCAGTCATTTCTTGAACATCTCCAGGGATGAGGACTTCACCACCTTCCTGGGCAGCCCATTCCAATGCTTGGCAACCCCTTCTGTGAAAAAATTCTTCCTGATGTCCAGCCTGAACTTCCCCTGGTGCAGCTTGAGGCCATTTCCTCTTGTCGTGTTGCTGGTTGCTTGGGAGAAGAGACTTCCCCAGCTACAACCTCCTTTCAGGGAGCTGTAGAGAACAATCGTCTGGTTCCGACCCCTCTGCCATGGGTAGGCACATCTTCCATGAGAACACATTGCTCAGAGCCTCATCCAGTGTGGCCTTGAACACTTCTAGGGATGGGGCATCCACATTTCTTCCTGAGCCACTTCTTGAGATTACAGGGAGAACAAGAACAAGCTTCCTTCTTTTTCATGGTACTGGAAAGAAAAAAATAATGGGATGAGTATATCTTGATGTTTTACTCTCTGTGGGAAGTCCTCAGTCAGGTGCCCTTGTTAGATTTGATATATTTTATAATTGGGTTTAAGTCAAGTCCTTCCAGACTCTGTATATTCTTGGTAAGGACTGAATGGATTGCATTCTTGCTTTGTTATTTTCACTTTCTTCTGCGTAATACTAATCATCAAAACCTGCACCACATACAAATTCAGCAAGGAATTTCCAGCATAATAGTATTGTGCTTCCTGCATTCCTGACATACATGCTGCTGTTATCCTCTGAGCAAGAATATTGCTGATTATTTCAGCCTCATGGATGAAAGCTGCTTGGGATTTGTGCATAGACCTTGCTATCTCCTTCCATGTGAAGGATAAAGTGGTTTATATTTTTCACTGAAAATCTTTTTTTCACTGAAATTTTTTTGGGAAATCTCTTTTCCCAACGAGAGATGCTGTGTTGCCAGCTCTTAACTGTACAGGGCAGTGGAAGGCCTTTCCAGCTCTGGAGCCTGGTTTGGTCTGGTGCATACTGTAAGGCAGATTTACTCCAAATCGCCAGCTCTTTGTCAGCCTCCACTTGTTGGCCACTCAGAAATGACTCTAGAGCTAGGAAAAGTTAGAAGAATAAACATCTTTTCCTGTAGCAGAACATTAACAGAACATTTGTTAGCTGCCATTGTAGAAGCAGATGGACAGAAACAAGAGAAAATCACACAGAGCTATTTTACTTCTACAAGACAAGGCTCTCTCTTTCAAGCTAATGGGCTCTTGCTTCTAGCAACATGACCAGTGTTTGAGATCAGGCCCTTGCCCCACACATTACTTTGGTGGAACTGGACCTTTAACACCAGTTCCTTCTTTCCCATATTCCTCTGGGATTCAGGTCTTCTACCCCACAGTTCACAGACTTGATACCTACTCACACGTTTTCCAAAGGATTATCCAAGCTAAGAGGGCTTGTGTCTCTTGGGCATGTCTGGGAAGAACCCAGTTCCACCTAAACAGCCAGGACAAAACTTCCTAACAATCAAGCTGCTATTTCAGAATAAATCAAATGCCCATTTGAAAGAAATGGTGTTTGGGAGTTAACAGGCAAAGTTCGAGCAGACTTTCAACCTCCATTTTACAGAAGAAAATAAAATTACCACCGTGATATGTATGAGTGCACAGAGGTGAGCTGGGAATTCTGTCCATTGCTAAGTCTTGACTGAGACTAGATCCAGTGGTAAGCAAACAGATTTGAGGAGATAGTGGAGTGGGGCAAATTGCTCTCATCTCTGTTTGGAAGGGTGCCATCCCTGCTAGATTTTAAATTCCCATGAAATATTGCATAAAATCAGTTAGAAGAAATGAGAGTAGTGTGTTTCAAATACACGTTTTTTACATTCTTACCAGTTCTCTTTCATGGAAAAGCTAATTTATTTCTCAAAATGTTTAATTAAGTGGTGCCCTCAATGATTCCTGGTCAATTTTATACACTCAGTCTTGTAAATTGAAAGGTAGGTTTCAGAGGAGACTGAAATTGAAAATAAATATTTGCATTTACATGTCAGTGTTAGAGCTGAAAAACTCATTTTCTGCTGAAATAGTCATGCTGCTGATATGTTTGGGGCATGTATTAGCTTTTAGAAGCATACGGTGCTTTGGCTTCTTGTCCAAAAATGAGTGTATAGGTGGAGGAGTATAACATCTATCTCAAGTACTAGCACTTTTTAAGTGACGTTTTACCCAGGGACATTAGTATGTCCTTGTCTTTCCTAGAAATGTTGTCTGAATCACATTTGCCTCTATTTCAGATATAGCCTATTTTTTAAATGTGTTTATTTTGCATGTCAGAGTAACTCAGGTTGTTTTCCTCCTCTCCTTTTTCAATGGGTCAGTTCCCCATGTGTTGCACATCTCCTTGTTAGCCCTAGCAAATGCATGACCTTTGTACTATTTGGTTTCTTTGGATTTTTTGTTCTTCAATCCTCAGGTCACACAGTGTTTTCTTGTAATACACCAGTACCAACAAAGTCTCTTAATTTTGGGTTATCAGCACATGCAATTAGTGCAGACTTGCTTCATGACCTCAGCACACAAAGTGAGGTGTTGCCTACAATTGAGTCCAAAAGCATTCCTGATCAACTCCATTTATTACCATCTAATTATATGATAGTTCCTCTTTTGGAACAACTGGTTATTACAGGGGAGGGGGGTGATGGGTTTTTTGGCATTTTTTGATTAAGCCTTTATCCACTTAAAAGTGCTTATGGTAATTTCGTATTTCATGCCTTGTGGTTAATTTTTTGACACTGTATCATACATGTAATTGAAATTGCACGGATTAGAACTACTATTTGAAAAGAGTAAAACAAGGAGAAAAGAATGATAGTACAGTTCTAGGATAAGGTGAAGGCCAGAACTAACCTTGCTGCATATTTCTTTTCCATAACATTGTGGACGGCTCTGGGAAGTGCCTGTGTGGAGTTAGGCTGCTGTCTTTGGAGATGTCTGTTGCTGGTACCTCGTGAGAGTCCCTGCACCTGGATTGATTGCAGGAAAGCTGTCAAGGCTTTCATCCCTGCTTAGAAAGCCTTGATAATGGGCAGAGGAGGGAAAATACAGGGAAGGCTTTTGTTCCTTGGTGCTTCTGTAGGAGCCCAGAATGTAAGTGGAGAAGTGTATGATCCGAAATAAGACTTTGTCTTCATGGGAACTAGAGAAATGGCAAACCATGGCAAGTCACATTCCCAGATTATATCCTGCTACTAGCCAAGTAGGTTTTGCTGGGGCTTTTTCTGGTTTTGGATTTTTATTTTAACCAGGTTCTTCAAGTAGGGTCTTGCAGGTAAGCACCATCATCCTACCATTTAAATGGAAGCAGCAGCAGATGTCTATCACAACTCTAATTAGTCTCTTGCTTTAATTTGCTCTGTTTTCTTTTCCTTGGCTTGCATTTCTGTGAAGCAGCTTGTAGTTGCAAAATTCTGTAACATGGGAGTTCAGAGGTTCCACTTTAACAAATATGAGCCATTTCATGTTTTTTTTTTAATGCAGGATCCCATTACATTGATTCATTGACATTGTCTTAAATAAAACCACAGTTTGAAAAAAATACTAGCAAAATAAAGCATCAAGCACAGTGCCCTAGGGAACGTCAGATATTCCTTGTTGTGTCTCTGTAGCAGAACCTTCAGGGCTTGCCAACTGTTCCTTACCTCTGAGGTTTTATTTAAGCTGTTTTAGGGCATGTTTATTTCTAGCAAATCAGAACAATTAGCATAACAAAACGCCTGATTCTCTGTGCTGAAAGCTTTTGAAGTTGGTACAAGTTGACCCACTAGTTACCCCTGTCTGCTTCATTGTGGAGACTGGTACATGAGTCCAATTTATGAGACATATGGGAAAGACTTTCTTCTCTAAGCTGATTCATAAAGTTGATTTGTAAAGCTGATGGGCATTTCAGCAAATATGAGCAACTTAGAATTTTAGTCACCGGGCAAAGTTTTAAATAAAATGGTGGGAAGAGACATGAATTATTTAACAAGTATTCATTTGATTTTGGCAATGCAAGGTTATTGGACACCTGTTGCATCAGCAAAAGCAATAATTACTGCATGACTTGTGTCTTTTATGAAATCTATCCCTTACCTTTGACTTCTATCTCAAATAAGGGGAGAAAAGCAGAGTGTGCTGCATTAGGAAGAGCATGTTCAGCGTCCCCTCCAGAGCATGTGAGTGCTGCATGGAATCACAGAATGGTCTGGGATGGAAGGAACATTTAAAGGTCATCCAGTCCAACCCCTCAGCAATGAGCAGGGACATCTTCACCAAGATCAGGTTGCTCAGAGCCCCATCCTACCTGACCTTGAATGTTTCCAGGGATGGGCCATTTATCACTTCTCTGGGCAACCTGTTCCCATGTTTCACTACTCATATTGTAAAAAATTCTCTGAATCTACCTTGTTTTAGTTTAAACCCCCTGCCTCTTGTCCTATCACAACATGCTAAACAGTCTGTCCTCACCTCTCTTACAAGCCTGCTTTAAGTACTGAAAGGCTGCTGTAAGGTGTCCCTGGAGCCTTCCCTTCTCCAGGTGGAACAGCCCCAGCTCTCTCAGCCTGTCTCCACAGGGAAAGTGTTCCAACCTTCTCATCATGGCTTCCCTGTGCTGAGAGGCATCGAGGGAACTGAGCCTGTTCAGTCCGGCACAGGGGAACTGAAAGCCAATATAATTGCAACCTGCACCTACTTGAAGGAAACTTGGGAAAGTGATGGAGTTGAACTCTTCTCCCTGGTGGCAGATGGTAAAAGAAGGGGTAACAGCTGCCAGCTGCAGCTTGGGCAGTTCAGAGTGGCCATTAAGAAAAATTTCTAGTGCTGCATTAGAACAAGTGTCACCTTCCTTTTGAAAGATAAACCTGCAGCTGGCCTAGTGCTGAAGGTTCACGAAATAATTTTGTTTGGAGGGAACCTCCAGGGTCATCTATTCCAGACCTTTGCTCAGAGCAGATCCAGCAAGGGCAGGCTGCCAAGGGTCTTACCAAGTTTTGAGTGTGTTCAAGGATGGAGAACCCAACCTCTCTCAGCAATGTGTGTCAGTATTTCCCCATCCTGATGGGAGATCTTTTTCCTGTATGTATAAACAGAATTCCCCATGTCCCAGCTTGTCTGTTGACTCATCACTCTGTATTTCTGAGAGAAGTCTGACTTTCACTTCTCTACACCTTCCCTTTATTCCTTAGAGAGCTGTCAACAGCAATAAAGTGTCTCCTTAGTGTTGTTTTCTTGAGGCTGAACCAACCCAGTTCTCACAGCTGTTCTCTTCTGTCTTGCAGCAGCCCTCTGAGAACCTTGCTTGCCTTCCACTGAACATGCTCTGGGGATGTCTGTCTGTCCTGTACTGGGGAGCCCCAGATAGGGCACAATACCCTAAATGCAGCCTCATAAGTGGAGAACAGAGGGTAAGAATCTCCTCCCTCTGCCTGATGGCTGCAGATCTGATAATGTGGCCCAGAATAGGGTTGGCCTTGGATGCCAAAAGGATGCTTTGCTGACTTATGCTCAACTGGAGTTGGATTGTAATAGTCCCAACTTTCAGAGAGATTGAATAAGGTCTTTCTAGAACTTGCCAGCCTCTGTCCTAGGCTGGAGCATGGTGTTGCCTAAGGCTAAATTTCAGAAGTCTTCTTACTACTACACCTTATTAAGGTGACACTATCAGGCCTTCAGGGATAAGTGTACCCTGAGCTTTAGGTAGCACAAGTATTGTTCTAAGTTTCTACTGTTCTGTGTTTGGAGAGGTTTTTTAGCAAGTATCACTACTCTGTGGTTCCTTGTGAATGCTAGAGAGCCTGAAAACTGTGGAAGAAATTGCTTCCTCCTGGAACAAGCCTGTCCAGTACTCTATTTTTCATATCTGACGTGGAAAACTCTCACTCCGTGTGAATGGGATGACATTCATTGAGGCTTCCATAGATCAGATGATTAAAAGTTACACTGCTCTGTAGTGGCTTGATAAAGTACATCCACCTATAAAATAATTTTATTTTGTTAAGGTGTTTCTGTATCACAAAGGTAATAGCAGAAAAAGACTTACCGGGTGATTTAGTTCATCTTTTGCCCTGTGAAGTGTCTCAGCACTGCTGTGCTGTTATTCTGAGCCTCACCCAGGTTAGTTTTGCATGAATAGCAGGCCATGTTTTGGAGATCATGGTCTGGATACTTCTGAGCTATTTGAGTCTTTTTAGCCCTTAGATTTTTGCTGTACTACTATAAAAATCTGACCTGAAGAAAAAAACCTGACTCTTATATACTAACTTCGTATTCTGATACATTGCAGATTATTTAACCAGCTCATTTACTAGGTCTGCTATAAAAGTCAAAGATAAAATGATTTTCATTATTTGAAGCATGAGACCTTTTTGTGTACCTGTACTTGACTTGAAAAACTTTAGCTGCACTATAACCATGTGAGACACCTATGTAAAGAAATAAGGGGTATCACCTTACTCCACAGTGAACAGCACAGAAGGGAAAATAATCCTCAAGAAGCTGGAGTTTGACTGCCTATATGGTGAGGCAGGTATGGGCATAGCCTTAATTACAGTATTTTGCAAGCACAAGATCTAGAACAGCAGGGTTTTATGCCTGTGATTGCTGCTCATGGGACAGAGTGTTTCCCTTTCATTAGCTCTTGTAAAATTATCAGAAACCCTCCTTCAGCCTTCTCTTTGTGTGTTTGCTTTGGGGATTTAGAGTACGACAGAATTCACATTTGGCAGGGACATTCTGTCAGATCAAAAGGGTGCAGCTGGGAAGATAAAGGTCAAAAGAAATGATCAAATATGTAGATTTAGTTAGGGCAATTGGAGTGCTCGCTGATGGTGAGGGAGAGAAGGTCACTGGTATTGCTTGACTCTTGCCTTAGTTGGGGTCCTATCAGTTTGTCTGATACAAAAGCATTTGCAGGACAGGGAATTAAACTGTGTGGAGCAGGAACAGAAATAGAAAGAATATTTTAAAAGCAGAGGGAGCAGCAAAGGTCAGCTTGACTCTGCACCTAAATTTGGCAGCTGGGCACAGAGCTCAGTCTGTCAGACATCTGAAGAACTCATTTGTTTGCGGAGTTACCTGAGCTTTTGATTGACAGTGTTACCTGATGCGTTCCTGTGCTGCTCTGTGTTCACTTTCAATGCACAGCATGCTATTTTTACACTTTTAAACACAGATGCAAGGTTCTGTGGTTTTATAATAAGACAGTAATGGAAGCTTTAAACAAAATTTTAAAAAGGGAAAGATCTTCTTAACAGGACAAAAAAAGGCATTATGATATTTCTAACTGGTCTTCAGCTGAGAATTCACTATAAAAATTTCTGAAGTCTGAGATGTATCTGTGGATAGTAGATGGTAAAGATTTTTATCAATGTTTATATGTGTCTTTGAAAGGTCAAGAAATGTCATAAGAAAAGATTGAAAGCACTTCATGTAAATTGTTCCTGGAACATATCCAAGTGGCTTTTATCTCCTGGCTTCAATTTTTTTTTTTTCTTTTTAAGAGCTGTAGGAAGTAAAGCCACTTTTTCTCTACTCCGGGAATGTGGGGAGGGGGAAAAACCAAGGTAATGAAAAAGGACTTGGTGATACATCTCAGTTTAATTTTAGGTAGAATGCTTTCACCTTTATGATAAAGGGGTTCTATTCATCTTTTGCTGGAGACGACAACATGACACCAACCAGCTGAGGAGCTTGAAAATGTTTTTGGGGATAACCAAACCATGTTTGGGAGCCTCTGAGATCCACTGTAATATCGGGTAATTGAAAACAAAAGGCCTGAAACTTTCACACTTGGAATAAAAGCTGTGAAGCTGACACACTCACATGTCAGTTAGAGAGAATGGGAAAAACAGAGCAGCAACAAATTTTGTTGGAATGATTCCTTACCTGGGTGTCCCTTCTGGTATTTAACTCTGTTCATGCATTTATTTATGTTCTTGGTTCTCCAGGCATATTGCCTTTTTTAGGTCGTTTCTGGTCAGCATCCAGCCAGCAGAAGCAACACCTCATTGGATGGTTCTGCCATGATACCAGTGCCCTTTCAGGAGTGCTCTGAATGAAAATCATTAGGAAAAAAAAAAAATCGTCATCCTTCTCTGAAACTAAATTGAGAATAAATTCTACAGGTCTTCAGCTTCTCTTTCCACAGTAGAAAGTCTGAATCAAAAAGGGCTGTAGAGGTATTTGGGGTGTGATAAACAAATTACCTTGGAGCATTGATTTTGAGATTCCAGGGTTTTTATTCTGAAGAAAAAATGATCACTTACCTTGCAGCCAAACCAAAGCATTCAGCAGCACCCAAGGAATCCCAAGTACAGAAAGTAAGCTAGAAATTGGCTTCTAGACTGTGGTTTTGTTTGCTAGACCTGGGACACTGAGAGGAAGGCAAGGAGGGGAGGATATGGACTTAAGAAAACTGTTCCTTAAGGTTAATGGACCTTGCAATGTATGAAGGAATATCTGTCAGCCTTGACAAAAGCACGAGGCCCAGAATTCTCCTCTCATCTTGAAAGCTTGTGCAGGTATAACAAACAGGTTCTTCACATGGTTGTCTGGAATTTTCCATAAAAGAGAGAGTGGAAGAGGAGAAGATGAGGTTCCTCCTCTGCCCCTATCCCCATACTGATACTTCTGACTGTCAGTGCTGGTCCTTCTGCTGATACAGAGTAATTTAGAGTTTGTAAGAGGCCTTCAGTGCCCGCCTTAGGAGAGCTGGTGTGTAGCTGCAGCTTCATTTAATAAACAGAAACAAAGCTTCGCTAACTGGTGTGTCATCGCACACCAGTGTGTGTTTCTTTCATAGAAAGTGATGTAACTCTCATATTTGCAAATATGCAACTGTCTTCTGCTCTCTAGTTTGAAAAATTGTTTTCAAGAGATTGCTTCTATTTATAACAGCCAGAAGAATACTGAGGCTGTCAGCTGCTTGCTTCCCTTCCCATTTGCCGGGATGCGGTACACAAATTATAACTTGGTAATTGTGATTTCTGCTTTGAGCGCTCTGAAAAATTGCAGCCTAATTAAATAATTATGGCGCTCGTTTATTCTTTTTTTAAATACATATTTGCAGCCGAGAGTTTCAAGGAAACCCAGACGGTAAAGATCAAGGAAGAACCGATGGAAGTTGACATCCACGACTCGCAGGCTTCGGTGTCACCCAGCCAACCCAGCCAAAATGTTGGCTACAGCACTTTATTGGGGCGAGACATCAGCGAGCGCATCCAGAAGGCACCCGAAGGCCGCGTGCTCCCGGAGAGAAATCTGTTCAGCCAGGACATATCAGTGAAGATGGCATCTGAGCTGCTCTTCCAGCTGTCAGGTAAATCCAGTGTAACTGGTCAACAGGTGAAGTAAAAGAACAAAATAAGATTCTTTTGTGTAACCCCAAAGTTCTGTGAAACTGTGAGCTCACCAGGGCTGAAAAATAATAGGAGTTAGAACCTTCCTACCCTCACACTTGAAACACAGAGGCCTTGCCAAATGTCTCCCATAGTTTGCATATGCTTTAAAGCACTGTGGCAGCCAGGTCAGGTTCACAGTACTTCAACTGAGTTGGAAAAGTCAGAGTTCAACTCCTGTATTTTTGAAAGCTAATTAAATAATTTGTGATGACTGATTTGATCCCTGTAGAGGGGAATCTGCAGATGGCAGTTCCTGGCCTAAGTGGCCAGTGGCTGCAGGATGCAGCACTCCTGGGGCTGCACTACCCACTTCCCTTGGCAGAGGAGGTGAATCTCATCTGTCACACAAAGGCAGTGGGACCAGCACTGTGTTCAGTGAACACTTGCACTGCACACTCTGCATGGAGCACTAACTCTGACATGTGGAGCTGAAAAAACTTGTTGGGTGTTAATTTAAATAAAGTCATGCCCCATTCTCTAATCACGCTGGAACCATTTACCCTAAATTACCCTGGGTTATGCTGTTACTTGGAAGCATTAAAATAGTTCTGCTGAATAAAATGTGATAGAGAATGTATGACATATGCTAATCACAAAACCCATGTGTGTTCCTCTGCAGAAAAGGTGAGCAAAGAGCACAACCACAATAAAGATAACCCCATCAGAACTACAGCCAGGTAAGTACAGCCCATGGTTACCTGCAAAGCTGCACTGTAAATAGCATTGCTTCCTTTTGCCTTGTGAACTCAAACCCGTCTGTCTCCTGCAAATGCAACCTGATTGTACAAATGTAGGCTATTTCCATGAGTAATGTAACCCATATCTGAAAAGCTGCAACTATAGATCTGATTGCTTAGGGTTCGTAAGACAAAAGCCCTTCGGGCCAAATGACTGTTCTCCTCTGATCAAGTATTCACACATCATTTTAAGAATTATTTATTCTTTTTTTTGTTTCAACAAAAACTGAGACTTAAAAGAAAGTGCATGGTACATGCAGTGCTTCAGGGAAGACCAGGCTGACAACTGGATTTTAAGACATGGACCAGTGTAAGAAGAGGTGATTTTGATTGTCTTCTGTCAAACTAGATTTCTTTAGAAAAATTTCAGTCAGTATTTCTGTCATCTCAATACATTCTAGAGATGAATTTTTAAAAGTCAGACTGTAAGACAGTGCTAACAAAACATTTGTTAAAGATTACAGTTACATTATCACAATAATTTAAATTAAGCGGGAATTAAAAACATGATCATATGGCAGCCTGTGCTGTTAAAGAAATGTGCACCTTACAGTCCTGTGGCTGGGAACAAGCCCACAAGCTGTTTACATATCCATGAGCAGCAAGGTGAGGTGTCCCTACGGGAAGATTTAAAGCTCTTATGCAGTAAGTGGTAGCTGGAATTGGTAAAGACTTAGGAGCCCTTGGTAGGGTAGGAGGAGTAGGCAGGAATTGGCAAGGATATATTTATTTCCTACCTGAGAGTTCCCTAATTGCTGTGTATGGGTTAGAGACTGAGCACACCAAGGTGATGGAGAGTTCATTCAAAGATAGAGTAAGAGCTTCTTGCCTCTGCAGCCTCTTTACAGAAGTTCTCAGTGCTAACTTACAACAACTTTGCCCAGACAGAATGGAAAAGCATTTCAGTTGCAAAGAAAAGATCTCTGAAATATATTGCACTTAAATTTCTAGGCCTATCCAATTCAGTCATGGTAGCTGCAATAAATAACTTGTTTTTAATAAACTGACCAGCTCAGTAAATGTACATTAGGGACTTTTTGATGTTACAAGTTGAAAGATAATTCAATTGAGCTTTTGGCTTTGGTTACAGTGAATTCTTCCCATATTTGCTAGTGTGGGAATTTGTCAGATATGCAGCCTGCACAGCCTTTCTGTGCTACTTAAAAAGCATAAACCTGAGATACAAACAGAGAGAAATGCACATATTGTCCAACTACTCATTAACCATCCAGGGTGCGCTGCAGGGAGGGGCTGACAAACAGTTGAAAATAGATTTCAGTGTCTCATGATGTTACCAGCAGGACTGGTGTGAGAATCCTGAGCTACTTTTGGATCTATCAAAGAGAATTCCAATTGGAAAGGTTGAGGACAGTTCAAAGATAACTTGCCCTTCTTCTGGCTGCCAGCTTTTAAGAGGGTAGCACAGTTGGCGTTTGTCAAACTTGCGTTGAGCTTTACTGAGATGTCCTTACTGGCTGCTACCCATCAGGGCATGAAATGCTGAGTGCCTGGTTCAGTTTCTCCGGGTGCTTTTCTTATCTTGCCTATTTATCAGCAGAAGAAGACATGAATGAGGAGAGCTTCTTAAGAGGGGAAGTGAGTCAGTCTACTAAATCCTGCGAGTTCAAACAGATTGACTTGAAAGACCTTGCCAAAAAAAAAAAAACAAAAAACACCCAACCCACCCCAAACCAAATAAACAGCTGGAAGTCTTTACTGGTAAAGGTATGACGCCTTCTCAAAAATAGAATGTGATGGAGCAGCCAGTGGAGGATAGAGGCACTTGGACTGCATTAAGAAAACATGTGGTGTTGCAGTTTGGCTCACCAACCCACATCTGGAGTAATGACAGAAAGGCATTTGACTCACAATTGCTGTGTGAAATGTGCTGACAGGTGCAAAGAGCCAAGGTGAGGTCAGTGTTGTCCACCTGTGAGTAGGTGGGGAGCACAAAGATTTAGCTGTGTCACTGGTGAGGCTTAATTCACCAAATCCCAGCAAGATGGGGTACACAAGCACTTTTTGCTGTCTTATTCCTTATTAACATTTCTAACTGTCCGCTATCTGTTGCTGTTCCTCCTGTGAGTATTCCTGGACTTTGCCAGCATATACTTCCATATGACTTTGCTTAAGCAGCTGGAACTGGCAAGGATTCCTCCCAGTTCAATGGCTGAGTGAGATGGTAGAGCCTGCCATCTGCGATAAGAAGACAGAAAGTGGAGAAGCGAGTGATCTGGAAGTGAGTACGCCAGCGTAAGATGCCAAGATAAGTTTTCTTCATCCAGAGAACTGTGTAGCCATGAAACTGGAAAAATGCAGCCAGAGGAAAAATAAAAAATATCCTAAAGCTTAACCTTCATCAGAAAGGACTTCGCACAGTGATTGAGGACAATGTGTGTAATTTCTTGCTATGAAGCAGGAGCTCCTCCCTCCATACTTTGCACTGGGAATCGGAGGACATATCTGCTGAAATAGAAATGATAATAGGGCCACCACTGAAGAGACTCAGCTGCCATCCTAGAGGAAGGCAGAAAAGAGGTATCCAAGGATGGTTCTGTAATTCACCAGAGGCCAGCGGCGGAGAGGGAAATCCTTGGGATATGACACGATGCACCCTTCAACAGCACCCTGCTCATGATCTGTGGCCTAACCTGAAATAGATAAGCCCTGCACCATCTGTTTTGCTTAGAACCAGCAACGAGCAGTGTCCCAGTGACTGAATCTAAGGCACAAGCAGGAAGGCCAGCATGGGAACCTAAGTGGATTACAAGATTTTGAAGAGTTACAATAGTAATGAAACATTTTTTATTGATGTTTTTCTTTCAAATCATTATTAAACCAGTGAGAGGAATGTTGCAATAAATCATGGTGTATTTTTATACAGTGTCAGTCTGTTTCGTATTATGTCACCCCTGAGTGGGAGTGTGAGTCTTGGAAGAAGTTAAGTTTCACACATGTGGGTTGGAGCTGTTTTGGTTTATCCTGGTCACTTGTTTTCTGGAGTATCTTGCATTGTTCAGCTATTGGCATTCACCAAAGTGTTCAGGTCTGGGGCAGTTTCACGCCTTCCCCTTCAGCACAACCTAATGTTGACTGCTTACGGATGTGTTCAAACCTTTGTAGAAATACCAAAATATCCCATTAACTGTCACATGTGGAACAGCACAAAATGAATAATGTCCAAAAAACTTAATAGGAAAGTAAAACAATGTGCTTGCCAGAAGTGTTTCACAATCAGGTTAACTAATTATCAACAAGTTTCCCTGAGGCAGAAGAGATCTGACTAAGAATACAAGTGACTTGGTGGAGACACCTTGCTCACTCTCTGCAGAAATACTGCACGAGGAAAAACACAGGGAAGTGATGTCTTTTAGACAGAAACTTTGGGTGTCTGGAGTGGTGAGGTCAGTTTGGTGCAGCTGTCACGTACTTTGGGTCTGGACTACCCACTGTGCAACACCTTGTAAGACTAATAGTAGGTCCTTTATCCTGAACAGATTCTTGGATTTTACTGCTGGGTAAGAACAGGCTGCAGAAATGGCCTGGCCTCCTGTCCTGCGCCTTTAAAACACCCACTATACACCAGCCTGTTATGGATTCTCAGACTGGGAGATATCAGATTTAAAGTAATTCTCACTTTGCTTAGAAGAAATTGATAGTTTGCATGCAGATGGAATACACTCCCTTAGAAAACATTTTTCCAAGAAAGACTGTAGTTTTCCATTTTGAATTTTCTGATGTACCTCTTGCTGATGTCTGTCTGTACTGCAGACAAGGAATTCTTGTTTCTGTTATGATTTTAACTGAGCAGAAAACAACTACTTTAACAGAGATGCCATTTCACTATTGAAATTAACTTTTTTCTGCCTGTTAATTAAAACTAAAGCAAAATATTCTTTTTGGAATCATGTAGCTCATAACTTTTGTGCTTAATGCTCTTCAGGATGCACCCGTTCAATTTATGAATTGTTTCCTGCTTTAAAAATCAAATTCATGGAGGTAGTTTCATTCACTGAAGGCCATGTCAGAATAGAACTATTCAGCATCTTAACCTAATATTTGAAAAGTTCTGTTTTAAAGATAACTACTGTACACTACAGATTATTAAATAATAATATTTTTTAGCTTTCCTGATTGCCCTCTCCAGATATGACCATACAATACAAATTTTTGAAGTGTTAATTTTAATGATCCATATTGTATTGTGATATAGCAAATGTAAGATGTTGAAATGTAGTTGAAAGCCTTTTGTGAGGTCTTCAGAATTCACTCTGAAATGAAATTTTACCAAAGCATGCTGCCTCATGGTCTGCCTATTTTTCAGCATGGATTCTGTAAGTGAAACAGATTTTTTAACAAGATGGTATTTCTTACAATATTAAGATGTTGGGGTCAAAATTCATATTTACTTCTGCTTCTGTTAACTGCTGTTTTCTTTTAAAAAAGGCATCTTGTTTTTTCCTATAGCCCTTTCTTTTCTGAAGACACATTTAGACAATCACCATTCACTTCCAACTCAAAAGATCTCCTGCCCAGTGAAACCACTCTTCATGGAAGGATATCTGCACCAGGTCAGAGACTTTTTTCTTTCATTACTTCCAGTTAATAGATATTTTTAAAATTTTCTTGCTATAAACTCCACCACCAGACCAAGGCTCTTAACATATGGTTTGCTTTGTCAAAAGGCAGCTATTTCTCCATTATAATAAGTGCTTATTATTTAGAAGAAAAAGAGAGAACTTAAATACTGCCAAAGCATTTGTGTTAACAGTCTTTAGGCTGCTATTTCTATGAATTGTGCAATAATCTATAGCAGATTTAATTTAGCAGTATCAGTAGAGGTGAGGGTTTTTTTTTTCTCTGTGTGTGTGTGTCTGTCTGCCACTGTACTGATGCTGAATTACTGTCTGATATTGTCCTTTTCCTGGCCATTTCCATCTCCATCTCCTGGAGTACAGATGAAATGTTTGCAGGACATGTACCAGGGTGGCTGAGCTTGGCAATACAATTTTCCTGCCTTTAACAGTAATTTAGAACCTTTCTGAAAGGATGTGGAGTTCTTCAAATGTACTGAAAGGCCTCAGCGTCTGTGGGTGCCTTACCACTGATTTTCTGAACTAGCTGACAGGCATTTTATGTCCAGATATAGCTTGGGTTCTATTCTGCACTAAAATGGAAAATACAGGCATGTAATAATACTATTCAAGGTCGCACTGAACACATGCAAAAACTTGATAAGTGCCTTCACTGTCCTGCTGCAAAATAAGTAGTTTGCTAGTTCCTTGCTATCTGTTCTTAAATTAATAGCTTTGGGGTTCTAAAGGTCAGTAATTACACAGTCAGCTGTAGGGGGGGTTATTCACCTTTTCTTAGCAATCAATAAACTTTTGGGCACGTTACTGCTAATTTTCAGCTATAGACTGTCATTTAATTTACAACTTAACAGACCCTTCATTTTTTTTAATGCTTGAATAGTCATTTGACAGCTTGTGAAGTGGCAGATGAGGGTAAGAGCTAGATGCTGTCTAAGGGTAAATATGCATAGCAAGAAGAAAAAAATTTGTAGCATGAGGACAAGGGTCTCCAGGCTGGGCACAGACACACTTCTGCAAGGAAGCTGTGGATTCTGTACCTCCGGGTGAGGAGAACCAGATCAGGTGTGGTGCTTTTAAGCATTAAAATGTAAACCAGGTTAGCACTTTCAATCCTGGCTTTTGACCTTGGCATAACATGGAATATTCATATGCCCAGGTGAAAGATGAGAATTCACAGACTCCTCAGGCAGGGCTCGATACCTCAGAGGACACGGCCTCTAGCAGCAAGGCTGTTACATCATACCAAGATAAATGCATAAGAATTTTAATTCTCTCTAAGACTTCACTTTAAGTGAGGCCACTAGAAGTGTGGGTGGGTTTTGGTGACATGTTTGATCTTCTGCTTAAAAGATGTAAAGTATCTTGTTGGTTAGATCATCCTGGAGTGTTAGAATGGCTTCTGAGAAACTGGGTTTTTATATGTTTGTGCTGCTCCATTATCTGTTTTTTGGAACCTTGATAGGTCTGTGTATTATAATACATATTGCTCTGTGGTTATAAGACTCTGATATATAATAGTAGCATGTACGCTGAAAATTTTAAAATGCCGGTTTCTGCTACATTTTTATTTTTGGAACAACTCTTATCATTCCAAATGTGTTGTTTTTTCTCAGCTTCGTAACAAATTGTTGGGCCTGAAATGCAACTTCGCAGTAGCACCAAGAATGTGATTTAAATTTGTAATCAATTACAAATCTTATATTCATGTAAAAGAGCAGCAGAATACCCAGAGGTAAATTTCCTACTAGTTTCAGCCTTGCAAGAAGAAATAGCCCATGTAGTGCTATGGATAGCTCTGAAAACATTTTATTCCTTCAAAGAGCAGCATAAAGGAACAGAAACAAACCACTGCGAAAGGCCTACAGAAACCGTTACAGAAGATGCTGTGGAAGTGTGTATTTGGCCTCCCACGTAAAAATGCTTGAGATTTGGTTTGGGTTACTCCATCCCTGAAACAGGACAGTAAGAAGTCGAAAAGAGCAGCGTGAGAAAACGATAGGAAATTCCCAGTCCAGTGGCTCTAGTGGCACCCCACGTACGTGGTTGCCTCTTCTCAAGTGAGCACCAAAATGGGTGGCTGCGTCCCCAGACTCCTGCCAACTTTCTGTCTGCAGACTTTTTGGCACCCGAGCTGCAGAGGAATTGGGAAAAGTGACAGGAACATAGGACAGTACGATATTTCATGTGTCAAATTCAATTCTTTTCTATACTAGGTAACATTATGTCAACCTTATTCATTACGAAGCTCCATCTTCAACCCCACCATCCTTATTATTTGTGTGAGGATGCTGTTTCAGAATCTCACCCCTCAGAAGAACGGGGACCACTCTCTTTCCAGCCTGAATTTATTCACAGCAAGTTCTACTTTTGTTATTTCTCCAGTGCTGTCCTTCAACTTTGATAATTCTTCTCCCTTGTGATGTTCACCATCTGATGTGCCACCTTACATTCCTCTAATCCTGCTTTCATTTTGGAAAAGTGAGCCAGCTAGTGTCTTTCAGTCTCTTTTAGTATGATAGTGTTTCCATTTCCTCGCCTTTTTCTGCCTCTGTTTAGGGGCATTAATTTCTGCAAATATAAGTAGTCAGAATGTGCTCTTTCATAGGAGGTTTTACCTCTGACTTTTTCAGCAGCCTGCAATCTTCTGAGTGCATATTGGAAATGCCTCTCCTGATTAATCACAGCCTTTGTGACCAGAACGTGCTGGTGTCTCTCTTGCTAGTCAAATAGTAACATGTTTTTCTTTTCCTTTATAATTTCAGCATGCAACAGAAATTCTTGTTCCTACACTGTCAGGCATATGACCTTGTAATTTGAATTGTTTCACTTGTTATTCTAGCTCTTGAGATTATTTCTTCAGTATTTCTGCATATTGATATTGCTTTCATTAATGCAGTTCTGATTTGTTTGGGGATTTTTTTGTATGTGTGTGTGTTGAAGCAATTAAAGAGGATTTTTAAGTACAATGGTTCCAAAGTTCAGTCCTTGAGACTTCAGCTTAGTGGTCCCCTCAGTGCAAACCACTTCACTTTATAGCCAGTTTATAAGAAAATTGCAAATTTGGGTATTTGAGTGGAAGAGCACTCTTTGTAGGGCATTGGGTAGATAAGATCCCCAAGGAGTATGAAATAATTAGGAAAGAATATTAAAAGATGTGTGAACGCAATGCACTGATCAGGGCATTTAGTAGAGGGGAAAAAGAGCCTAAATAAATAATGATATTGTGATAGGTTTGGCCTGAAAAAAGGGTGGAGTATTCCTGATCAGCAGCAGCATCACAGACAGGAGAGTTGATTCTCATGTGGAAGCTTTTCATTCAGGTATCCAAGGAAATAGCAATGAAATCTCCAACAGCTGTCAGAAAGGGACTCATCAGACCCACAGAAGCCATGGAATCTCCCTGATAATCTGTGGTGAATTCCTAATACTCTGAGAAGGGAAGACAGGAGTTTCCTAGGATATATAGTTCAAATTTACTGGTTAGATTTGGGGAATTGCTTCTCTTACTTTTTAAGGTATTTTTCTATGTTAATAACCATATTGTTATATTGCACTTTTCTGTATTAGTCTTACTGTCCAAAGAAGTTCATTTTTACTCAAAAATGGAAATAAAATAGTTTTGATATCTACATCAACCAAACACACTTTGCTCAAAAATTACCATAGTATCAAAGTAATATCTAATACCAAGTCATATCCAAAACAATTCAATAATTTCAGCTGCCCCCTATAAGAATGTGGCCTCTTTTAATCTAGCAAAAGGTAAGGAGAAGAAATTAAAATTTTTATTTCAAACAGTCACTTTTAAAAAGGACATTTTCATCTTCTGTTTTATAAGATTCTTCTTTTGACAGAATAGTTTAGTTTTATGTCAGAATATATAGTTCAGTTCAGATCACTGGATAAATTAAAACTTGATCTTATGCTGCTGTTCCTGACCCTTAGTCAGTCTTTAATGTGCTTTAATAGTTTTCCACCATCTCATTGACTCGTTCTGTAAATCAAACCTGCCTTCATGGAAGCCAGATGAGTGACATTCACTATTCCTTTTCTGGAGGGTTCATTAATATTGGTGAAAACCTCAGCCATGGCCTTTTGGGAGTATTTTTTCTCCATGTATATCTGTGTAGTGTAATAATATTTCATTATTTTCTCTCCTGTCCACCAAGGGCCTGGTATTCTCCTTCATTTGCATTGACGGGGCCAAATATTGAAACAATCCCATCTGCAGTGGATTAATTTTTTTTAAAAGATCCATCTTTTTGTGAGAATTTAGTGCTACTTGCAACACTGTAATTTTGATGGTGGTAAATTACTTTCATGTGGCTAAAATAAACTTTTGGAACTGGAGGATGTAGGTCTTAGGGAGTTGTAGTCCAGGAATAGCCCTGTCTTTTTAAGATTTGCCACAGCCTAATTTACTGGTTGTTGGTTTGTTTCAGTGAAATAAAGCCAATAAAGCTTCTGTGCTCCAGCACCTTTTTGAAATGCATCAGAGCCTCCTCTGCCATGTATGTCCACGCTCTGCACTGACCTGTAAGATGACAGACAGGCTGTGCTTCCTCTTCAGGATTGTCCAGAATCAGCAGCATGGTGCTTAGCTCAGTAGAGATTTGGAAACATAGTGCAAGAATTTTGCATTTTGGCAGTGTCAGTTGTTCTTTTATGATGATGTAATTAGTGGGATCCGCCCATTTTTATGTTTATTGATCTAAGGTAATAGGTGTAACAAAGATTACAGTATGTTTGGAACTCCAGGACTATTCTGCAGACATACAGGTTTCTCCTGTTACTGTCCGTACTCACACTGTCCTTCTTCTCTCTAGAGCAGTAATTCCACTGTAACTTCAATAATACTAAAAGGTGAAAACCTGCCTGCTCCCAGGGCATCATCTTTGCACATTGTGCTACACAGCAGTACCAACACCTGTGTGGCCACATCAGGGGAAGTAGTGAATTAATCTTTTTTTCCCTAATAGTTTGTGGGAATGCTGGGATGTGAGCAAGGGTGAAGGGAGGCTGTATCCTTCAACCATGAGAAATTTCAGCATTTGTGTGAGACTGGAATGCCCATGAGCACACTTAATCTTGTTTACTTTCTTCTGTTACTGTAGCTGGAAAATACCTCCTGAGGGTTTAGCATTTCAGCTTGAATGTGACAAATAATCAAGCTGGTGGTGTTGTGCAGATACCACATTCTTTAGGATGAGTTTGCATGTGTTTTCCTGCCTAATTCCTTTTTAAAGACGCTTTAAGGTCAATATAGCTCTTGATGTTGTAATTTTCTATGACTCAAAGCACCTAGAAAAATAGCAAGAGCTCTTTTGGTCCATCCTGCAGACCTGCTAATTCATATCCACTATTTTCTGGCAGTATTTGTGCTCTGTTCGGGTTTCCTGTGCTCTGCAGCAAACTAAACTTCTGCAACCTTCTACAGCAACCAGCTCTGAATTTTGGGTCATCATTAGGTTAGTTAAGAAAGTTATGACTTTATAAGGTTGAATATGGTTTTCATTTCTTCAAGAGCTGCTGGTGACAGTTTCCCTTCTTGGTCTCTTTTGTGCTGCCAGACTTTCAGCTTTTAACTTATCCTGCATTGTCCCTGAGACCACTGTAAGCACACTGCAGAAATGAAGGGACACCTTGAGGGTTTGATTTCTGTGTGTGGGATCACTGCCACTTGTGTCACCCTGGAAAATGCCCTTAGGCCTTAGGGGACTGTGAAACACACAAACCCTGTGAATTTCCACTGAAGTGACCAGCAGTGAAATGCTGGCATTTAAATTGCCCTCGTGTAGCTTCCCAGCTGTGTACCCACGGAGTTAATTAGAATGATTCACACCTCCTTACAGTTGTTTGCTTACATCTGCCAAAAAGCCTCTAACTCCACATTGTGGGTAATCCTATTTACTGTAGGAAGGCTTTCTTCAAATGTTCAAATGTTAGAATCTGTAAATGAAAGCCGGGGCTTAAGAGCATGATTACAGGCAATTGATTTTGAATTCATTCAGGACAGCAGAACCTGTGGATTATTATTTTTGAGAGAATCGCAGAATGGCTGAGGTATGATGTCTAGTTCCAGTCCCTTCCTCAGAGCAGAGTCATCTTGTTGCTCAAGGCTGTGTCCAATCACGTTCTGAATATCTACAGGAATGGAGACTCTGGGCAATCTCTGAGCAACCTGTGCCAGTGTTTGACCTTGCTCACCATAAGAAAAATTGTTTTCTTATGTTTAAATGGATTTTCCTGTGTTTTAATTTGTGCCCTTGCCTCTTCTCCAATGGCATCACTAAGAAGAGCCTGACTTCATCTTATTTCCCCCTATCAGGTATTTATCCAGGTTGGAAACATCCCACCAAGTCACCTTTTTTCCAGGCTAAGCAGTCCTAGCTCTCTCAGGTTCTCCTTGTATGATAGATGCTCCATTCCCTTAATCATGTTTGCTGGACTTCAGACTTTTTTGAAAGTCTAAAAGAATATTTCAAAATCCTGGCAGCTGTTTCTGTCCCTGACATGGAACAGCAATTTTTATTGCCAATGTAATTGCAGAGGGGGAGTGCACGTGCATGTGAATTGACTTACGTAGTGCTTTTTTCCCCCTTGCTTTATGCCATTATTAGTGCTTATGATCATTTTATCTGCTTTCAGTTTTGGTCTGAGTTATGAGCTCTGCCCATCCAAGACATTGCATACCCCCTTCAGTTTCCTGCTGATGAGAGTCCCTGACCCCTGTTGGCTTCCTGTCAGGGTAGAAAAGTGAGAGTGGCACTTAATTCACTACCAAGGCATGTTCCATCAGGCACTTGGTCCTGCTGTTCATTTCTGTCTTAGTATTCCTGTGAAATGTGCTTGGGGAAAGTGGTGCTGGAAGCAGATGCCACACAGTCATTGCCACCTGCAGGGCACAATTGTAGGTACTTCCTGAGCTGTGCAAAGTCTGCTTCTCTCGGTCCTCACCCTTTTAATTTTATTTTTCTTTTGGTACTTGTCTGAGAGTAAGATTCAACCAAATACTCTTCTCTGTGTGTGTGTGTGTACACATAGGGTGTGCATGTGTATGGTTGTGTAAAAATCCACGCAGGTGCATGAAAAAGGATCCTGGAGAGATGTCCTTCTGACAAATCCAACCTGTGTGACAGCTTCATAGAGGGTAGGAAAGGTTTTCTTGTGACAGAGAGGCAGATTGATTTTAGTAACCGATTTTAGTTCCTCATCTCCAACATGCTAATTCTTCCCACAAAAATAATGTCTTGTGGGTACAAGTGACTGGTGTGAGCTCTCCAGAAGGCCAGGGACTGTCAGCCACCGAGGTGGTTCTCTGCAGTCTGATAGCAGGAGACAGATAGCTGGCAACTTGTGGAAAGTCACTCTAGGAAGGTGAGATAATTGGACTGCTATAGAAGTGGGCTGTGCTTGGCATAGTTCTCCAAAGCAAGACAGATTTTGCAGAGTTTGTTCAACATAATTCAGTGCTAAACTGCCTGATAGTGGCTCTGGCACGTTTTCCATCTATCGCATCCTGCCTTCAGATTCCCATGACCGTCTGCCTGCGTGCAGCCTTCTCTCCCTGCGCACCCAGCTGTCTTGACAACCACTTTGCACCACAGCCATCGAGCAGAGGCTGCCACGTTTCTGGTTTGTTCCATGGGATCGTAACCAAGGCGGCTTCAACTGACTGCAGCGTTTTCTGGATCTGCTCCCAAGCAGGTTTGCAGCTCGTGCACGTGTGGTGCAGATCTGTGGTGCAGCAATAGAGGCTGTGTCCTGAGCAGCCGCACAGTTCTTGTGAGTAGCAGAGTTCCTTTCAGAGCTGCAAATATCATTATTATGCAGAACAAACCATTTCAAATCAGCAAATGGCCTCTTGCTCATGCATGTATGGTGTGTTCTCTGGCTAAAGCAGGAAAAGGGAAATGTGCAGCACTTGTATCATTGTACATGTCTTAGCTTTTTTTAACCATCAGTATTTACTGGGCAGGGAATGTGATCATATCTTTCTGAGGAACCCATGAAACTCCTGGTGAATTGGCCAGTCTCTCAATACAGGCTGAATAGCTGGGCTTTGCACAAATTGCTGTGGGCACATAGAGTTCACTTCTTTTCCTTGGGAAGTCACTGCACCGATTATTTTGCCAATTGTTTACAGGACCTTCAAGATGAAAGGTGTTAATTAAAGCAAGCAGAAAGAGTTCAGGTCCCTGTCTAATGCCTGTCTTGAAAGGCACTTGACATCTATCTGAAAACTTGTGTTTCTTGTTTTACTATGGGCTGCCTTTATAAGGGTAAATTTTATTTTCCAATACTGTGCAGTGTTCTCATACAGGCAAAAATACTCATTGACATCTTTTATTATTTTGGCAACTCTTATTATTTAACTTATTATTATAAGTTCGCTGAGTAATAGTTACTCAATAGCAAGTGACTTTTGAAAAAGTAAAATAATGGTTGCCATAAATATTCTTAACTAGATAATACACGTGGAGGTCAAATTTGAGAAGGGTTTTCTGAGCAGCTACAATCATTGGAAGTACTCAGTCAGAAATGTCTACCATGCATTATTCTGGGAAGTGAATTCAGGACAACACAGGGCTGCCCAGCAGGTTCTTGGGATCTGATCCTTTTGATGCAGGGGATAGAAGACAGCTTGGGGGAGAATGACCACAAAGCTGTAGAATGTTGGTTTTGGGAAAGGAAGAAGGGAAAGCAGCAAAATAACACCTGCTGGCTTCAGGAAGCATAACTGAAACCAGCTTGGAGACACGTATGGAAAGAAGCCTAACAATAGTTAATGACCTGTGAGGTTGAGTGAAGATTCTGATGTCTTCCCACAATATGCTCATAGTGAGAAGGGAAACCCAGGGTAGGAATAGCTCTGATTAAGAGTGAAGTGTAGCTATCAAACCCCAGAGACCACGTGGGGTCTGCAAGAGGCTGTGCTTGCTCTGGTATTCCATCAGTCCTAAAATTACTGTTGTGGATGATGGAGGAGAAAGGATGTTTGTTAAATGTCTGGGGGACACCTTGCAAGGAGGTGCCATAAGCACTTGGGAGGACAGAACTAGAGTTCAGTCTTACTTTGAGGAACTGAAGAAACTGTGAAAAATAGCAGCCAATGCAGTGAGATCAAAGTTCTGTGCCTGGGGGAGTGGTGAGCGCCTCGAAGAGAGGGGAGGGATGGATGCCCAGGCAGGGATCCGGATTAGTGTTGGTCAGATACCGTGTGTAGAGCTGGCATTGAAGAAAGGACAAACATCTGGCTGAGGTGCTGGGAATGTTGTCTGTGAGGCACATGTAGTAATTCTGCTCTGCAGCTGGAGCCCTGAATTCAGTTTTGGGCTCTGTAATCCAAGAACAATGTGGAGGAGACAGCCGTGGTCAGAGGTTTAGAACACATGAGCCGTACATGAAGGTTGAAGAATTTTACCAATTTATTTAGTCTGGAGAAGAAAAGACGGGGGATATGATAATGACATTCAGATATGTAAAATGACAGCTTTGAGAGGAAAATAATAAACCTTGCCTGTGTTCGTGTGAGCAAAATAAGGAATAACAGGCTTAAATGACAGCAGAGGAGATTGGAGCTAAACACCAAGTAAAACTTTCTAGCAGTGGGGTGTTTTTGCACTGGCACAACTGTCAGAGGGGCCTCTGGAGCCCCTGTCACAGGAGGGTTTTTTTAAAAAAACAAGTAAGAAAAGCACCTGTTGGGACTGATGGGTAAGTTTGGTGAGCAGCTGATGTGCCTCTGGGTGAGGGAGAGACAAGCTGGCCTCCTGGGGTCCCTTCCAGCTCTAATTCTGGGATATAAATTCAGTAACAAAGCTATAGTGGTGACTGAACAACCTCCTGAAATAGATTTGATAGATGAGGCATTTGGCTTACAGATGCTCAGCATGCTGTGGTTTAGAATCTGCATCTCATTCAAACCTGTCTCTAGTTTCATACCCTCTTCTGTCTTTCCTAATATCAGAATCTTTTGTAAACGTAAGCATCAGCACTGAGTCAGATTGTTTCCTGAAGATGAAACTTTTCCAAATACGAGCTCAACATGAAATAGAAAAACAGGTTTTAAAATTACTTTTCTAGCTCTGAAAAAGGAATTGGAACACATCATTCCTGACATTTCTTTTTAGAGTTACCTTGGGACTCTTCAGTCCTCACCTATCTTACCTTGTACAAGCTTGTCTTCTATAATATTTGTCTGCCTAAGAGTAAATGAAATGCAAAATTCATCAGCTGTTTGGACAGATGGATAGATAGACATAAAGACTACTGTTTAAAAATAATTTAAGTAAAGCTGAGGACAAGTTTGGGGTTTTTTTCTTCTACAGCATGATTTCAATCCGAGTACAAATTTGCCTTACTTTGTTGCTGGGTGTTTTAGTTGAGTTTGGGGCAGTTGTGGTGCTCACTGGTGCCCTGCAAAAGCAGAAGGCAGATGGGAGAATTATGCAGAAGGAGGGGATGGTTTACAGGTAGATGCATGTGCTGGTGATAGGAGAGGGAGCAAGGAGAGATGTGAGTATCTTAAAAAGAGTGAGCTAAAGGCCTTAGGGAAATGGCAGATTCAGTGCTTATCACTTGGGGAATCTGCAATAAAAGCACCAAGAATGTTTTCGTTTACAGCAGCAATCACAAGCACCTTGGGAAAGGTGGCTCTGGCCAAATGTTTGTAGTTACTTGTTCATCCAGTGTTGATTATTTTGTGTTAATTTAGTCAGCTCAGGAACTCAACCTGCACTTGGGGCTTTATTTTGCATTGCCCCACTGAGGTTTCTGGTAACCAGCTTCTTCCAGGTACAGAAGATTTTGCTTCACCCAAAAAGAGGCAGAAAGCTGAAAAGAAAAATACAATCCAAAGGCCAATTTGTCTTTATTTGTATCTGAATGCTGGATAGGGACTATTAGTGTTAGCCTCTGCAAAGTGCCCTAGGTGTGTTTATTACCTCCTCTTCAGGAAAGAAAAACCTGTATTTCATGGGGACTTGCAAGCAGAAATTGTCACGTTGACAAAAACAAAAGAAGAAAAGGAAAATTTGTATGCCCCATAATGGTCCTGATGTGCACAAATGTTTGAGTGATTTTTAAAAGGCTTTCTTGGAAGTGTGTCTTAAGCAGAATTGTAGGGAAAAAATTAAAAGGTAGAAACCTATTGGCATTATGGAAATGAATTAATATTGGTTTAAAAACAGCAATAGGAGCAAATTATGCTTCCGTAAGTTCCTATGAACTCAGTGTTGTAGCACCCAAAATAAGAGTTACAAACAGTGTAAATGCTTGAGATAGATGTGAGGGCCACCCGTTTGGGAGTGAGTTAGAGGAAACTAAGGTAAGTTTATTATGGCACATCTTACTGTTGTCATGAAGATATTTTCAGGAGGAAATGAAATGAAATGTATTATGCAAAGATAAGAGAGCACATTACCAGGTTTTTCTCTGACAATAGATGCAGGATTTAACTTTAGTTGTTATTTCTAAACAAGAAAAAAGCGTAGTAATGGTGATAGAGAGACTTTTGCTACTTAAAGGCTCAGTCGTTCTTTGCCAACAATGATCAGGTAAAGCTTTTAAAAACGCTTTTTTGGGCGCAGATTTGTTGGTGCTCCTTTTGCCTTTCTTGAAATGTCTCAGCACCCTCAGTGAAAAAAAACAAGCCATTTTTTTTCCTCTGGGCTGCATTGCATTACTTCATCTGCAGCCATGAATCCCAGCTGATCTTCCCTGTGATAACTGGGAACGATGGAGGAGCTCCTGGAGCCATGCAGTGAGATAAAGGGACTCTTCTACGACTGCTACTTCTCAGCCAGCAAATTCACAGCTTAGGGAGGACCTGATTTTGCATCTGTTGGGAATTTTACATTGTTCTGTTCCTTCTTGTCGTGTAAGGGATGCAGTTACCACAAGACAGTCCTGTTGATGCTTTATGCTAAAGCAAGACAGTGGTAATACAAGCTGGGGAAAATAGAGGCTGTTGTCCAGCATTATCCTCAAACTGATGCCATAATGTATGTGTTGTAGTATTTTTCAAGTAGTTTTCAAGTAATGACTGCAACATTATTTTAGCTTTAGGGTTCCTTAAAAATCTACAACTTCAGCCACCTTGCACAGAATTTACTGGATTTTTTCCTCTCTTCTTGGTTGTTTCTTAAGTTTTGAGCTTAATGCAGAGAATAAAAGCAAATCCCATAGCTTTATAATGCAGATGAAGGTTATCACCAGGTATCTCATGGTTTGCTCAGAAGTCTTCTGTTGTAAAAGTGAAGTGAAAATAGGCATGAGTTTTGGTGCAAAGGTAGAAGGTGAGAGTGTCTTTGTGTTTTAAAGTCAGTGTTGTCCCAACGTTGTCTTTGCCCTGACTTTCTCACCCTGCTTCTGATTGTCCATTTTTGAGCAATGGACTCAGTCTCAGCAGTGAAGGGGGCTTCACTTTTTTTTCCATGTTTCTCTATGGAGTCAACTTTAAAGTTCATCTTTTACCTGTTTTTGTACTTTTCCCAGACCCTGACATCTTTATTGTTTCTCAGTGACCTTTTCAAGTGCTGATGTCTATTGTTGTGCACTTGGAATACTTCTGAGCACAATATTGATGTTTCTTTTGGTGGCCTGTGCAAGCACTTTACTGAAGTATTTCCAGCTTTGATGGTTGCTGTTTTCAGAAAGAGCAGCTTAAGTACTGTGCTACTGATACATAAAATCACTTGGGTTCTACTTTCTTCCATATCAAGGATTTTAAATTATCATGACATTACTGCTTTTTAACATGCTCCATAGTAACGTTAAACACTTGCAAAGCCTTTGAGGGGAAAAAAATAAGAGTAGTAATTGGTAAAGTTTTTTATTTGGAAAGGAAACTTCTGCTTCCTCTGTGCGTTTGTTCTTTGTCATTCAGATTGATTATGTGCAGATTTTTGCGGCTTATGAAACAAAAAGGACATGACCCCCTCACAAGTGGAACTAGAGTTTCCTATCTTCTTTGTATTTTTGTGGAGAATATAGAAAAATGTTATGCCTAGAAAGCAATTGCTTATCTCAGTTAATAGTGGATGAGTCTGCTCAAAGTAAAAGATACACCCTGAACCAAGACCAGACAGGATGCAGTGATGCAGGGGCTGACAAATGAAGACTGCAGGGCCAGTCAGGATCTCTGATACCTTAGGTATGTTGAGAGACATATCTTACTCAGAAACCACAGTACCTGGAAGGATTCCACTGTTTATTTTAACTGACTTACTAGAAATAAGAATTCTGGTCCTACAAATAAAACTTTTGTGGAAGCAAGTTGGAAAGGGAGTAAGATATATAGTATTTGGAGCACTGCAATTCCATATAGTCAATATATTTTTGAGCTTGGGAACCTTTCACAGGCTTTTGGCAAACAAGCTTGCAACAGAGCCATAATTACATATTTCATAAAAGGAGTTCTCAATTTTTAAATATAGTGTGCTTGCCAGAGGTGATGGATGAACATGTAAGGGGAAGACTCCAAGGCAATAAAATGCATCTTTGATGATGGGAACACTGCAGAAAGTAGGAAGACAGTCTAATAAGATAGATAAATGCAGACAGAAGAAGGAAAGAAAATTTCTTTGAGCAAATAAGTGTTTTTAAAGCAATGTTTGCATGATTACCTGACCTTAATACCTTGTTTCTGAATAAATAATTTCTTGAAGTTTTTGTCTTTTAGACATAACCAAACAGAAATAACCTTACAAATGGAGCAAGCTTTTGTGACATTCCTGTAGAGCTGCATGCAGTGTCTTTACCTCTTGGGTAAATGTGGGGTACTTGACAGATCTCAAAGGAAAAAGCAGCAATTCACCTCAGGCTGGGAGCAGCCAAAAGTTACATGATGACTGTTCAATGTCCCAAGTCTTTCTGAGCAAAGTGAGAAGCCTTGCTGTTGGACATCTGCACAGGAGTGTTCATCCTCTTGCCATGAGCTCACAGAACCCTGGTTACCTTGTCCAGCACTGTTCCTTAGCTCATTAATTTTCTGGTTTGGTGGAATTTTTTAGATGCTCTCTTCCATAGGAGCTTCCTTCTGCCTCTTGTATTTTTCACATCAGGTTTTGTCCCCTGGAGTGTCAGGAGGGAGGTACCACACACTTCCTTTCCTTTTCTTCTGTATCAGCTACCTTTTCCCAGTTCACCTCAGAGTTTGACTCTGTCCCTCTTAGCTCTCAGCCTCACTCTGGGTGGCTCTTCTGTCTTCAGAACTTCTGGACATCTGACTTGTTTCCTTCATTGCATTCGGCTTGCAAGCAGCATTTATTGAAAACACTCTAACCTCTATTTTATTTATTTATTCTTTATTAAACTCTCTATTTTCACAGGATTTCTGTTCATTTAATTTTCAAAATTACTTACCTGGTTTCTCCTTGACCATTTGCGTGGTGTCAAACTGTCTGAATAACCCAAAGTATAACTCTGACATACACTTCCAGAAGAATGGAGAGAAAATGAATTTTGACCTTCCTTGTTAAGGCTTATCAGCACCTCTCACTCCCCTCTCTTTAAGGAATACTTATTGCAAAGAACAATCTATTTAATTTATATCCATGGGATTCCATCTGACCAGAGGGATCTGCCATTGAGGATTTGGTTGCTTCTGAGGTCTATGGAGGTGCAAAGATAAAATAGACAAGTGACTGTTTAAGTGAGTTACAGGATGTGAGAGCAGACAGTAAACCAGCAAAGGTTATAAACATGAATTGATCTTCTTTGAATGACACTTCAGCACACTTTTTGTTTGTCTTCTTAGGTTTGTCTTTTTCACTTAAATAGTGGTTTCATTCTTTCCATTGTTTGTATAAAGATACGAAGTTGGGCATGACATTGGACAGCATATTAAAACATAATGTAGCATAAAACACTGTGAAGCAGTAACTGAAAAATACATCAAAGTAAAAGAAAATAAGTAATCAAAGTATCAGAGTCCAAAGCCAGTCCTTGGGAAGTTCTTGTGCCTGACAGCCACCAGTCTGATTGGGTGACTCCAGACAGCCACTTGCGCATTCAGGTCACGCCTCATCCTCTTCTTCAGTTACAGAGTCCACCAGATATGGTGTCCTCTCTCCAAGCATATCCCGACAGAAGTCAGGGTAAAGACTTCTCAGAAGGGGTGGTTAATACACTCTCTGTATTGGTATCACTAGTTGGAGAGGAAGAGGAAAAGATGAATCACTGAATGCGAAAACAGAATACATACGTGTTCAGAACTATGCCCAGCGCCTCAGGAAAGGGGTAAATAGTGACTCTTTCAAGCTGCAGTGCTTTGTTTGCTCCCTTGGAGGGGGAAGAGGAGGCACAGAACAATGTTTCTGCAGTTCTCCTCACCTCAGAGAAAATACAGATGGTGGCAGTTCCTAACCCCTTCCTGGATGATCAGCTCTACACAGCTACTCATTATGAATTTGACTCGTGGCTAGAAGGGGAGTAATACCAGATGATGCAGGAGGGCAGGAAAGGTATCCATAAAGATCTATTTCACTATATTTAATTAAGTCTTACCTTTACATAAGATTCTTAGCTGTTAAGAATTCTATGCAAAATTATTTCAATTATTTGCTGTGGAATATTCATTTAAAATAGAAATCTTGTATCAAGTCCTTTTTTTTTTCCTCTCTTTTTGTCTTCCTCTTCATTTTAGTATAGGGGATGTCATGGTGAAAGATGGATTTCCGTGAGCCATCTTTCACAACAGTGATTTATTATTTAACATTTAGTTGGTCTCAGTCCATCTTCTTCCTGGCCACTGTGAAAGGTGTTCTTTAAGGCTAACAATACTGACTGCCTTGGAACAGGGCTTAGGGATGCACGGAGAACGCTGTGCACAGCCCAGTGTTGTGGTCTTGGAGGCACTGGGCCTGTACTCACTTCATAGAAAACACCATTCCCTGGCATTAATTGGAGCCCAAGGAGTGAACGTGGAAGTTGACTCACATGACTCTTCAGGTCACTGCTGAGGTCAGGGGCCAGGCATGTTCTGAGAAGATTTCTGGACCACTGTATGGACACAGAGCTCCAGTTTCCAGGATGCTGTCAAAGCCAAGCCCAGCCCAGAGGGTACAATGGGTGGAAGTAGGTGGTTTTCCTTGGAGCTGAGAAATCTTTTACAAAGTGCTGAGGCTTCTCTTGCAAGAGACCAGCTCTGGTGTGCCATGAGCAAGCTAAGAAGCTGCTGAAGAGAAAAGGCACTTTGCTGCAGAGATAAGATTCAGTCAAAAGAGAAGAAATAAGTACTGTAGTTAGGACTCCAGAAATACATCTTTAAAGTAAACAGAAGTACTTTCAAAACACCTCAGTGTCCTCTTTTGCATCAATGGAAAATATGCAGCTGCTTTGCAAGGGACTGGCTGTCACCAGCCTGAGATAATCAGAAAGCTGCTATTTTTCCACCTTCCCATGAGCTTCCCAGGACAATACTTCATAGGGAAGAAGATATTATATTTCTTTTTCTTAAGAGATAAAAGAAGGCTGATGACTAATGTGAATTGTTAAGAGACTTATTTACTTAATTGAGCCTGCTTGTTTGGTATGTGTCCCAATTAATTCATTTTTGTTGTGACCATATTGAAGCAACCTACACCCTTGTGACCTTCTCTTATAATTATCACTATTTTCCTCATTTGAAGCACTGTTTTGATTATGTACTCAAAAAGCTCTGCTGAAACATCTGTAGCACTACCACAGAGTCAGATTTTTCCATTGTTTGGATCTCAAGGATAGCAATAAAAAGAATCCTTCTTTATTGAAGTTCTTGGAGGTTATGGGTCACTTACAGCCCTTAGGGGATGGGGGACGTCTTCCTTTTTAATTTCACAAAATTACTATTTTGAATAGGCAGAACTTGTTTTCTAACTAAAAATTCTTTTAAGAAAAATGTGTTGTTGGATGGTAGCACTCAGAGGTGGCTCAGAATCCCTCTGGTGTGAATATTGTACATATTACAGGGTCACAGGAGAACGAAACAGCAGTGGAGAAGGGGCTGGCAAGTGTGGCCAGCCCTAAATTTGCTGAGATTGCTATGTGGACTCTCTGCCCCAAATGAGGCATTGTTTTTATTATTGCTTAAATTAAATACAGTATTTGACAGCTCTTTGCCTAAACCACAGTGGAGTTGTCTGAAAAGCTCTCTCTGAAGGAGAGACTCTCTCAGCCATGGCAGTCACATCTGCAGTGGTGGGTGACTGTCAGTGAGGGGCTGCCAGTACAAGGGGGGGTGTTTATTCCTCAGTGCTTCATGGGATGAAGATTTTGCTGTTTGTGCCAACCTCCACAACGTTGACTTATGCTCACTACAATGTTTTTGAACTCCTCTCCCCAGCTCCTCTCCCCCCATTTACCTGGAAATCCCAGCCAAGTGGTTTTCCTCCATCAGGGCATGTTCACATGCACTGGTGGAGTTTGTTCTGGGCAGTGATCCCAGAGGTGGTGTCGGTTTGGGGAAAGGTGCTCTGCCAGTGGCATCTTTCATTCCAGTGGAACTAGAGGAATTACACCAAGCCCCTCACTGCTGGCTGCTGTGTTTGGAAAGATGCAGAGTACCCTTGTAGCTCTGTGCACCTCTTACAACAGCAGTCCCTTCTCCTCCGGGAACAGGACCCTTGCACAGAGTATCTTTTTACTCAAGACTTGCTGATGCTCTTTCTTCTATTGATTTAAGTAGTACACTGCTTTCCCCAGTCTCTACCTGCTTTTTGCTCCATTCTGTCTAAATCAAAACTGGCCATGCTTTCAACTTCTTGAAGCATTGTGTACCCTTTTTCCTCTTCCTCATTCCCAGTCCCTTTCTCTCAACTTCCTTACAAAGTGTCTTCATATCTGTGCTCTGTGGGGTTTCTTTTTTTCCTCTATTGCAGACTCTCTCTGTTCCTGAAACAATTAAAGCCACTTATTAAAAGATAATAGCTCACTCTGGGTCACAGTTTTTCAATGGATGACCCTCTAAGCCACTGGGGATTTTGATGCCAGAGGGCAGCAGTGCTGGGTAGAGCTTACCTTGGATGCCAGCCACGTACTGGGGTGCTGTGTCCTTTTGTTTTAATGTTTGTCTGAGCAGTCTTCTGCTCTTCAGAGTGGTACTTTAGAACATGGCTGTAGCGATGGACCTGGCAGTGTTAGGTTAATGTGTGGACTTGATCTTAGAGGTCGTTCCCAACCTCAGTGACTCTATGATTCTATGTAGCACAAATTCTTGCCTCAGTAGAAAAGAAAGTATCTGGAAGTCTTTCTTCAGCCATGAATAATAATCTATTGTTAGACAGACCACCATCTCAGACCAGGCTTCTTCATGCACCAGACAAAGATGGGTGACTGAAAAAGCCAAAGAAATGGTTGTCCCACAAAACCATAATTAGAGGTTAATGCTTGCCCTGCTCATTCTTGACTTTCTCTCTGTACATAACCTGGTTTAACTCTTTGGCTGTGCCTATGTCCAGAACACTTTGGCTCAGTGTTCAGCTTTAGAGTGTGTATGAAAGATGCTGTATGAAAGATTCATTTCTTTTCCAGCATGGGGAGTTTCCTTTCTAAATGAACTCATGTGCCAGATCACACAGCATGCAGCCGAGGTGCTGCATTTTATATGACGCCTACAGGGCTCTACTGAATGAAATCTGCAAGTCTTCAGAGTTCTTAAGATGACTTTGTGTTTTTTGGCATAGAAACAGAAAAGCTGGGGCTGGAGGTAGGAAATGGATTGCCATCTTGGAAATTTAATGACCAGCTGTTTCCCTGTGATGTGTGTGGAAAAGTGTTTGGTCGCCAGCAGACTCTGTCCCGGCATCTCTCGCTGCACACAGGTAAGGCAGGGCTTACCTGTGGCTGTTACAGCACTCGGGAATTCTGTGGGGTTTGTTTTAGGGAGGAGAAAGATGGTGAGGAGAGGAGTGTGTGAGCCATCCTCGGCTCACCTGGAACAGAGCCAAGTGCAGGAGCAGGACACAATGTCAGAGCAGGGTTAGGGAGTGACCATTTTATTTCTTTGCAGCCTACGTGAAATTTCTCCGTACAAAACTTGTCAATTCAAGTTTGTCCAGGTTCCAGCACATCAGACTGTAGACACCAACTGTAACCAAGCTTGGTAATGGAGTTCTGAAGAGAAGGCACAGCCTTTTTGTTGGACAGATTTGAGGATTTTTGGACAGAAACATCATTCACCTGATGAACTTTTTAAATGTCACTGAACAACAAAACATTTGGCCTTGGTGTTTCAGATCTGTGAAACTGAAAGGATTGAATAACTCATTCGTCTTTGCTCTCATCATACAGTTCTGAGAGGAACAGGGGTTGTTCTACCCCATATCAACTTTCTTAAAGTGAATCAGCTTCAAATCAGCTGAGACAAACAGAGTTTTTATATGGAAGATGCACTCTGTCAGCCTGCTGAGGTCCATTGCACAAAATAACACTTGGAAGCAAGAATTTCCCATGTAGTGCTGAGAAATCCTGTTGATATAATGCCAGTGTATGTTGAGCCGCCCAGCAGAGCCATCCTGAAAAGGTTCCAATGCTCCATGGTCTAGTGGGGTTTCCTTAGTCCTAAGCTGCTTTATGGAATGCCTTTCCCCTCACACTTGTGGCATTATATTTCAATTTTAGAGCAGCAGACCCTCAAAGGAAAAGGCTGTAAAAGGTGATGTAGTGTTTGGTTATTTTAATCAACTCTTTGCAAAATGCAGCCTGGTCCATGCACAAAAACTGTGCTGCCAGGATCTAGAAATGATTAATTTAAAATAAAAAAGAGGAATATTTAAAATTGTGAGGTGTCAGAAACTCATGATGAATTTGTTTAATTTTTTCAACTGTTCTTTGAGTGAGCTTTTTCATTAGTTTATTTTTGGAACTGGACTAATGATATACAGTGTTTCCCTTCCTCCTACCCTCAGATTTTACTATAAAATCATCAACTATCAGCTCTCTGCAAGTGATCACATGGGCAACCTCAACAATAACTAAGCCCAAAAATCAAATAAAAGATGCTGGGTAAAGGAAGTAGTTGTAGGCTATTGACCTGTTTCTCCACTGGCTTTCCTGCAGCTCCCAGAACAGCAGTTGCCCCAGTTTTCCAGTTTATAAAGTTTTATATTATCTGACTACAAATAGTAGAGTAAATTAAAAAAGCTTGCCCTAAACTACCTTCAAATTAGTTGGGGTTTTTTTCTGAGTAATTGCTGTGAACTCCTATAAACTTCTAAAATGTCGAGCTTACAAAGTCCCTCATCCTGAAAGCCGCTTGGAGAAACCCAAAGGAATGCACGCTTGGTTACTGGCAGCTTTCAAAGCAGCTGGCTTCAGACTGAGGTATACACTCACATCTTTCTGCTCCTTTTTTCAGAAGAGAGAAAATACAAATGCCACTTGTGCCCCTATGCTGCTAAGTGCCGTGCTAACCTGAACCAGCACCTGACTGTGCACTCTGTGAAGCTGGTGAGCACCGACGCCGAGGACATTGTCAGCGCCGTCACGGCCGAGGGCAGCGATGGAAAGAAGCACCCTTATTACTACAGGTGAGCACCCAGACGAGGGCTGTGCACCACACACAGTCTCATGTGCCTGCTGAGGACGTGTGACGGGGCCACCCTTCTGGTGCTGCGGGGTTGGAGCCATGATCGGAGTATTTGTCTTGCCCGTATCTGGTTTAGGCTGAACAGCAAACCCCGGCTGGCTGCTTTGTGCTGCTTGACTTGGCTGGCCACTGGGAAGGACGTGGGGGTTTGCTGTGGGGTTGGATTTTTAGATGGATTTGTGAGGCAGCTGTGCTCTTAGAAGCCTCTCTAACTTTTAATGCACTGTTCCTTTAAGTTTAGTGTTTGGAAACATCCTGTCATGTACACAGACTCACAGTGAATCTAAAGCCCTGTGCTTCCGGTTGCCTCTGATTGTTCCCTTGTCTTCAGCCAAATCTATGAAATCAAATACCTTAAAAGTATATCAAGAATTGTTGTATCAATCTACATATTTCCTCTGTTTGCTAGAGGTATATACATTCTGTGACCAACATGGTGAAAGAAAGAAAACCTTCAGGAGAAATTGCCTGCAAAATTGAAAGGGATTGCCCAGATAAAATGGATATTTAGACATTCTTCTTGTTGTATGCACTGTTGTGCACTCTGCAAACTGTGATGTGCACTCTAGTGGCCAAGAAGATTACCAAATCACTCTTACTTTTAGTCAAAGTGCCAAGAGCAGATTTAATTACAAAATCATAGAAGTAAGAAATAAATGAGACCTGCTGGATTAGATTATCTAGTCCTTCCCCATGGGAAAGCAAAATAGTGCCCTGGAGTATATGCCTTTTCCAATCTTTCTGGCTTGTTTTAAATGTTAATGGCCTAATCAAAGCAAGAGGAGGACTCTGCAAAGAAAGTTAAATTAAGGGTCCTTTCCACTGCCTCTCAGTATCACTCTGTTTATGTGCTGGCTGCAAAATCTGTATCCCTGCTAATTATTCGCATAGCTGAAGACTGCTGTTTTCCAGTCAAGCATAAGAAATGTTTGAACCCATTTTTACTTGCTTACACTGAAACTGCCAGGCAGTTTTGCACAAGATCCCAGTTTGGCATGGGAACCATTCCAGGGCTCGAAAATCACTCCTGGAGTGCGCAGCAAGCTCTCTGTTTGTCAGTGTATCAGCTGTACTAAACATCTTGGCAAAGCCACAGTGCCTCTTATTGCCCAAAGGAATCGGTTAGGTGATGCACAGCATCTGGAATCTGTAGTTTTTAATTAACTTTATGATTATTTAGCATCATTATAGCATGTACAGGATTGTTGCATTGTGCCTGCCCTTAATCACATTGGCATGGCCATCAGTTCAAAGGCAGTTCAGCAGACAAAAGAATTTTGCAGTGAACACTGAGCAGCGAGGAAGAGCAGAAAACTGTGCTGTGAGTTTCCCCTTGCAAATTTGGGGAAAGGCAATAGGCTTCTGTTTGTGGTTTGGTTTTTAATGTTTCTTGCTCTTGAATTCTCTTCTGCCTGCAGCTGCCATGTGTGTGGGTTCGAGACGGAGATGAATGTCCAGTTTGTCAGTCATATGTCCCTCCACGTGGATAAGGAGCAGTGGATGTTTTCCATTTGCTGCACGGCGTGCGATTTTGTCACTATGGAAGAGGCAGATATGAAGGCTCATGTCAACAACAAGCACACAGGTGATGATCCCTCTCTCCCAGCTGCAATGATCTCTCTCTTCCTTGCTTTTTAGGTGCAACCTTCACACTTCCCATTAGCACTCTGCTTTCACTGAAATGCTTGCTAATTAAGGCCTGATCTCTCAAAGCTGAAGTGAATTGGACTCCAGCCAGGCAAATAATCTGGTAGTGCAGATCAATTTTCAAGCTTAGTGAAATAAATGAAGGACTACTTAGCCCTTCTTCTTCCTATTCCCCTTATCCCCCAAATCCCCTCCTCTGCTGGAGTCAGTCAAGTATTTCATATGTTTTCCTGGTTTACTATTTCATCAAAATCCTGCTTTGGCTTCAGCGATGATAAGGTGACTTTGAGGGCTAATTGTGCATACCTGGTTGTAAGTCTGAAATAAACATTATGTTGAGCTTTGCTCTTCACTGTGTTTGCCCCCACAGTCCCTCAGTTTGGAATTTCACGCCAATGTTTAGTTGACACTGTGATTCAGCAATACCATAAATGTAACTTCATATTAAATAGCAGAACGAGTCGTGCTCGCTCCCTGGTCCTGCTCACTTAATAGCCAAGGGTAAGAGCAATAGCAGTTCTCAAACAAGCTCCATATGCTTAGTCCAACTAATGAAGTCTGGCATAATTTAAGGAGAAGAAAATTGGAATCCTTTTAATTAATTTCTCTTATACGACCAGGCAGAAGCATTTTGCTGCCACAAACTACTCACAGTTGTGTTTACAATACGGAACTTGAATTGCATCCAGCACAACTTCTCCATCGCTAAACTGTTTTTCCTGTCCTACCAGGAATAAAATTCGGAGAACAGGGGGGATGAAGATGAAGGGAGAGAAGAATACAATTGGTTGTGTTCACAGATATATAAGTTAAATGTAACTACAGAAGTATGAACTACTGGAATGCTCTCAAGGGATTTTATGCCAGCATAGCTCTCAGCATTACTTCACTTCATATAGAGGAGTTCAAGGCAAATGAGAAACACCACCCATAGCTATGTGAAAAGCCTCAGAGCTCGAAAGTGAGCTGTGCTCTGCTGTATTTTCCTATTGTGGCTAAAAGATTGAAACTGCTACTTGTTTTTTGAAGATAGGCAAAACCCCCTTGTTCTTCCTTCACCCTGCCCAACTGAGCCACTCAGCTGCTGATTCAGCCAAATGCTCACACATATGGCAAATACAGAGTAAAAAATAGAATGGGTTTTCTGGGTCACTTGACTCCAGTTCCTTATCCTATGATGTTACCGGGTCATGAAGGGACTGTTTGTGAGGATATGGCATATGCCTTCAAAGAAGTATCATTGTTTTAAACAAACTATTTCGAGAGACAGGCAGCTGCAGACCTCCTTGCATTAAAGATTAGGGATCTTTTTAAAATTTCCAGTGTGTGTCTTAGTGATAATCAGAATACACATGCATTGTTCTTATGCCAGAACTGCCCATTATCTGAAAGAGCAGTCCACCTTTTCCTTCCTCCACCTTTCATCCCTCCTTCCACAGTACTTATTCCCTAAGTACATTTCTGGAGAACAACACTCTCCCCTCTAAATGTACACTGAGCCTTTTCCTATATGGAACACAGTTTTCCTGCTGTACCAATCCCTCACTGCATATGTTCTTGTTGGAACCCCTGCTCTGGACATCTGCAATCACAGCTGTACATGGTGAAATGAAATAAGCAGTGGTGGCAGTGCAAACCAGCAGCAGCTACTGGGAATAGGTCACACAATAACATTCTGTGATCATATTTACCTTCCTTGAAGGCTCCCCAACACTGATTGCTCATATTCATGCCCTGTTCGGCTTGAATTCTACTTTTGTTTTCCTTGACTGTTTCCTACTTAAGCACTTCTCATTTGTAGCAAATATTCTCGTTACTGGCCCTTCAGGTCATAACCTTGTCCTCTGTGCTATTAAATTTCATTCCATTTGTATTACTCTAGTCCCCAAGGTCATTGAATCTTTCTGTATGATATCCAGTCATCCTCCCTATTGGCAGCTCGGGTCATCAGATTTCATTAGTGCATTCCTACGTTTTTATCTTAAAGGTGCCACTCATCAGTTTAAAGTCAAGTACACAGGTGCTGGTGTTTGCAGAGGCCTTGATCAGGGGACTGTATCATGCAGAGAATTTGAAATTTTAGTGAAGTCTCCTTTTAACACAGCTCTGATTGAACCAGGACATGGGTGGGATGGAATAATTTGCCCATCCTTGCCTCGTTGGCTCATGGCAGTTCTTATATGGGAACTCTTCCTCTTGTTCAGTTCTAGTGTGTGATAGGATTTAGGATTTGGACTTCATACGTTTATTGCACACATAAGGAAACTCTGATGCTTTCTTTCTTTCATAAAGAAGCTTTATCTCTAGGTCCAGTTAAATAACATTTTCAATCATCTGGAATTATTTGGAAGGAGATCCTAATAAAAACATACAAATCTTGAGACCATGATGTTAGCTCTGCAATGATTACTGAGGATGTTCTTCAGTACAATGAGGGAGATTATTCTCCTTTACCCTTCATCCCAAATTTACCCACTGGACCCACATGAATAGAAAGGTGGGGGAAGTTTAGCTTGGACCAGTAGGTATTTTTGGTTTCTGCACCTCAAACCTACAGAAATTCTGTTTCCTTTCTAAGTGACAAGTTTTCATTGGTTTTGAACTCAGAATAATCAAAGTGTTTTCTTGGGATTTTTTTCAGTCCAGTAATGAGGTAAAATTGCATGATCCCTTCCCACTGCTATCACAGACACACTCAAATGCAGGATAAACTGAGAGATGTATTGTAGTTGAACACTAATAAAAAGGAAGGAGGCCCAACAATATTTTTTTAATCAGCTTAATTAATTTCAGACTTGTTTTGAATTAACTTTAAGTGTAAGTACTTCCTGGAATTTAAAATCACGGAGACTCTGTCTAATCTGCTGAACTAGTTATTGCTCTTTGTTTTTCAGCTGAAGAGAGGAAGACACCCAGTGAATCGAACAGTCCATCTTCATCTTCGCTGTCAGCACTGAGCGACTCTGCCAACAGCAAAGAAGATGCAGATATAACCCCGAAAAACAAGGGGTCAAACAACCTGCTGGTCATTTCTGTAGTGCCTGGTAGTCAGAACTCAGCAAACACTGAAGAGAAGTCAGAGAAAGGTAAAAAATTTGTTTAACAAACACAAACTGTCACCTTTTATGCAGTCAATCTGGCCACAGTGCAAGGACTAAGTTTTCCTGTTCTGTTTTTCAGGCTTTGAATGTGTTTTCTGTAACTTTGTCTGCAAAACAAAAAATATGTTTGAGCGTCACCTGCAAATCCACCTGATCACACGGATGTTCGAGTGTGATGTGTGCCACAAGTTCATGAAGACACCTGAGCAATTACTGGAGCACAAGAAATGCCACACTGTCCCCACCGGTGGGCTCAAGTAAGGAAAGCAAGTACACAAACTTTTACTGTGTTAAGCACCTTAATACTGTGGGGACAAAAGGAAGTCATTCAGAAAGGGTTGGTTTATTAATAATCCAGTTTTGGGGCTTCCTTGTATTTAGATGACCCAAGGGCTGTCCTTCAGGCTTGCATCATTACAGCAGATTGGTAACCTAGCAGCAGAGGAGCTGTAACAAACTATGGTCCTTTCCCTTTCCAAGTCAAAGAGGAGACAGTATGTGATGGGTCTTACAGAGAATGAGGCAGCACTGCAAAGAGCTTTTGGCAGAATAAGGGTTTTTTTCCAAGGCATCAGAGCAAAACGAAGCACCTAGCACAGGCTCTGTTTTGCACCTGGCTCAAAGAAACTAAATCCTGTACAGCCTCTGCAACTAGGTATGAAGTTACAACCTTAAAGGTTATAGCCTTTGTATACTCAAATGCAAAGTCATTTCTCTCCAAGAATTGATAACTTGGATGCTTTCTGCTTTGTTTGCATGCCCCACAATAATCACTATTGTATAAATGAACATGTAATGAGTAATACAGTCTTCTAAGAAGAAAAGCCCTTTGGTTTTGGCTGTGGTGGTGTCCTTTAAGGTCTTTTGGTGCAGAGCAGTTTCTAGAGAATGAGTGTGCCCTGATGTCAAGGGAAGGAGGGACTGCTGGGGCCATACGCTTGCTCTCTGGGCAGGCAGTTTGGCGTTATGAAAGAGGCACGTCCCTGGTCTCTGTCTGTTCCAGCTGCTGCAGGGAAAAAGGCTGGAACCGCTTGGAGCCCAGCTAGGGTTCAGCACAAGGCTCCCAGCTTCTGTTGCTCTTGCTGAGCAGACTGATGTTTTTGGTGCGCTGCGGCTGGGACACGAGGAGCGCGCCGCGTTCAATGTAGCTGCACGCAGCTCCCTCAGTTTGCGCTGCAGCTTTGGAAAACTGGTCCTGTTTGCCAGGCAGCCTCTGGTCTCCAGCTCAGTAGTTCCACAGACTGGGATCTGCGGTCACTTGAGATGAGATGACTGAATCTGGGAAGAAGACCAGACTGAGAAACAAGCAGTGTGCCAGAACGACGGGATGTCTGCCTTGGACATACAGACCAGTTGTCTAATGCACATTTGGTTTAAGCTGCGTAAAATCTGTTCTATTTACCAAGGAAAAACCATGACCTTATGACTTAAATCTTCCCAACAGAGTGAGTTTCTCAGTCTATATTTCTGCCCAACTCAAGTAATAATTAGGTACTTTGAAAGCTGCATCTAAGAAAAAGCTCTGATTTATTTTTTTTTAAGGCATCCAGAAGAGCCTGAAGAGATCTAAGTAAATTGTATTTTTCTGTCTCCTGTTTGCTGTGGGGGAAGAGAAAAAAACATGATTCTTCCAGCTCCAGGTCAAAATCTGAGATTCTGATCCAGAGAGCACCCAGCCCAGGAGAGGTATGTGTGCATTGACAGCCGAGTCCTCTGGTGCAAGAGATAATCACATTAGAAGCCTCAGTGACAGGCTCCCTCTCTGGATCAGAGTACTTGATGTGCATCAGGAAAAGTGTCCAGGTGTTTTAGTATCTCTTTGTCCTCCTGTTATTACTCACTTTCCTCAGAAATCTCTTGATTAGCTTGTAGATTAATATTAAACCTGTATGTGCAACCAGATATAGCAAGGAAAGCATGCACAGAGAGACAGAATCTCAGCTCAGAAATTATCCAGAATGCCAGAAGACAATTAGCAGACCTGCTAAACAGTGAATGCAGATGTGTGGCAGCTGGGGATGTTGGAAGACAGTAGCCAGGTGCCTTAGTTGTATGTTTTTATCCAGCCCTGCTCTCTGAGCTCACCAGTTCCATGTGGAGAGTGTGTGCTTGGTTCAGTACAGCAGAGATCCCTGGCAGGGAGCTGTCCCCACCACCTTCCTCTCAGCTGCACCAAGCAACAGCGGGTGTGTTTCGGGTTTGGTGGTGTCCAGGCTTCTTCAGCATGCAGCTCAGGCTTCTTGCCAAGCTTCCATGATGCCCTCCTCTAACCTTCTCGGCCCCTCCTGGCTCAGGAACTGGGGTGAGGCCCTTTGCCATGTCCACCCCGGGCCGGATGCTTGGTGCTGTGAGTAAGCAGAACCCACATCCTGTTCCTACACAGGAGCAATTCCTGCCATGGCAGAGGCGGCTGTAGGCAAACGCTGCCAAGCACAGGCCCCTTTCAGCACGGCTAGCTCATCTCCCAGAAATGAGAGTCCCTACAAATCATCCTAACAGCCTGGCTTTCAGCTGCTCCTAGCAGGATACCCAGCAAGCTTATTGTTCAAGGTCACATAAAAGGGGTTTCCTAAGCTTTTGCTGTACGTGTGGTATTACAAGTTTATTCCATCTTTACTTAAACAGCTGCTTTCATATTCATCTGTAAACACTCACTTTAAACCACTTCTTAATGGAAAAAATGGCCAAAGTGACTTCGTGCAAACACTAGGAATCGTTACACAAAGTACCTGTGCATCAGTCACCCACCCTGCACTCCCCGGCCTGCTTTGGGGGAAGACCCCATCAAGGTAAGCCAGAAGGTTAAAGGGATGCTCCTTCAGAGTGAATCGGTGTTTTCCTAGGAATGCCATTAAATGGGCAAACTTCCTCTAGGTAGAGAGGTGTAAAAGCGAACCAAATATTGGAAAGAGGCTTCACAGGGAGAACTGAGTGCCTTTTTCTCCTCCTTAGTAGATCAGAAAGGGGCTGCGTGCCAGGGTTAAAGCAGCTGAGTGACTCCTCTTTTCTCTGTCCCTGCCCTTCCTTGCTGTGTTGCCAGGTGCCCGTTCTGCATCTACTCCACAAACCGCCCCGCAGCCATGGAGTGCCACCTGAAGACTCACTACAAGATGGAGTACAAGTGTCGGATCTGCCAGACAGTGAAAGCCAACCAGCTGGAGCTGGAGATGCACATCCGAGAGCACCGCCTCGGCAACCATTACAAGTGTGACCAGTGTGGCTACCTGTCCAAGACGGCCAACAAGCTGATCGAGCACGTGCGTGTCCACACCGGCGAGCGCCCTTTTCACTGTGACCAGTGCAGCTACAGCTGCAAACGCAAAGACAATCTCAACTTGCACAAGAAACTGAAGCACGCTCCACGCCAGACCTTCAGCTGCGACGAGTGCCTGTTCAAGACTACCCACCCTTTTGTCTTCAGCCGCCACGTGAAGAAGCACCAGAATGGGGACTGCTCTGAAGAGGAGAAGAAGGGCCAGTATTCAACCTCCAAGGAAGCCAGTCCGCTCCTACCAGTGAACAGCTCTAGGAACCTTCTGTCACCTCTCTCAGTTATGTCTGCCTCCCAGGCTCTGCAAACAGTAGCGATGTCAGCTGCGCACGGCAGCGGGGCAGAGCCAAACTTGGCAGTGAAAGCCTTGGCCATCAATGGCACTTCCCTGTGCTTTGATAAATACTGGAACTCAGAGTTTGCCCACCTTATTCCTTTAACGATGTTTTTCCCCAAAAACCACTACGATCTCACATTCCATCCACCCAGACCTCAGACTGCACCGGGAGGTGCCTCTTCACCTAAACACTCCTTCCTTGCCTACCTTGGACTAACAGAAAGGGCAGAAACTGTCTGAGGGCAGTTGCATTCTGTACCAAAAATCCCCCAACAAACCCAGCAGGTTATACATTGCTGCAAAACGTAGCCCCAAGAGGTAACGAACACTTGTACTATATCATTAGTAAGGTTTAGCAAATGGCTCTGTGTGTATACTTATTGCATTGACATGAAAGCTGCTTTATTAAATCTCCAGGAGGTGACCTACTGCATACTTCTACCTTCAGAGGCATGTTCCCAGTACTCTTATCTAAGAAACTATTTTGTCTTGTTAAGCTGAAAACAAAAAGAGTGTCCTTATTGGCAATCAGCACTTGTAAGATGACATACTGATGCATTTTATTTTTGGGCTTTGTGTGCGTGCGGGTGCGTGGAAGAGAGTCTGCCTGTAGTGTGCCATGACATTGCTTTTGCACATCCCTTGGATTGGCTTATTTAATCATTCTTCTTTCCCCTTTTCACACACTTGCTCCCTGCCTTCCCCCTGCCTCCTCCCGAACTGTGGAGATGTGGAAGGAGTAATGTTTGGGGTGGGGCAGAGGGAGAACCAGTGTATTATTTCAGTGCTGTTTGCAGCTTCCTTTAGTTGTTTGATGCCTTCTACTCAGTTGTTGGGGTTTGAGGATTTGGGGTAGAACTGATGAGGAAAAAGGTTGCTTTCAGCACTGCAGGATGAGAGCATGACAATGAAAAGAGTGTGTATGTACACACGCACACATAACATGCAGTGTGTGCAGCCTACACACCCACACAGCAGGCCCAGATCTCAGCTCTTACACAGGTGTGACAAACACCTGCCTCTGGGCCACAGCATACATCTTTTGTTTTAAAAGGGCATATAAATATTATATATATACTGTATTATGCAGTGGTTACCTTTTAGTTTGCAGGAACAACTTGTATAACTAGAATTCTATGGTGGAAAAAAAAATCCAACAAGGGGATTTAAAAAAAGGGTATGGATAAATTCTGGGTATAAATACTCAGACTAAAAAAAAAAAGGCAGTTTTGCACAGTGCTTTAGTCTTGCACTAGTTTGTTTCTTGCANAAAAAAAAAAAAAAAAAAAGAAAGAAAAAACAAATTGTGGGTTGAAGTTAATAAGACTCTTTATTTGAAAAGGTACCAGTAACTACTTTGAAAAATAAAGCTATAAAAAGATGCTTTTGGAACCATACAGTTCTCTTTTATACCCTCAGTATTTCAATTGTACTTGCAAATGTGACAGTCCTCTCGCTCCCCCTCCATGTCATCAGTAATACTTTATTCTTTTCTGTTGATGGCAGATAGATTGTGTCCTGCTAGGAAGCTAACTTTGTACTTATTTAATGCTCCTACTTGTGGTCATTAAAATGACATGTTATATGTAGCACTTTATTGCAGGAAGAAGCAAATGCAGATTGGTTGTATAACCTTTGTTAATCTCAACATGCCAAGAGTGATCTTAATGTAAGAGACGCTAACTGACTGTTAATTGATTTCTGTTCCTTAGACAACTTAATATGCGGGAAGAAAGATTGGGACTAAAAGCACTCTGTTTTACAATTGGAAGTATAAAATGTGAAGCATTTCAAAATGGTCATGTGACATACAGGAATGCCTTCATACTGAATTATTGTTTTCCATGGTCTCTCTGGGATTTGGATCTGGCTGTCTTTTACTAGCTATTTGAAGTGTTTGACCTAGCTTTTGCCACAGTCCCCTCCCTGTCCCTTGGCCAAGCCACTGTCGGAGATGCCCTGAGTCACATCTTTCATGCTAATCTACCAACCCTCATGCTGTCCTGAAGGACCTTCCTCTGCAGGTTGGTGTGGGATGGGGGGATCCAACCACCCCTTGTTCATGACAGCAGGAAAGCAATGACCCAGTTCAGGAAGGCATTTCTCGTCCACAAGGGCTCTTAGCCATATGGACAACTCGAAATGTAACTCAATATTCATTAGTTGTTAAATGAAGCTTGTGTATGAAGCTTCCCTGTTTTCTGGATGCAAAACTTGCATCACTTTAACCTATTTGCAAGATTCCTATATTTGTTTTATACTGAGATGGCCAAACATTCTCCACTGTCATGACCAAATTCTTCCTGTTTGGGGAGGACGTCCTAATCTGCGCACTCCTGTTAACATACTGGAAGCTAGTTACGAGGGGGAAATATCCAAAATCATAGCAGGTTATCAGTTTGGCATTATTAATTACAGGACAGAGAAGTGTCACCATTTGTTTACATTCCAGCAGACAGTTTTGGTTCTAATGAGCACTTGGCGGTTCTGTCTATGCAGTGAAGAAAGCCCGTCTGCTCCAAACTGCGTGTAAACCTTTGCAAACAACTTACCAAACTCAGGGCCCTGCTCACCACGCTTTACTCCAACAGAACTCCTGCTCACACCTCCCTGGGAGTACAGACAAAATAGAAAATACTGTGTTGGTAAGTACTCAGAGCATAAAATAGTAACTATCTCGACAGCATGAAATCTGCAATCTGTATCCAGCAGCTCTACCAGTTCTGTAAAATGCACTCCACACACGCATCTCTGACCCACACCACAACAAACCAAACTCTCCCAAATCAAAAAGCTTATTTTTCACACCAACTACAGGTAAAGTGCAGCTGTCCAGGAGGAAGAAGGAGGAGGAATGTAATAATAGTAGGCCACTGTATCTAATCCAAATGTCAGTTTAAGTAGGGCTGGAACTTCCAAGAATGGGCTGCTGGTGTGCGACCGCCACGTGTTTCGACCATGTTCCACTGCACCAGTATCTGACCTGGCAATGTTTAGTGTACCTGGGAAATTTGTTTAGCACTTTGGAAAGGATAAGTTCATTCTTTCTGGCAAGTTATAGAAGTTTTCTCTGTAAGGAAAAGTGTGTTAGGAGGTTTTTATTTTTTTAAGAAAAAAAAATACACTATTTATCAGAGCTCTTGCATATGAAAATAATTTGTTTGCAGTTCAAGACTAAAGACAGGAATGTTCTCCAGAGGTTCCCCCTACTGATTAATGACCAACAGTTCTGATAAATTCCCCCCACCATAAAGGTAATTTCATACTGGTTTTCACTATGCATTCTTTAATGAAAGTTGCGTGTTTTTCCATTCAGTAATTCAGTTAAAGTTCTCAGCACTTTCTTCTTTCTTCTTTTTTTTTTTACTTGTTGTATTATGTTCAAATATCATTCTGTCAAGGTTTGTGTACATTAATAAAAATTTGTATTGTATAAAGCTTTTTGCATTATAAGGCTGTACAGGGTCATTTTGACAGTAACTGGTATATTTCTTTGCATCTTATGTTGCATTGCCAATTTCTAGTGTATCCAGTTTGGAAGTACAATATACTCTAATTAAAAAGGTTGGCTATATTATGGTTTCTTTTTGGTTTTCCTTCCTCTCTTTTTTTTCACCTTTAAATATATTTAGAGTTGATTTGGAGGGAGGGGGAAAGGATTCTCCTACAAGACAAGAAGATAACATCTTCCCTTTTTTCTTCTTATCAATGACATCAATCTTGAAATTGAAAAGGAAAGCTCTGGATCTCACTCCTGATGAAGAAAATACAGCAAATAGTCCTAGGACAGCTCCAGGACTTCACTCTCTGGGCTCTGTGCTTGTAGCAACCTTCCAGGTCAGTTCTGCAAGGGGGATAATTCCTCTTCTGAGCGCTCTGCTCAGTCACGCATTTCAAAAAAATCAGATCCTTAAAGCAGTAGTTTAGTGGACTTGCTCTTGCTTGGAAGCAGCCCAGATGAAATCAGGGAAACTTCCTTAAAGATGAGCTAAGCAGTGAATAAAAGAACACAGTGCACTAACACATTGTAATGAAAATCAAATTTTTTTTAATTGTAAAAATATTGTGCACTCATTTTATCAGCATTTTATAAAAACCTGGTTTTTTAACCAGAGATTATTGGAATAATTTAAATGCACACAGAGCACTAAAGAAAGAAACCCTAAGAGCAGACAAATTTCCAAGAAGCAAATGTTCTATTGACTCCACTGAACAAGAAAAGATACTCAAAATCCTAAGAGGAAGTTAGACTACTTAAACACTAACCAAGGAAAGAAAATAATCTGGGTGTTCATCAGATAAGAATTATCCTCAGATATATTAATGTTAACTTTAAATACATGTGGACTGCCTTTTTCCCCTCAGTTGGGGCAGTGTTAATGTCTAATCAACTGAAAAAACTTCTTACAGTTATTTCTACTGAGGTGTGGACACTAATTTTCAGGGCCTTTATCAGTACCTTGTACATGTTGCTGGGTGTTGGAATTCACTGCTCCTCTTCTGCTGCTGACTCCTTAGCTGAAAGAAAAGCTTTGACACAGAGTTGGTAAGTCATGGTGTCTCTCGAGAAGAAGTGGTGTCTCTCTCTCTTCCCTCCCACGCTGTATCTGTAATAGAAAATATACAGTGATACTCTCTGTGGAGTTTTTTGCACTAGACATAAATAGTTACCCTAGCAATTAAAAAGCAATCATGCAAATCATGCCCAGAGCAGCTGTGGGTTCCCCATCCCTGTAAATGTTCAAGGCCAGCCTGGAGGGGACTCTGAGCAATCTGGTCTAGTGGAAGGTGTCCCTGTCCATGGCAAGAGGGTTGGAACTGGATGATCGTTAAGGTCCCTTCCAATGCAAACCACTCTGTGATTCTACAAAGTGGCTTAATTGTTTAAGTAAGTTCTAAATCACCAAATGCAGAATTACTTAAAATAAGCTGGAAGTGGGCTGAATTATCTTACTGAATTATCCTGACTGCCTAAGTAGTCAGCTAGCAGTTAAGAGCAAGTCTTGTAGAAATTCCAGCCCTTGAGTCATATATAATAAGCTTTTGTTTAAAAGATCAGGCCCAGTCTCAACCAAAACATAAACTGCCTGCAATCAGCCTCTGTAGCTTTAGTCTGACAGAAATCCCCTGTGTGCACCCAAGTAGGGATGTTAGTGTGACATGCTGAGATGTGATAAGGAGCCCCTGCCCTTTGCAGCAGGTGGCTATAACATGCTTGTAGACCTGCATGATTTTAATCAATTAACTCAACTTTCCCTAGTCTGTGGTTTCTGATAATATTCCAAAATCCATGTGTGATTATAGAAAACAGCTCCAGTTGTGTACTGACCCTTTCAGCAAAACAAGAAGTGCCCCGTCCACTCCTGATCCATTCCAAATCTATGTACATTTTTAATATATGTTTTAAAAAATAAACTTAAAATTGGCATTTTTTCAAGTAGTTATTTCTTACACTCCTACACATGCTATAGTCATCATGAGCCTAGCAGAACAAGGCTTTAAGAGAGAATTTTTGGGGGGGAAAAAAAGCCAAACCAAACCAACAAACCTACAATTTTCTGTAACACTTCACCGTCAAGAGGGCTTCTCTACAGTGGAGGATATGGCATCATTTATGCAGAGCCGTGTTTTAAGATCCTTGTTGTGTTAAAAATACATCTGTTATGCTCCTAACAGACAGACATCTGCATTATATCATCCACCATCTTATCTGCTGCTAATTGGCCTCCTTGTTGACAAGTCTCAGCAGCAAGGTTAAGTGCTGGCTGTAAAAGCAATGTAGCCTCTTGCCCGAGGGGTCAGAGCTCAAGCAGACCGTGCTGGAGCCTGCATGGCCTCTTTTCCTGCTATATATTTTCTGGGAGCTAATAAAACACCAGGGCAATCACTCCTGCCTGGCGTCTGCCAGCCACCACCATGTCTGTAGACCTGCAGCAAATGGTCCCTCATCTCCCCAGCACAGAGCACTCAAGGAGTCTGCAAAGGAAAAAAGGCATCTTCTCTCACACCAAAGTTTTAGGAACTCCATGAGAAGCAATTAACAAATCCCTGAAGTGACAGCTAACTTTGAACATGGGGCAGCTGATGCCTCAGTGTCCAGCAGAGCCCTTGGAAAAGGGATGGGGGCACACCTGGGCCGAGTTCACAGGTTCCATCTGAACCAAAGACTGGGTTTTTACTTGGCTGCTCGGCTTCTTGCAGAGCTCTTGGGAGCATTCCTAGAAAGCCATCCAGTTGCTGGAGGCCGGGCAACACACCGGGAATGCAGCTCTTGGGCTTCCACTTGGGCACACCACCTGCCTTTGACCAACCTGGCAGTGGTTTGATTTTAAGGAAAGGGAACTTACAGCTGGAGCTGAACAGTAGCAGGGGTAGGGGAACACACTAATTGGAAATGTTTCATTAAGTTAAAAAAAAAAAAAAAGAAAAATAAAGCATCCCCCCCAAAAAACCCAACAACTGTACAGGAGAAGAGCAGAGCATCAAGTGATAGCACGGCACTATTTTTGCAGCCTGTGGCAGCCTATTTCCCTATTTAAAATGGGGAAGGGCTTTCCATGCTCGATTTTGCTTTGGGGTTTTTTAATTGTTTCATTTCCCTCCCCCTTAAGCATGATTAAAATGGCCCAACTCTAAAAAAAAAAAAAAGTCAACCCCCCTCTGCCATTTTTTTTTCCGATTTAGGCTATAGTTAATTAAAAAAAGACTTCAAGTTTCTGTAGTAGAAGTTCCTCTTCTGTTTGCATTTAGTTCTGCTCTACTTTACTTTTCAGACCTCTACTTTCTATCACATACCTTTCTTTTTCCAGCACTTCTCAGACAGCATTTCACTGCAAGTGTAAACTTTGGATTGTTACTCTTCTGGGAATGTGCCTGTTTAAATAAAGAAGAGAAAAATGTTCTCTCTCTGAGCCCCTAGACCTTCATGCCAATGTTTGCAGCACAGCCTAAAGTGACCAAAACCAAAAATAGGCCTTGCTTCCTGGCTGGCCAACAAAGCATCAAATACTTTCTTGATTCTTTCCCTGCTATTTAAGCCTGGAATGCTCATTGACACGCCAGGCTGAAGAATTTGTTTTTTAAGAGATTTACCAGGAAGCCGGCTGGGAGGGTCAAAGCCCTAACTAAGGTGCTCACACATGGGTGAGTAGGATTTTGGAGCCATAGATGCAAGACTGCATCAATGAATTAGGAACAGGTTTGCCCGAGTTTGCTCTCACTGCCTCAAGTTGCTACAAATTGCCACACGAGCCTGGGCTAGGCCCGGCTCAGGGCTAGAACCACCAAAATAAATTAAGACAAACCATCCATGTCTGGTATTCCTCGACTGCAAGGATTAACACTTCCCTGGTATCCAGACTTCCACTACATAGTGTGCAATTTCATTCCAGCAGAGTTAGAAGCAGTGCTTGTTTTAGCAATAAAAATCACTGGATCTTTCTTTCCTGAAACTGAGAAAAACATTTTAAATGGGATGGGACTGTAAGTAAAGATAAATAGTTGCATGAAGGCTCCTTCCATCAGCAGGGTTCTGAAATAATCTGAATACATTGGTGGCTGTCACTCATGCCAGTGACACTCTTAAAATGTACCAGAATAGCTCTATTCACAGGTGTTACCAGAGCAATGCCCACTTGCACTCTGAATATTTAGTAAGCAAGCATTAAGACTTCATGTTTTTATACTTAGCTACCTATTTTTAATGGGACTGCATACCCAGAAGTTAATGAAAAGATCTAAATATAATGTCAGTGTGATTCAAAAATATGCACTGCATCTTTTAAGTTGACATTTCAATTAAAAATAAATAAGATCCATTTATATGGTGATACCGTGATAAGATTGCATCAGTCAAGTTTCATTCCTACTCAAAGTGACAGATTTCTCTAAGTCAGAGCCAGGAAATTCAGTCCTCCAGCAACTCAAACCAGGAAAATATAACTAAGGGTGAATTTAAGCACTTCACAAAAATTAGGGTATCATGTTTCAAGGATAAATGTATTTCACAGAATCATAGAATCATTAAGGTTGGAAAAGACCTCCAAGGCCCTCCTTTTGTTATTAATGAATTTATTAAGACATTTCTTTTTTATTATCTTTCACAGGGAAGGCCAGATTGAGTTGCAGCTGAGCTTTCACCTTTCTAATTTTCTCTCTACATGACCTAATGACATATTTGTACTTTTCCTGAGTTGCCTGCCCCTTCTTCCGAAGGTCAGAAATTCTTTTTCTTCCCTGAGTTCACCAAAAGCTCCCTATTCAGGCATGCCAGTCTTCTTTCCCATCTTCACATTGTTACTTTCCTGTCACTAGTCTATTAAACCTACTAACTGCATATTAAATATTCACTCACAGCCAATTTCAACAGGAAAACAATGCCACATGCACTGCAAAAGGTTCTTGTACACATCTACGTGTGTGTACCACCATCTATCCAAGCACCTGCTTTAACTTGGCTGAGCAGCTCTGCTTTACAACCATTTCATACTTGTGAACATCACTGTTACTCTCCTCTCGGCCCCCTCCCCTTCGATGAAAAGCTCATTCTGCTCCCAGTTCACCTCCCCGGGCGGTAAAAGGGTTTTGACCCTGCTAGATCAGCCCTTCCATTTCTCATTTCCAGCCAGTATCCTGCTCTCGGGGTAAATGCTACTGACTAAACTTCTAAATCTAATCTTCTAAAAGAAGAAAGAAGAATTAAAACAATAAAGTTCATAAACTGGGATTGCTCAGAGGTTTCTTCCAGCAGAATGTTTTGCTGTCAGACAAGTTTTCAAAGACACAGGAATTTACTCTGGAGCAGATTTTGTGGTTCCTGACAAACTGGCTACTGGCCGTGTTCTGACCAACTGCCTTTGGATCTGGTTCCCAAAATCCTGTACACAGAGAGCTTTTTCCTGAGCATTCTTTAGAAACTAGACATCTTCCATCAGGATTTTTGATTCTGTCATTGTAATAGCCAGTTCCTCAACTTTTGTATTTGCCACTGGCAGCCCAAGCCACATGAGTGTTGTCATTAGTATTTTCTGTCACCTAATCAATAGCTTGTCAAGTTCCAGGCTCTTATTTGGTGGTAGAGACTTCAAGAATCCTCCACATTTAGAGAGCCAAAAGAAAACTGATGAGGTATGGTTCTGTACTGTTCAGAAAATCTGTTTCCCTTTGAACGTTTTTAGTTTCCTGGGCTAGTCTAAGAGAGGAACTGAGACAACGAAATAGTAGTGACCAGATATAAACAAAATAGATCACCCAAAACTGTCACTGGCAGCCAAGAGGCCAGGACTCTGAAATGTCTAGTGGGAATGTTTCCTAACCTGCCAGAAGCTTGCACGGTTCAAAGCTTGCTCTTGGCACTGCCAAATGACCAGGGACTACCTCCTCCCCAGTCATCTGCCAATTCATGACAGGCCAAAATCACAGAAGAAATCCCTTAGTTCTGCAGGTCTTTCTAGAAACCTCAAAAAGCCAGGCTATTTACCTTTGACTCCTCTGAGATCTGCTGTCTGTATGTATGTTGACACTGAATTCACTGTGCAAACGCTGAAAGCCAGAGAACTTCCACCCCAGCAGAAGTGCACATACCTGATCTCCTCTTGCTCTACTCTTGCAGAGGGTAGACTGCTTGTTCTAACAAGCTGCAGCGTCATAACAAACTCAGATCAATTATCTTGCTTCCAATGTAAGACTGCCAAGTCCCTCACATCATCTCATCACAAGCTTTCTGAAAGGGACTTTCTGAAGACTCCTTTCCTGTAAACAAAAAAGAAAAAAGCACTTACCCAAGAACACAATTAATACTGTCAGTCAAGACAAGTGAAATCTGACATCTTACCTCCCAAGGATGCATTCAACTTGAATTCTGATGGTATCCTTGTTTACCCTTTCCCTCCTGGCTATAAAGAGGACAGCAAGCAAAGAAAGCTACCCTCAAGGAAAGATACCCTCCCACCTCTTTCAAAGGTCTTTGAAAGATCTCCCAGCAAGGTGAGAGAACACAGGGAAACCTTCCAGCCACAGAGACTGCTGCTAAGTGCAGGGGAAAAGTTTCACCCTCTTCAACTCCAGCAGGCAATCTGGGGCAGTGGGCAGAGGCAAGAGAAGACAGCAGCCCGTCCTCACACCATCCATCTGCCCAGCCCAATACATCTTGTGGGGTTCTTGGCAATTAGCAGTTTCTCTTGCTAATGGACAATCAAGCACATGCCAAAGCCAATCCAGTCTTCTCCTCGTTACAGGGAGGATCTGAGACTGGCAATCAAACTCTCCAGGAATGGAGAGGCAGGAGTTTGAGACTCTAATCAAAGACCTGTTGCAGCGTCCTGAAACCAACCCTTTCTCACCAACAAGCTCAATATGGCTGTGCCCTGACAGAGCCTGCAGGTTGTTTTGAACACAAGAGGTGTCAGAAAACAGATTAATGCAGCTTAGCTAGAAAATGGGTAATGCATCCTCCATGTTTCATAGGCTGGCCATGAAGACAAGCAACTGTTTTTTTCTAAATTTATAAGGCATGGAAGTTAACCTCGAGGTACTTCAGTTCAAAATGTGGGTTTTTTTCCTGATAATGATCGAACAGAACACTAATTCAAACCCACATCCTGAAAAGGTGAACAGCAGCCAGCCATATCAACTGCTCAGGGCACCTGCTGCCAATAATCTACCCTCTCCCTCGCACAAATAATGTCAGAAGATGAGCACCTTCTTTAAGTAATTATCCTTCCTCATCCCCTGCCTGCATATCTTGGTTTGTTTGTGCTCATATCATATACCCCCCCAACTATTCAGGATCCCTTTATTTCAAAACATGAATTAACATAATTATGCTAAATACCACAGTGCAGAAACCTTTTTACCACATCAAAAACAAGATTTTCATTTTTTGCTGCAGGAAGAAACTGTAGACAACTCATGTCAGTAGCCAAATTAAAACAAACCAGTCTCTCTGAACAAAAGGTGCTCTTTCTAGAGAGTTGGGCTCATCCATTACCTCCAGATTTAATGGACTGCAGATTCCTCAGCTTTTGGGAAATACATTTTGACAGTTTGTAGAGGAAGATTGATTTTATTTATACACATCTATAAATAAAGTCTCCATACTGTGGCATCAGCCAGTCAGATGCATGATATAACTTCAGCATCTTTTTGAAGAGAAACAGGATTTTGGGCAAGGGACTATAGTATGGATCATTTTCTAACTCCAGCTGAAAAATGCATTTTCCCTTATATAACACTGGTGAAGAGAGCTGCACCTGTGAGGTACCTCTGCCAGCATTGCCTTCTCAGGTTAGAGAGGGGGTCTGTCAGCCTTTGCCAAACAAACCAGAAGACAGAGATGCAAAGATACAGACTGGAAAAAAATGAAAGAGAAGTGCTTTGCAAAAGTGGGACTTTGCCCCTAGTAATTAAAGGTAGCATGGATTTCACCCCAGCTCTAGCAGCTTTCCATCTACAGAGAGAAATAAGGAAAAGGAGAACAATACATAATACAATTCACTGTGTGAAATATACAATACACCTTCATAAGAATCTAAAAGTATGAGCAGAAGGAAGCTTTGAGGGATGGATAGTTTTAGCAAGACCATACCACAGAAACAAAAGATGTCAAGGAAAAAAAGGGTCTCTGTGGGATGATCCAAACAGATTTTAATCTGTTTGGGCTACAGGAAACAGGTTTCCTGATTAAGAGCAATGCCTTGAACAACTTAACCCCAAACAGGCCTCTTCAAAAAAGTTATGCCCTTAAAGCTATTTACACAACAGCTGGCACTCCCAATTTTCCCAGCCCTGCTTCTTCTCCAGCTACAAAACATTTTATATCCTCAGTAGCTCTTGCCTGTTGCAAAGCAGTGAAAAGACCCCTTGCCAAAAAGAGTCAGAAATGCAGAACCCTGAAGGAAATGAGACCTGAGACAATTGATTTAGGACTCTGCTCACCATTTTGTTTTCCAAGTACCCCAATACGCTTCCAAAGGACCATGGAGAAGTTTGACACATTGAGGAGGGGGGGGGAAAAAGATGGTAACAAGTGGTTGTTCTTTTTACCTCAGCTGTAAATCCGAGCACAATGCCCAGGGCACAGCATCAATTCCAAACAAGTGCAGGCAGATATACGACGTGCTGCTTGCCCCGATCAAGCCACAGAGCAGCACCAAAAAAATAAGGCTCTCCAGCAAGACATAAAAATACTCAAATCTGTTGTAAGCAGGAGTTCCGTTTTAAGGAGGTCTAAACTCTCCTAACTCCAGAAAAACGCCACCACTACCTAGACAGAGTAAGCCTACCCAGAGCCCCAAAGAGAATCCCTACAGCAGATGCAAATTTCAGCTGGTACTGTGAGCATTTTTAAGGAGCAGTGTGGTGCAAGAAGGCTAAAGACTGGGAAAAAACCACGTTCAAATCAGCTGAAACAGAATCTTTGGTAGGGGCAACATGATAGTTATATCCTGGTGAGTTTCTAGGGAGAAATAAAGAGGTTCTGAGGAAGCACAACTATCCTCATGTGAACACTTTTATGGTAGGCAATCTAATCACCAGTGCCATGATCGCTTTGCTGTAAGTCCAGCAGATCCAGTGATGGACCACAAAATCTATGGGTTGTTTCGTGCCATGCTTGGTGCTTTAATCCTGTATGTTTTGACAGGTTAGTACAAGGAAAGCTGAGGACTGACAGCAACTCCCTGAGCTCCTAGAAAAGATTCATACCACGAGGAACCACAAAGCCATCTGATCCCAGAAAACACAAACCACACACACCTTGAAACCTCCCTTTCTGCCATGAGAACTCCAGCTTTGCATGGCCCAGACCAGGAGCATGAACTGAGATACTCTTTAGAGAGACCATTTGTCTCTTTTTTTATAGAATGTTTTACTCAGGTCTCTCTTGAGTTCCCTACTAGGGAAGGCAGGCATAGTCCATGCTGAAATTATGTATCCATTAGCATTTGCCATGAATCATTTGGCATCAATTACGAGAGGGGGTTTTTTGTTTCTCCCTGAAAATGTACTGTTTTTCCTATGTGGGACTGTTTGACTATATCTGGCTGACTTGATCATCAGGAAGAATGCCCAATCAAGTACCAAACATCACTCAAAAACACTAACATTTACAACTCAATCTCTGATCAACCAGTTTTGGTTGTGAAAACTCAGGTGTGGTTGAAAATAAACAAACCAAAACACACTCACACCTACACACACACAGGTGAAAAAAAAAAAGGCAACCAAACTTCAAAAACTCTCAATCCACTAGAAGATAGTTAAAGAGATGAATTAATAAAACAAAAAACAAAACACTAGAAAAAACACACCACAATTCAGTACAAACAACAAATTAGACGAAGACAGGGAACATTGCTTTTTCAAAGCAGTAACTATTATGACCGGTACCTCTGAGAATGAAACAGAGCAAGCTCTCCAGTGTTTTGACCTCCAGAAGGTCATGTTCACAAGTCAGTGACCGTAAGAGCCAAGCTGGCATTCCCAGTGCCCACAACAATAGATCCAATTACTTCAACCAACAAGCATTAAAAAGCAAATGCAGCACATAAAGCTCACACTGCTTCGTTAATTCAAATACATATATCCACAGAAATGAAGATGAGAGAACAGCACCTTTGCCATCTCTGGATGCTGTACATGCTCTGCTTAACTTTCCTTACACATTTTGGCTTCCACATTTCTTCCCCTGGTGTTTCCCTGTTCAGAGACTCTTCACCTAAACTCAAACCATAATGAGACTGAATAAATTGATTCAATACCTATTTGCTTTGTGAATGTCATTCTTCCCACTATTATTCACTGCAATTCTTCAGACTTGGCTAAGGCAAAATACCAATTTGTTCTTCTTTCAATTGCAGATCCATAGATCTGGGTGCTTGGTGAAAAAAATAAACTTGTTTCATACTTAGAACTTCTGAATTTGCTGAATAACCTATCAGGTCAAATAATTCATTTTGTGAAGAAACAAAATCCTTCAGTAAGTACACTGCTGAAGTAAAAAAGTTCAAAAGGGATCAACAGCATATGATAAAAGGCAGATTGAAATAAAAATTTACAAGATCCAACAATAGCTACCGAATACCTCCCCCTCCCAGGGAGGAAGGCCTAAGCCCATCATCAAACCTGGCAGCTCTGTGGGCTCCCATCCTTGCAGCTCAGCTCCTGCACTGCCAGGTATGATTGTCACCAAAATCCTCCATCACCTCTGTGTTCTCCTCAGGCAGACAGAGCTCTGCTCAGTGGCTTCCAAAGGGCAGAGGAACTTTGCTGACCTGAAAGGTGAGCTGGATATTGCAGTTTAATATGGCTGCTAATCAGGAGGCTTTTCATGCCTACTTAGTAAATGTCTCTATTTACTTTAAATAAAACTGTGTTAGAAGAGCCAAAACAAAAATACCTATCCAGAGTACAGCAGACAAAACTAACTGTGAAAGTGATACTGCTGCAGAAAAATATGATGTAGCCCATTTTGTAAGGCTGCTAAATTATGTATTACTAAGGGCAGCACACAGTGACCTATTAATACATGTAGAGCCCTTTGTTGCCCTATTATCAATAACAAACCTTCTGCACTATTTTGGGAAATGACCTTTCTCCACAGCGTGGTGCAGCATGAGCCAGGAACCTCCTGAGCTGTAATTCCAGCTCCACCATTGACTTGCTGCATGGTGAGGGAAAGTTGCTTTAACCTCCCAGGTGCTGTTTCTTTTTCTGTAAAGCCGTAGTGACGCTCGCCTCCCTCTCAGCTCAGTGGAGTGCCTTACTAAGTTCAAATATTTGAGCACAGCTTTGGGGATGCAAAATCCCACATCAGTGTGACACATTGCTGCAGCTGCTTAAGGATATTAAGAGAGCAGAAATTCAGCTGCAGCTGGAAGAACATATTGTGCAGAGCTATAAGATTCTCTTTTCACAGGTGAGAATTTATAGCCACCAGCTTTAGGTTACAAATCACCACCCAGTAACATTTAACTTGTCAGTGTTTTCAAGCCAGAGTTTCTTTCTCAACTCACAAGAAAGAAAATCTCAGTGCTTGGTCCCAACTACATGGTAGCAGAATTCAGGATAATGTTAACAACACACATAATGGTAAAGGATATACCTAAAATAACAGCATGCAGGGACCACAGAATCGGAATTACTGGGACGAGAGGAACGTACAGAGGATACTCAGTTTATGCAGCCTGGGACATTTCAAATGTCAAAAAAAAAAAAAAAAAGTTGGGTTAAAGGAAGTTTCAGAGATTAAAAAAATAAAGCAGAGAGAGCAGAGACTGTAACAACACCAGCTCTTTCTCTCTCTCTCTCTAAATAAATAAAAGTCATGACTAAATGAAGTCATTCTGAAAACATGAACTATTTCATATTTCATTTGCTTTGGCAGAATATTCCCAGGCTTAACCCCCTCAAGTTGCAGGAACAGGTGGAAAACACTTACAAAATACAGGAACTTGCGTAAGCACGCAGTAAAACTATAGGAAAGCTATATTCCCAACTTAGGAAAAAAAACAGTCACATAACTCTTTTCCACGAGGCAGAGATCAATTTGTTTTCAACACCTCACTTCTCTCCTGTGTTGTTACAAAAGATACCATCGGTATTTGAGAGTTGTCTAATAACTCTCTTTAATAATTTAACCAACAGTTTCCAAATAAAATTTACTTTGTGGCTTGAAACCCATCCTGCTAGAGGAAATTCCATTTCAATTCCTTTGTAATTGATAGCACAGCTCAAATTCCTAAATCTGCATCCCTAGTTCTTCAGAAATGAAGTGAATTTCACAGCATGGAAGATTTAACCTGAAAGCCACACCACCACACCCATATTTACACGAGGAAGTTCCCAGGGTGAGCACTGTTCTTCCATCAGGATGATCCTGAAATGCCCTCAAAAACTTCTTAACTATTATTTAAAAGCCCTTTGTTCTACAGACAGAGAGCAATACACTTGGCATGGAAGTTTAAGCATGACATGATTCAAGTTTATAAGGATTAAATTACAGCAGCTATTGAAATCCATATTTGAATTTAATATTTAATATGTCTCTACTGACAGATTTCATTTACTCATCCTAATTAACAGTGCCCGGAAACCGCTTTTTCACCTTCTTTAGAGTGAACTATGACCAAATTTTAGCCCTGAGGTGGGGCACAGGCATCCCTAAGGCACGGGAGCTGCCGACGGGCCGAGCGCTGCCATACAGCACCATCTAAGGGCTCTCCATAAGTACTGCTGAGGGGATGTATGGAATGACACTATGGACTGGCTCGTGGATGCTCCCAGGCACACTCCCTGCCCTTACTCCAGTGTCACCACAGCAAAACTCTCTGAGCAACTGTTTCCTCTGTGAGTCGCTGCCACTGATTCATCAGGAATCATCTGGGAAACGAAGTTACCGAGAAGCTGCCCGAGGAATAATTTTCAGAACAACAAGATTTACCTCTGTCATCAGCAGCAATTTGTTTCTCTCCGTGGCAATCTCTTGGCATGTGGACAAGGTGGTTTATCACGAACACTCTAGATTAAGCACAAGAGGAGAAAATGTTATGGCTTCTAGATTTAGAAACTGAAAAACAAGAGCAGCTTTAATTCTATCCAGCTTGTGCAACATTTAAATCTCTATTTCAGCTTTTCCAGGCAAATTTTTTTTTCTCTTCATAACTTCTACAAGTCTTGCTCATGGAAAATATCTTCTTCTGGAGTGGTTTTGTGACGCAATCTACGTATAGAAATACCACACCAACCTGAGGATCCACTTAGTCCAGCCTTAATCTCAAGGAACAGCCAATAAAGAAAAAAAAAAAATTATGAAACCAAAAGTATTCAAACTGTTCCACATAAATGGCCTTGCATGTTAGATGTTCACTAAGGTTCAATGTTCAAAAATGTTAGATGAGAGCTATTCAGACTAGACTAATTTACAGGATCTGTGCCTGTCTCCACAGCAATGTTTTCTGTGATGAAAGAGTTGGCAATGGGCCAAATAAGATTATTTTAATTATCCCAGTTTCCCTCTGAAATTTCCTGTCTCGTTGCATATGAAGTTTACCATCCCAAAAATGGAAAACTGACCCATCTAGCGGGACAAACCTCAGGCAGCCTTTATTCTAGGACCTTATTCCATCACGTGTAGGGATATGTTCCAATGCTGACCTCTCCTGACCTCAGGGTGTGGAGAATCAGCAGCATTTCTAACATGGAAGGAATTGTGTGTGGTGAAAATGAGTGTCTGGAGCAGTGTCTCCAGCTAAACTGAAAGCCACCTGCATCGTGCAAGACATGAAACTGGGACTTTCAACACATCATAATTCAAAATAACTGTTTAATATCAGTACAGAAATAAAGGATTCAGTGACTTTTAGCTGTGCTAGTGCTGTACAGTGGCCATGGTCTGCTCCATTGTTGCAGGTGTGGAAATGACAGTACTAAAGAGTCCCACACTTTTTCATTTCTAAGAATGTCACATTCTAGTGGATAGTGAAAAGGAAAAGTAAAGGACAACAATATTTGAAGTCTGAAACATTAATTTTCAAATCTAATCAGTTTCTATTGGCACTGCATGCAGAAAGAACCAGTCAGGTTATAAGTGCTGCATTGTAACACTCATAAACAACAAAAAAGCTTTTTTTACTTTTACTGAAACTGTTTCTTAAAGCTTATTGATCTTGACCAGAGTTCCCTATTTCTCCTGTAAATCAGAAGTTAAGAACACGGCTTCAGCCACTTGTTTTGAGTCCTGCAGATATCAGATATTAGCAGCTGTTGTTCAGTGAAGACAGACAAATCATACTCACACAGCTCAAAATAAAGAAATCCTGTTTGGGTGACTACAATTTGCTCTGTTCAGCAATCAAGGGTATGAAAAGTCCTTCCTCTCAGCCTCAGATAGAAGACAGGATTTCCAGGTAGATCATTTTGTTAAGATTCATGCAATATATAAAAAAAGAACAATATTTGCAACATAATTCACATTGCCATTTGCTGATTATTTTACTTGATTGAGCTCTGCCAGAGACCATGCACTTACCATGCTTTTGACATGGCATGTAGGGCAGAAGCCAGTTTCTTGTGGCTTCACGCAGCTGCCTGTTCTGGAATTAATATCTAATCTATCAAATCTCAATTATGCAATTACAGCAATATTAATCCTCTCCATGAATTTCATGAAACTGGGATAGCTGAACAGCAGAGTTCCTCTTTAAACTTCAAAAGAGGAGGGACACCAGAGCTTAACAGGCTTGTCAAACACATGCTGACCTTTTAATACATTGACCTGTAGTGCTCTGAAAAGCTACCAATGAATAGAGGAGAGAAGTCAGTGGTGGAGGTGACAGGGGGGAAAGGAGAAAACCAGCACACTGACAAGGCATTATTTTTCACCTAATGTCCGCAGAGGTATAGGTGGCTCAGGATAACAACATTTCTGGCAGAAAAAGTACCCAAGTACACAAATACAAAAGTACTCAGCTGTTTTTTACTCAGATCTAGGAGTAAAAGACAAGCATCTGAGCAACAGTAAAAGCTCCTAGTCTAAGCTTCTGATGTTGTAAGGCACATTAATTGTTACAGCTTCTGGTGTCACTAAAGAGCCTTTGTCCAGTCAGACTGACAATTTACAGTTTAGAGTTAAGGTGAAGCAAGCAACTTACTCCCTGAACTTATTTTACAGGCTTTGCCAAATTTGGTAAGATAAAGGCCCACATTCAGTGCAGATCCTCAATCATTTTCAAACACATTCAATACGCCTTCTGGTTCAGTTTGTGAAATCCCTTCTAAAAAATGTAAACCAGGAAATTCTTAGCAACCTTATTTCTCTTTCCTCTATGGATTATTTTGCCTACTTCAAAACACTAAGAAAGCTTCTCTAAACAAGAATAGACCTTACTGTGATGGCTGAAGTCTGTTTCTCGTTCCATTAGAGGAGGGTCTGACATCACAGTCTGGGAACCAGCTCAGCTCTTTTTCCTGAAAAGAGGCAGGATACATCTTAGCACAGTTGGCTTGTCCCTGTATTTCCCATCCTCCACATCTTCCTAGGACGGTGCCTGCCTTCTTCTAAGACTTGATGAGAGAGATAAAGAGGAGTAAAGGGCAAAGGTAACCAAGAGGTCAAGAAGGGACGGTTTCCCTCAGACGCTGCTAACAAGGCACAGCACAGGAGTTTCACACGACTTCAGAAACCTTTGTTCTCCGCTGGTGAGCTCCGTCCAAGCCCGGGTTCACCGAGGTTACAGGAAAAGAAAAGGCTTTACTTTTGTCGATCAACGCTGCTAAGCAACAAGTCATAAAAACCAACATCCCTCTTGTCTTCTGCTGGTTGCAATTAGAGAACTACAAACAGGATCACAGATTCAGGGCCGGGAGAAAACCTTTAGCAGTGTGAGTGTGCACTGCTCCTAGCCACACAGCCCGTGCAGCAACTTCTCATTAGACACACATTTCGCGTCCCCAGCCATTGCAGCCTGCACGGGGCAGGTCAGCCCAGGCCTCAGAAGCTGTAATAGCCTTTGGCTTCTCACAGGTTGTAATCTTTAGTTTGTAGGAGTCACTTTCAATCGAAGAAACAAAGCAGAAGTGTTGTCAGTCCCTGATTAACTTCATGAATATTTGAGTCATGTTAAAAGATGCATAACTAAAGCTTTTACAGGCTACTGCAGCAGAGGAAGAGATGTAAGAGCAAATGAAGACATAGTGACGCAAAGCGGGAACTCACTTTGCCATAGTATTTTAAGGAAAAACACAGGAATCTTATCATGCATTCTCAAAGGTGAAGCTTTTACCTTGTTACAAGTAAACAATCTTTTACTCAAAGTACAAGAACTTCTAACTATTCCCCACCTAGAGCACAATTCCGAACACCCCACCTAGTGCCAAAGGACAAGTGTCACACGGTCCCATGCAACACGCAAACCCAAAAGATAGGAAAGGGAGTTGAAGTTATAATTTTCGTAAGCCTCACACAGCAAACACTGTGGGTCACATCAGTTTCTGTGGCTTCACAGTGAATTATCCAAGATAATTCTTAAGCTCCCACGAGAGGAAAAATAGAGAAAAATAAGCATTCTTCTTGCTGCTCCATAATGCACCTTCTCCATATACTGTCATGAATGTCAGCTCCTCTTTTCCTTCCTTGTTCAGCATCTAAACCATACCTTAGTATGACAGGAGGGAACAAAGTATGTCTGTCCTTCCTGTATATCCTTCCATTCTAAGTATGTACTCTAATTGCTTATGACTTTTTAATTTTGAAATTTTTATTCTCAAGTTACAAACGCTGTTAACATTCCATTATGGGGTGGGTGGGTTACTTTTAAATAAACTGTAAGGTTCTGTGGAGAAGCTGAACTGGTTTTTGGAAGAGGAATCCTGTTGCTAGTCAGTCTGTGCACTGATGATTGTCCAAATCTTAAGTTTCAGGGGAACACACTAATTTTTCCTTAAATACATTCTTTATCAACTTTTGTTCAATCTTTTGTCAAATTATAAATTTTTTGGAATAGTCTGGCAGGAATAGTTACAGAAGCACTAAGCTCTGTGAAAATGTTTTTCTCATTTTTACTCAAGGAGTATGTTAATTATTGACTATGCATCCAAGGGGGAGCAATAGAGCTCTCTGAGAAAGGAAAATAAAGGGGAAATAAGTATGTTTGCACCAGTACAGAGCAAGTCAGTAACTGAATCCTGCCACATTAAGAAAGAAAACTTTAGGAAGGAGACTGCATACAGTTAAAAAAAAGTTGCTTTGTATTCTTTAGCTTTACTCAACTCTTATTCCCCAAAAGCTCAAACAGCCAACACATTGCAGATTTCACAAATAAGCAATATATACGAGGAGAACATAAAGGCTGAAGCAGCATGCACAACAGGAAGTAATGCATTTACAGAAGGCAAGGGCAGATTAGATATCAAAGAAAAGTTTTTTATTACTTAAAGCAGGACATTACAACAGAACAGTAGTCAAGAAGGGGTCACTGGGTCCTGTCACTGGAAACAGAGAGATTAGATATGAAAGGAATAAGTCACACTAAGAGCATGAACTTGCTAAGAGCATTTTTTCAACCTTAAGTAACATGGCTGTAAATATACATGGGGCTCAGAGTAAAGACTATTGAACTGTAACCCTTACACTCTCTGACCTGTTTCAGAGTCCTGGGTAAATCACTTGATCTCACCACACTTGTTTTTCCCAGCTGTGAAACACCAGCAACATCTATTACACAGGGACCTGGGGAAAAGTTTCACACTCACAGACAACTGCAAGACTTTGTAGGAAACAAGTTTGTGTATCTGAAGAGTTTACTCCTTACCTCCCATGCTCATATGTCTAACAGCTTATCATACCTCCAGCTACAAACTTCATCTTGCTTCATTTCTTCTCATGAAGTTATATTATTTTCCCATACTATTCTGCAATAGCTGTGGGTTTAAGTGTTAACATGAGAGCAGCTTGACAACTCCAGAAACTACGAATATGTCAACATCCCACTCAACAGATTTGTTTACTATCTTTTTTCAGATGCCTGTTTACTTGTATAACAATATTTTAATGCATTTTTGCCAACTTAATCCCACAGAACTAAAAACGATGAGCTGGAGATGTTCCTCCCTATCTTGGGACATCCTGGATTATTTACTGAGTTGTAGCCTACCAGCTGAAGCTCTGCAGTCCTTCTGAAGACAATGCACCTGCCTAGCCCATGAGAACATGAACCAAACTGCACAATTAATTGAACAGCAGAAGACTTCAAAACACATCACAGCAAAATTTTACAGGCTACAAAACAAACTATTTGATTCTCACATGGAAGGCTCAGTTCACAGTTGGCACAGCACAGCTTTTCAGTTTGCTAGGGGAATCACTGAAAAACAAAGCAGGGACTCGCATTTACATTTCCAAAGACTCTTCAGTACAAGGATATTTCTCCATCTACTGAAGCATGAGGCACAACTGAACGCATAAAGAAGGCAAATCTAATTTTCATTTAATGCTCTGCTTTAAGACGAAAATGCGGTTCAAAGCACCTGCTTAAGCCATTGCACTGCTGCTAAGAGTTCATTTGTAAATTAACAATACTATAAAAGAAGCAACAAAATCAGAAAATAATGATAGCCCATGGCTTGAGTAGATCAGCAGATCTGCATCCAGAAAACAAATACTGAAGAAGCTGTAAAACGTATTCTACTTGACCGGTTGTCATTTAAACAAAGCTGCAGGTTCTATTTTACTTGCTTGGCAGCTCATGTGTAACACACAAGGAAAACAGCAGTCCCTGACAGAAGAAGAAGTAATGACCATAATAAGGGTTTGATCTAACAGATAAACACAAATGAGGTCACCTCAAAAACTGCCACCTGAAACAAATGGACTATCAAAAAGTTGAGAACTCACCGGTTAAAATGCTGCTGCTCTCGTTAATTCATTTCCCACCTGACTATCATTTCTTCTACAAGGTACCATAAAATACAGTCACTATTTAAAGCTGAAAGGACACAAAGGACACAAGACATTGCTTTTGGTTTGGGGCACTCTCTGTCATATTCAATAGAGGCTGTTTAAATAAAAAAGAAACTGTAAGCACTGCATTTCTCTCATAACTCAGCATCGTCATAACAAAGTCACTGTGCTTCTGCCACTCCATACATTCCTTCAGCTGCTTCTTTGTTGATTGACTGCAGCAATCCCAAAGCACCGATTAAGAAACAGGAATAAGTGGTCAGAGCTCAGAAGTTCTGACAATTTAGGTGGTGGAAACCACTAACACCAGCTATCCCATTGCAAAATTTCTTACCAAAGGCATGCCTCAGGTGTATGGCTCCCAAAACACCACAGTGCCCTTCCTTAGTATTTCACTGCCAACAGTGCCTAGCAGGAAAAAGTTGGGAACAAAATATAACTGGAACAAGGGGAAAGAAGAGAAAAAAAATATATTGAGGGGAAAAAAAACCCAAACAAAAACAAACACCATGAAGGCAAAAAGAGGATTTAAGTAACCCAATTCACTGCTATACTGGAATTGGGTTGCCAGAAGCCAAACAGGTGAAACTGAGCTAAAGTCACCATACCTTTTATGTAAGTGTCCAGAAAATCAAAACTGTGAAAATCATTGCTTCCAATATATTTCTTTAAAAATGAATTCATCTAAGCACCACCGGCTCACAAATTCTGTTTTACTGGTTTTACTGTCAAGTCTCCAAAAATCAGCACTTTTCCACTCTATCCTTCACATTTAGTGGGTACCAGATGAGCTCTGCTTTCTAGATCACGGATCAGGAAGATGTTTCCTCCAGATTTTTCTCTAGGGAAAATAAAAAATAGAAGTGCTTTTGTTTGGAAGCAGTCCTGTCTTCTGCAAGAGATAAAGAAAAAATACCAAACACAACTGGCCATTTTGTTCCAATCCAAAAAACGTTAGTCAGATCAGAAAACCACATTATTTTTAGAGATAAACTATTCTAGTATAAAGACATTTCCTATTAAAACATCATGGGTAACGTTTGTTCCATATGATGTCTGCATTTAAGAAAAGTCTTAACTAAATTCTGCCTTTTATTAAAACATCTATTTTGAAACCGGGATGGGTAAAATCCCCTTGTCCTACTGTGCAGTGTGTAATAACTAACTACAGCTTCCAAAGAGGCACCAAACACCACTATGTTCTATTTATATGCATACAATTTATTTAAAACTAAGGCTGTGGTCTGGTGCTGTCAGGCAGTCCAATGTTCTTGCTGTCACTCAAGGCGAGGAAAGAAAATTCAATCCATTCTGGCAACAGCTGCTGCTATATTAGAATGGAAAGCTGCAGTGTCAACTGCTCTGAGATGACCCCACAACCAGAATCAAACCCTGCACCACCACAAACCTCACTCTCCTGCCCTCCCAAAACCAATCATTTTACATGGGCATCCAGTTTTTATCAACAGTTCTAGGGTATGTACAAATAGAAGATTTGGATTTTTTTTTTTCCAATATAGCTTGTAATAATAATCTCAGAGTGAGTGTTTGGATTTGTCATGATCGCTGCATATACAGGATCCAACAGAATTCTTCTGCAGAGTACTGGATAGGTTTTCTATTAGTGTCTGCTGCAGTGAAACATCTGAATCCACACATAGAAAAAGTGTGTTTAATGTTCATGTTTACATAAAGCACTTAGCAAGAACAGAGTAGAAAACAATGCTCAGAGACCATCTTTGAATGCCTTCAGCAGCAGGTCAGCTGCCAGCCCAGGAGACAAGACTCCACTAAGAACTTTTTCTTCCAGAAGTGGGATCTTATCCTTGACTGCCAAGTGATTCCGGAAATGCTCCAGCATGTTTTCTTGGATGAGGTTCCACATCCACACTTTCTGCTGTTTCCGTCGTTTGGCAACCAGCTCGCCACTGGTGAGCATGAGGTCACGGAACTCGGTCATCTTATCCCACATATCCGAGATCCCTTCCCCGGTTTTGGCAGAGATGCGCATTACCTGTTGGATCCAGAGGAATTGTTAAAGCCAAGTTAGCTGCTGGCCTTGAGGCTTCAATTACTGGATCAGGTAGATTGCATGGAAATTAAGAAATGTGTGAGGGAAGCTTCCTTCAATACTCTCTCCATGAGGCTCTAAGCATTTCTGTGCCTTTCCCCCCACTGCCCCCCCTCAAAAAATTTGGGACTGTACTAACTAAAAGTAGACCCTGAGATCCATAGTATTTGGGATAAATAGGCCTCGTCCAGCTGCTCTTATGATGAGAATCATTTTTAGTAAGTCCTTCAGCTAAGAGGTACATTATTGCTCTTTTACTTAAATGTAGAGTTAAGTGCATATTCTGGTAGCTATACTTTTGCACTTAAAATATGCCAGAAACAAGGTATTTTGACTTTTTTTTTTTTTGCCTTTGCTTTCCAGACCAGGAATTAATTTTGCCAATAGTATTTCAGACATCCAGCACAGTCTTTCACACTGAACAGCCTGTTTTTTTCAAAAAAACTCCTTTCCTTTTCCATACTTAGAAAAGAATGGCTAATCCTCAGTCAGCCCAGCTGATTTAAACTCAGCTTAATGGGTCAATTTCAGTACCAGGGTAGAGCAAACCTCCTTTATAGACAGAAGTTTATTTACAAAGGAAGTGAGAGTGTATGTGTGCTTATTCTATAGACACATATTAAAAATTAGTACTGAATCTTCTCCTTAAACATCCACCAAAACCTTTTAGTAGATGAAATACAGCATTAAAACTGGAGACCCACAGGATGAGAATTCCAATTATCTAGCCATTTTCATTAAGCGAGAAACGAAAAAAAATTAAAGCAATAAAGGAAACACGTGAACTAGTGAAAGAACAAAGATAATCACAGGCTTCAGAGTTACAATGGAAAGAGAAGTAGATTAAGGGACATTTTTAGATATGCATAGTTTACAAAAAGCAAGTAAAGTTTGTACCACTCCTGAAGTCAGTAATAGTTCTGCTAGTGCAGAGACTAGCTCAGGGCAGAAGTCCTGGGGAGGAGGACTGGCTTTGCAGTGTTTCATGTGGCACACCTTGAGATCAGAGGTGAAGCACAGACAGCAGCAATCACCTCTCTCCAGCACAGTGTGAGACTAAACAACCAACTGCAATTTTTATAGAAGAGCCCAGGGAGACTAGGACAGCTAGATGAGAAGATACCAATCTTAACCCATCCAGCACGCTTTCTGGGGGAGGAAAAAATACAAAAAACCCCAAACAAAACCAAACCAGACCCAAAGAGCCCCACAGAACACAGTGAAGTGCACAAACCTTCGGCCTCCAAACCTTCGAACGCTTGCGAAGCAGCTTCATAGCACTGACGTACTCAGCCTGGATCCTCCGGGCAGGCACCACTAAATCACCATCAGCCTTGTTGATAGCAACCAGATCTGCCATCTCAATGATGCCCCGTTTGATGCCCTAAATGCAACAGAGACAGAACTCAGGAGTACCCAGAGGGGCTGTGACACGCTGATTCACCACAAAAAGCAGGTAAAAATGCTTTGTTAGGTTCTAGTTTTCTCCCCAAAACTACACATAACTAGTAAACGCGTCAAAGAGTATCAAAAGTTTACATCCTAATACTTTTAAAACTAAAAGGAAGGGGAGCTTAACTGCGAAATAAGTAGATGACACTGAAAATACTTAATAATAACAGTATAATGGACAAAACAGTATTGATATGGACTTTCTGCACAGATACCATGCGTTGAATTTAAGTTTCTCTTTCTAGTCCCAGGTAGTAATCAATAAAAGAAACTGAAAAATACCTGTAATTCATCTCCACCCGCAGGTGGTAGCAGTAATATAAACATATCAACCATATCAGCCACAGCAAATTCTGACTGGCCCACACCTAAAAAAATTAAATTCAGAATTTACCATTTACTACAAACTTTCAGTCACATTAATGACAGCCATTATGACAGATCTCAGCACTGCCCCATGAACAAATCCCACTAACAAAACAAAGACAACAGGAAACACAACAGTTCAGTAGAAGACCTACAGGACTAGAAAACAGACAGAATGAGCATTCATGTTCAACCAGTAATCATGTATAAAAACATGGGCAAAATCAAGGCAGAAAATATGTAATTATTAGCACACCTTATTTTCATATCACAGCAGGACAATTAAAGCACATACCTACTGTTTCCACAAGAACAACATCATAGCCTCCTCCTTCACAGAGCAGAATGGCTTCATTTGTGGTCCTTGTGACACCTCCCAGCGTCCCACTGGTCGGAGACGGCCTGATGTATGCATTCATGTCTCTTGACAACTCAGTCATCCGTGTTTTATCACCCAGCAGAGAACCTTAGTTGTTTAAAGTTAAATTATTTCAAAAGTGCAACACAGCCAAACTCCCCCTTCTCCCTGCACCCCGCCAATAAATGAGTAAGAAAAGAACAGATCTCTTGGGCAGTCAGTCAAATAAGAATATCCCAGTCATAGCTGCTCAAGACTTAGCTGAGGACTAGGAAGTTATTGCCTGGTTCTTCCACCTCTCAGAAGCTGGAAAGGCCTGATAGGCAGACCTTGGTGCTACCAAATATGAAGAATTTATGCTAGGTCAGAATGAATTCTGCAACTCCTGAGTGGCTTTTTGAGGCCTATACACATCAGGCCACACAGCTAAATCTTGTCTGTTCCTGTCCAAAGGGACAAATCTCTGCAATATGAGTCTGATACGCCTTCATGCCAGATTTTTTAAGAGAGCTGACACGTGTCCCTGCCTTCCTTCTACTCAAACAAACTGTAAATCAGATTCAGTGAGATCTATGCACTCGAGGCACACTCCAAAAGACGAGAGATGCTCAATTCTTCCAACTGGTGCAGCCTTGCTGTCACATTTTGCTATTCTATTGATCCATCCTGAAGGCGTGGATTCAAGAACACAGTCTGTCTTACCTCCACGTCACTGCAATGCTCTAGCGATTTTCTTTATAAATAGTTGCACACCTCTAACAGCACAGAAGCTGGAAAAATTAATGATGCTGCCTGGCAGCTGCCCGTTATGAAAAGATCAAAATCAAGATTGTATTATTTGTATCAGACATACCACAAATCAGGCATGGTCAGCTTATAATTTCCCTACAGTTTTTTATTGGAGAGTTATAGATCACAGCCTGTAATCAGTAATCCTGCACAACTCCGAAGAAATTCAGATTCACAAAAAATGAAACTGTAAGGCAACATTTGAACACTGGAAAAGAGGAAATCTGAAAGAATTACAACACTGATACCTATTTCCCAATTTCGTATCACATCAGAAAAAAATATGAAAACTTTATTTATTTATTTATTATATTTTACTGTTATAGGCCCCAAATTTTCCTCCACTTGGCCCAAAGAGATGCTTCTGTAGTTGAGAAGGTATTAAAACCTGACCCAAGCTTTAATTCACACTCACCACCACTTGTACTAGAGGAAGGGTCTACAGCCAACACAGACACCTTGTGTTTTCTTTCTGTAAGCATTTTCCCAAAGCATTCTATGAAGGTTGATTTTCCAGCACCAGGAGGACCAGACAACCCTAAATAACCATATTAGGAAGAAAAAAACATTTTGTTAGTCAAACAAATAACACATCTCAGGAATACCATCAACATCTAAGTCGATAACAATTCATACTTTAACACAGCATCACAACAAAAGCAAATAAAAGCTATGCCAAAACTACAAAATAGGAGTTTGGCAACACAGCAGCTACTTCACTTCACCACCCCTCATCCTACCCACACCAACGTAAGTGTTGGGTTTACCCACATCTATTTCCTCCCCTCCAAATAAAATTACTTATACTGTATGACTTATCCTTCAGAACTTTCAAAATGTTATACGCTAGAACCGGATTTTTCAGATTTACTATAAAGGAAACACTCTAAAAGCAAAAGCAAGCCCTTATCTTGAAAAGCTGTTCTTTCAAAAAAATGAGGCCATATATTTGCATGTCAAAGCTCACAAACTAAGATTAGCACCAAACTCTTCTCACTCCCATGCCCCAGTTCTTGTTCTTACTACCTTTGTACAGACAGGAGAGATGACAGCTGGGCATGACACATGTTAGCAGTCCATCTCTTTGTAAGGGAAAAATATTTTACAGCTTCCAAGAGAAGCAGGTTCAAGTCTCCCTCAGCTGAAAAGTAGGCTGCTTTAAAGGAGGGCCATAAAACAGGAAGGTGCATATTTCTCCTTCTGTAGACTAAAAAAGCGATTCAGGAAATATTCAAGAAAATACCTTCTTTGGGAAAAGACCAGGTCTGCTTGACTACATCTTTCCCTAAGTGTAGATAACATTTGCGTCAATCTGCAAACTAATGTTTCACCTTATAATGGTTACAAAAAACACCCCAAGCAACATACCCTCAAGAAGCAATGCTAATTTCTAAAGCATTTTCAAATCATTTTTCATCTCAAGCCATAATTCCACTGGACAACAGAAGTAATCTAGATTGGTTATAAACCACAAAAAAGTAACAATCCAAGGCTACAGACCACAAACAACAGCGATAATAAAAGGTGAGGACTGTAATTACATGTAAGTAACTACTAGACAAGACATAAAAGGACTAACCCACTCTAAAGGCAAGCGGCTTTCCTCGATTTAACTTTTCTTGTTCCCTGTGGTAGGATAATACCTTCTGAAGGAGCACCTGGGCTACTTTCTTCTTCCTACACTGAGTTGATTCTATAAGTGTAATGGCTTCGGCTAAACAGGCTCTATGACCCTGGATTAGGCCATGGTAAAGTCTGTCTACAAGTCTCTGCTCCCGGTCAGAAAGTCCCTCCACTTGCTGCTCAGGGGCTGCTTGTTGGCACAGCTCTCTCCTCAAACCATTTGATGAACAAATCCATTTTGTATGACAGCGGTGCACTGGCCCAAGAGATTCAACACCCAGGAAATCTGCTCTGGAAGCAAAGCGAACGTTCGTGAAGTATGTTCTGGAGAAATAACAACGAGGGAATCTCAGCAGCAAAGAGGAGATCTTCATCTTGTTTGGAATTAAAAAGTACCAGAGTTGTCAGTTCACTTCTGTTTGCAGACACCCTTAAAAGAAGGAAAAACATTTTTATTTTCTTCAAAGCACTCGTGACGACTCAAATGAAATTTGTGTACACCTGTGATCATCAGCTTTTATCTGTACCTGCTGCCTTGAATAAAAAGATGATCATTCCCTTTTCCCGTTAAACAGACACAATAAAAACAAGCTATAGAATCAATAGCACAGCATCTCTTTATTATCATATTTCATAAACGGAAATAATATTTTTATAGAGAGGCAGGCTAAAAAAAGTACTTTTAAATCAACTTCTGAGAGCACACACAGCACACTACAAATCCAGGAACAATCAATCCTTATGCTTATGGAAATGGCGGTATATTCTAGTTTGACGGGCAATTTTTAGGGTTATTTTTAACAATTTTTCGGGAGGAGGGCATATTTGCACTTATTTCCATCAGAAAGAGAGAAAGAAGGGGCTGGGAGGGAGTTCAGACACAAGAACATTTAGAAATAAACTGGAGGAGCTGAAGCCTCCCCGAGGCGCCCGGGCGGCCCCAGCCCCGCTCCCGCTCCGCCGCCTGAGCCCGGGGCGGCCGCTGAAGGGACGAGGGCACGGGAAAAGCCGCCGCTGCCCGCCATTCCCGGCCGCTGCCCGCCATTCCCGGCCGCTGCCCGCCATTCCCGGCACCTACCGGAGCCGCCCCGCTCCGCCCCGGGAAGTGACGCCCTCAGGCAGAGCCGGAACCCGCTGCCTGGCGGGGGAAGGGGCGAGCGGGGCCGTGAGGGCGGTGTCGGAGGGCACGGAGCTCCCCCGCCATTCCCCGGCCATTCCCCCGCTCCCCCCACCAAAGCGAAGGGTCAAGGCCTCAAGGCTCAGGTCTGGCCATTCCGGGAGCACGCAAACTGCCATGGCCATGGAGGCACAGTCTCCCTGGCCTTACAGGGAAGGATGTTTCAAATCATCATTTCTCTCCTGAAATCTTAGAAATGTCCACTCTGAATCCCTGCATGGCGATTTACTAGTCCTCCCACTTCGTTTCATACACCAGGAAAGGAGAAGAAATGCTCAAATCCCCACTTGTGCTTATTAAATCACGTTTATTTCCAGCCTTATTAAACCTCCTCTTTAAAGTTTCCTGTCATGGAATGTTGGTTTTGTTGTGAGGTGGAGTTTGTTTTCCTTCCTTTTTAAATTTTTTTTTAACAATTATTATTTCTCCAGTGATCTCACCACCCCTTTTCTGCCCATCTTCTTGTTAAAGTACACAGATTTATTTTCAATAAATGTAAATGCACAGCATCCACTGGCTGAGCTGTTCCCAGTGCCTTGCACTGTCCTGCAAAGACCTTGTCACAGTGTCATCACACGGGCAGTGAAAATGACGGGCTATTAAATAGCAAAAGTTTTGTTCTGAACTGCTGAATGCACGATTTAATCTCACTGCTGTTATTCCGGTCCAGAAGATCATGATACACAGAGAAATGAACACTTCAGGGCTAAGAAAATAAGCAACTTTGTGTCCCTATCACTATGGGATGAAACCACGGCAGAAAGAGACAAGAAGTCCCATTTCAAAATAGCCTTGTGAGGTCTTTCTGTTTAACCAGGTCTTTACTCATCAAAGTTAGCGTAGATCACTATAATCTCTTCATTAACGAGCTTTCTAAGGCTCTCTGTTTCAAGTGCTGTACTTACACCTAGGTAGCACATCCCCACTATTATTGTAATTACACCAGAAACAACAACTAAAGAACATTCTACTACTGCTTAATTGATCCTTCAGTTTATGCCCCTTTGTGCTCTCCCAACTTGAATACTTTTGTTGGTGACCTCAACGAACAGGCGTGCAAAATTGCACATTTCATTAACGCTGAAGAGGAGAGGGGATTGTTCAGTCCTCTGTCTATGATAACCTTGTGGACCGGAATAATAGGAGTGAGATTAAAGCGTGCACTCAGCAGTTCAGAACAAAACTGCTGCTCTTTCATACAGCCCATCAGTTGTACTGCCAATCTGATATGGCCACAAACAGGCACGAATATGCTTTAGAGACATATTCCTGCAAGAACTGTTTTCAAGAGTTTGCACACTGGTGAGGTCTGGAAATCAAAATTGCTCAAGTCATCCTTTTTTTTGTTCCCCTTTCACCCCAGCTCTGTTATTCAACAAGTTTGCTTTTCACCAGTCAGAGACTACGGTCTCCAAAGGCCAGATATGAGAGGAAGACTTCCTATTGCCTTGTCAATTTCTTTCAATTTGCCTTTCTTTCAATATCCTGAAACAGAGATTATATAAGTCTCCTAGAACAATGTGCTCTTCTACCACCTCTGATTTTGGTACTCTAACTTCATCCAAAATAGGCAAAATACTCCCTTAGAAGCTGGACCATATCTAGAGTCTCCTTAATCTACATCCTGCCATACTATGTGTACTACAGTGTTCTTGTAGTTTGTTTCTTGTTTCTCCTATGGTCTTTTAATGTATGCAACTAAAGAGGAGGTTTTTTGGTTGTTATTACAGCCCAATGAATTTTGGTCAGACTCACTGTATTTGTGCTTTCTGATCTCCAACATATAGATTTCTCTTGGCTTCTGTACTCTTTATCCAGTCATCATTAATTTACTTAACATTGTTGCTGAGCTATTTAGGAGGGTAATTCAGTCGCTTTCCGCATCAGGCTCTGTTTCTCCTTTTTTTAAAAAATTATCTTTCAAATTTGGGGTAGGGGGAGTGTGTTTGTGGATTTGGGGGGTTTTTTTATTTCAAATTTAACTCATCTTCTTTTTTGTCTTCTCTTTGCTTCTTTTCCCCAAGGGTGTCAGAAGAATAAAAACATGCACCCCATAGTTACTCCATCACAGTCTGCAAACTTGTCCAAGATTTAAGAAAACTATCTGGTTTTAACCTCCTTGCTGTGAATTTACCACAGTGTTAAAGAAAAGTGTACTGCTGGTAACTCATGAAATGGCAGTCTTCATTCTGAGCCAGTACTAAACCAAACATCCTGTAAAGTGTTACAAGTATTGTGCCACGAGCTAACGGTGCAGGGAGGCACAGATATTCAGGCAAAATGTGCAACCGAATCCAGATCATTACAAAAGAATAGAGAAAGACCCTTCTGTAACTTCTCACAGCAGGAATAGTATTAACATTAGAATCTTTGCCAAATTCAACCATGCAAATTTACATTCCGTCTAACTGGCTTCCCCTTGCAGTTTTAGTTGGATTAGTTCATTCTTTCTTTCTCTGGCAGCACTGATTTCCTTGCCCTGTTGGCCTCCTTTTTAAGAAACCCCAAAGTAATCTTTGTGCACATAATTAATACAATGATATTTAATATAGTCATAGACATTTCTTTACAGCTGTGTGCTGTAAAGGCCAGTACAAAACCACAGTCCCTGCCATGGTACAAACTGAAACTACAGTGGTGACTGAATGACCGTTTGTTCTTTATTTCAGAAGACACTCCTCAATTCCTTTCAGCTTTCACAGAAGCAGAGAAGTTTGATCCAGCCTCCTCTTTACAGTGAAACACGAAGCAAGGTAACTGCTGATTACGGCCTTCCTTTCAAGAAAGGCTAAGCCTTTCAAGGACAGTCTTAGCACTCTAGACAAAATATACCTTCTGCCTTATCTTAAAAGATAATTGGACACCTGAAATAAAATCACTAGGAAGAATATTCACAGCTGAGAGTTTGCCTGTTGAAATGCAACTTGAGCCCAGGCCTCAGATCTGCAATCGTGACTCAGGCAAGGAGATACCATAAAAAAAGTCCATCTCCCCAAAAGCTCTGCAACTGCTATACAAACAGGTGTTTGCTGACTGTAAGCATCCCAAGGTTTTACTACAAAGGCCAGGACAGAGCAGCAGGACAGCTGCCTGGCTAGATGTGGAGAAAACATTGTTTCCACAGCTTCCCAGGGTCAGCCACCTACACAGAGGGGACAACTCCATGGCTGAGCAGATTCTCTGTACCTGTGCTGGTGAGGAGCCATAAGGTTGTCAGGGCTGCTAGAGCTCGAGAGCCTGGAGAAAGAAATTTGCTCTTTGAGCTTTTGCTGAGACCTACAAGAGAGCATCTGAAGAGAGAAGAGGAAAAAAGATCTTAAATAACTATGGTTTATATTTGTGTAAAGTTTTTATAAACAAGGGAGCTGAAGTTTTTTCACAAAACCTTAGAGCACTGAGTTCAAGGTTTCCTTGTTGGTATGAGCTGAGCTGTGATTGCACATTAGTGAGAAACAACATCAGCCATTAGAGGAAAGTTTTCTACTGCTCATGCACAAGTTCTTTAATTGTTAATGATGAACTGCCTGATGTGAAATGATTTTTAAAGGGGACAGATAAAACCATTTTTCTTATACAAGCAACTATCTTTTCTGTAAAAAAGGAAAGAAAGACATTTTCTGTATAGGCAAAAACCCCAAACATTATTCATATACTACTACTGGTTGTAAAAGCCAGTTAAATAACGTTCTCCAAGACTGATTCATTGTTAAAATTATAAACCTGGAAGAGCAAGTCACTTGCCAGTAAAATATTGGTTTTTTCTTTCAATTAAAAAAGTATTTAAAAGCTTGGCTTAAAGAGTATGTTTTTCTCCATGGCCACCAATGACTCATGATATCAAAATACTTCTCATGTAGTTCATTATTGCACAGCTGAAAAGGAAATCATTAATTGCCTCCTCCTGGTTTTTTTTTTTCAATACAGCAATGAAACCACAGCAAGCATTTTAGTGATCATAAAAAGCATAATACAATCTGACACCTGACTTTGCCGAGACACCCTCATTCCCAGCTACATTTTGCTTAAGGAAAGGCTTGATTGGCTGCAATTTTTTAAGTTCTGTAGTTGCCAAAGACTCAGTACTGAGCAGAGGACTGAGACTTTCAAGTGACTAAATACAATCCTCCTTCCCTCCAGCCCAGGGTGCTAAAGGTTTATTAAGTCAGTTTGAAATGAGCACAATCTTATACAACAAAAAGTGAATACTGTAGTTCACAAGGTGAAGCATACACTGGGGCAAGGAATCAATGATGAATGCATAACTCTGTCTACCACTGAAGACAATCTGAGCATTGAGAGTGAAAGCATAAATCTCTCCTACATTCAGGTGTTTTTCCCTGCATCTCCAACAGCACTGGTGCTCAGAGTTCTTTGTCCCACGCTGAGTGCCTCACTAGCATGTGAAAACCACAATTGGTGGAAGTGAAATAGTGGGGAGAATTATCCATAGGAACATAACATTGCGTCAAAACACATCAAGACGTTCTCTGTTCCAAGATGACACAGCCAAGATGAAGAGGAAGACCAAGGCCATGGTAAATCTGATAGTCAGGATTCAAGACTGAGAAGCAGGAAAAGCTAAGTGTTTCCAGTTGGGACCAAACCCGTGGTGCGAACAGGGAAGGCTGTTTCTGGCAGGCCACCCAAGCACCTTAAACATAAGGTAGTGTTTATCATGCTGGAAGTCTCTGTTTCTTTGCTGTGTAGGTGTGTGCATTCATGTTGTGTTTGCTTGCTTGCTCTCCAACATGCCCACAAAAGCAAGACTTTGGTCTTACAATCCAAAATTGTGTGGGAGCTAAATGTCCCATTTTTCCAAGCAGCTGTAGCAGATGGGCGTGAAAATGACAAAAAGGGAAGATTCTGCTAAGATTCAATGTTGTATGATCAACCCATCCAGAAATACAGCACAACAACATTCTAAAAGGCTGACTGACTCAGAAAGGGCTTGTTAAAAAGCCTGGTGGATCATACTGTGTGTCATTGCTTTACATCACAAAGTAAACAAACACCTTCATGTAAGTACACCCTACATTTACAAAGCTTAGCCTAATGATACAAAATATTGTACCATAGAATTAAGATGAAAGAAGAATCCTTAAATAAGACAAAAAGGGAAGCAAAAAACTCCAAAGTCCAAACAACAACAAACTCCATTACAGTAACTGATGCAGTTGCATGGGAAAAATTAGCATAGAGCATATGAAAAGAAGTAAAATATTTGTTTCTAAGACCAGCTAATAGAGATCCAGAAGGGAAATTTGGAATCTCTTTGTTTAGAAGTTGGTGTTTTCATCTAATTGCTTTCCAGACTAGGTCCATGTTTAGAAAAGAATTCTACATTCAAGCAGCAGCCCCATTCTCAATATATTACGTTGCAAGAATCTAAGATGTTCCACCTGCACTTCCCCCCCCCCAGTAGCAGTTAGCCATTAATTTGTTATCTGAAAATTTGTGTTTATCTTTAGCGCAGAGGAATAAAATTGAGAAATAATTCCTGTGACTCTCGCCATGAGGCTCCCTTACTACTTCTGGCCAGAAGGGGAAGCTAGCGCTATGTGATTGAGTCACACAGCCTGGATGGATTCTGAACACACGGGAATTCAGTTCACCATCGCCATCGTAAATCTGCCCTGTTTGGCCACGGCAGAGTTTAACTACCCGAGGAACTTAAACACACTGAACATTTATTGAGAGTGCGTTCAGGAGGCTTTGGAGTGTAAAATACAAAAGCCTCTCCGCAAGCATGGGTTCCATCTCGGTTTAGTTTGGAGAACTACTCACAGAAGACCAGCAGCAAGTGGCTGTAACCCTGTTTAGGAGTCCTTTACAGCAAGTTCCTGACTTCCCAGCAGAATTTTGCTGTTACCCTATCTCTGGTCACTGCAGCAAGTCAGGGATCTCTGTGTAACATAAGGCTTACATAGAAATGTCATCTGATTTCCTCACCTAAACCAGAAACAAAATACAAAGCATACATTTTAACCAGAATTCTGCTGCTGTGTTAAGGCACCTGTTCAGAGTAGGAAACATATGAAGAGTTGCCTTGTTGCATTAATCAATATTAAAGGATTTTGTTTTATTGTTTAGAATGAAGACAAGAAATCCACAGTACTCACAGCTCAGACAGCTTGTGGTCATCAGCATCCTTCATCCTTTTCAGAGCAGATTCAACTGCACGTATTTGATATTTTGCAATTTTAATAGAGAAGGAGATAGACCAAATGACTGTGGGGTTTTTTCTGATCAGCTATTCCATTTCAGTTGCTGAGCATTAAAAACCCATCTGTTTATTTGACTTAAGGTAATCTATCAGACATGTTAGGTGGCCCTTCCCACAGTGCTGTGGAAAGAAACAGCAGCAGTCAGATGCCAAAAGCTGTATCTAGGTCTGTCCAAAAATTCTAGTTTTGTAACTATGTGCATGTCACTAGTCTGGCCTACACTCGGGCTTTCTGCCATTTCTGGAAGGAAACTTCCAGGAATACTTCACTTCTAGGAACTTCCAGGAATGTTCTCTCTGCTCAGCCAGAGGCTGACTATTCAAATTGTCAGTGGATGAAACATTAAAAAAATGAACATAAGAACTCTTGAATACAAGGCTGTGTTGCACACACACACACACAACCATCCTTTGTCTCTATTTGCCACTTGTGCTATTTTTCCTCATGAAACAAGAATGATACTGAAATATGATAAACAGATGCTAAATACATCAATGAGGGTGCAGTCACCAACAGTGGAGGTCTCACAGAAGGCCTCATATGCCCATTAGATCTTAAAAATAACCTAAAATGGTAAGCAAAAAATAGGTAAGTGTCGCATTAGAAGTATTCTAAGAGGCCTCCTGTGTTGCAGTGTCTCTCCCCATCACCATCCCTTTCTGCTGCTGACTTCTTGTACCTACTTATTCTAAAAAAGACAGAATGAGTGGAGACTCAAAGGATTAAAATAGCAGTTACTTGCAGAATGAGATGTTTCTTGAAGGGAAGGGATATTGATTTTGTCTTCTCATATTTTGTACCAAACACTGAGCTATAAAGAATTTTTTGCTTCACACCAAATCAAAAAAATGCAAGAAAGTTAGAGCTCAAGTCAGAGCTCTCAGCTCTTAAGCCACGTTTCAGAATCACATGTCAATGACATTTCACCTCCCCTGTGCTCCTGTTCCACTGAAGGAAAAGTAAACAGTCATTCAAATCCACACTCCCTTTAGCTGGTGTTCTGGAAATACAGCATTTCATATGTTAAAGCCTCACGATCTATCCATCTAGTTGAGGAAAGCATAAAAATTCTGGTATCATCTCTGTAGAGTGAATCCATTCTTGTAACTAAGCCTATGAAAAGAATAAAGGTGGCATCAAATCTGTTTTAATGACCCTGTTTGTATCATTTCCAATTATACAAGTAACATTTCTCCAAAGTCATTAGTGCCCTGCCATTATAGCTGTCACTGCTTCTTCAGTCTTGCTGCTCTGAGAGCAAAGACTCTGTAGGTTCTTGTTAGGAATATTGATAAGCTCCAGGAAAAGCTCTTTTCCAGATGGTCTTGTGCGAGGCATTCATACTCCAGCATTCCCAATGATGGTTAAATGATCGTACAGAACACGCTCCTCAGCAGAAAGTGAGGTTTGTTACTAGGATAGCTGTGCAAATCAATACCGTTTTTTTAGCTGCAACTTATCTTTAACTACACAGGCATATGGAACAAGGAGAAGAGAGGGAAAATAGCTTTGCCTGCTTTATATTAAATGGCTGTGTCTCGGTAGGTATGAAAATATATTCAGGTGATAAAGGGATCCACACTATCTCTGACAGAATTCAGCTCTTCAAAGTTGAGACCAAGCCCTAAACACTCACAGCAGGAAAGCATCCAAGAAAGCATCAAGAACACCTTTGCTATTCCCAATATGCATTTTTCTAACCTGTCATTGACAATCTCCAATGACCAACTCTCCAAAATCTATCCAGATAACTTGTTAGTGTTTAATATCTTTACTGACACAGATTTCTTCCCCCTGCCCCCAGCATTAGACTCAATGTTATTCTCTGCACTTTAAGCCTGCTATTTCTTGTCCTGCTCCCTGCAAAGCAGAGAAAAGGGATCAAACTCTTCTTCCTCAGAGTAGCTTTCTATGCACATTTCAAAACCTCCAGGTTCGACCTTCTCAGTTAATTTTAAAGCACATTTTATTTACCATTATGTTTTAGAACAAAACTTAGTGAGCAGGCAGTTTCCTCACTTGATTCTGCCACCAAACATGCAAACACTCCTGCATTAGTTACTGATGACTGCAGTGCCTCAGAGGCTCGGACAACAGGGCAGCATGTACTTCAGCAAAGGTTACTTCTGAAAACCCTTTGGTCAGCTTTTCTGGAAGAAGACTGCAAATACAGACCTAGTGCTAGTTATCTAACCACATACTTTCTTAATTAATGCATTCTAAATAACAAAGACCACATTTTAAAGTCTGACCTGTAAAAGAAAACTATTCCTTGTGATCTAAGAAAAAGATGACAGCACATGCATTTTTTTCCATTGAAATAAGATGAAATGAAAAAAACCACCCAACTTTTGCCTCCTCACTTTAAGGCAATTTTTTTAAACAGTAACTCTCAGATGCCTCTTGCATAAATGTTTTAACTCTTCTTTCTTGCCCTCTGATACCTTTTAACACGAAAACTCCTAAAAGTGCTGTTTGCTTGTTTAAGTATTTACTGTTCTTTTTTAAATAAAAGAGAAAGGGCAAGAACAAAAAAAATAGTTTAATCCAAGAGGGTAATCTTTGTCAATTAGTTTAACTAATCTTTTCTGAGCACTAATCTGGACATTCCACATGATCAATTTCCAGGAGATATAAAATTTTAAAATTTTAGCTCAATTATGTAAGAGCCCTGAGATTAGGCCAACTTTTTCATTGAATCATTGCTCCTTCTCACAAGAGCCTTATAAAAGCATCATGAAATGATGAATGCCTCAGGATTCCCAGGAAAACATGATGGAAACTCAGTGTATTTCTAGTTAAGTGACAATCACTAAAGGCAAGTGCAAAAGACATGTATAAAATACATAGACATAATACATAACTATAAAGCAAACCCATTTTGTAGAAAGGCAAATTTTAACCAAATAGTAGAAGAAACAGTCTAACTACAAAAGTGATTAATAAGTGGAACAGGGTCCATAGGGAAACAGCAAAATACCTTCTAAATTTTACTTTAAGCCCTACACAAAACTCTTCTGACCATCCCATACACCACTGAAAGGATGCATGATGCAACCAGCTCATTACCTGACTGGCATTTACTGCACTTCTGCATGTGCATAACATGTACAAGGCTCAAAGACGTTTCCAATGCAGCATTCCTAAAAGAATTTCTCACAAATCTTTATGCACCCAAAGTGTTGTTTTAGTTTTTCAGAGTTACTTTCCCTCCCCCTCATAGCCCTCTGGCTTTTAGATTGATCTTTTCAGAGGCTGAAATTCATAATTCATCTGTAGAACACAGCATCTGTTCCATTGTGAGATCTCCCCCTGTGGCTGGGTCAGCTTTAGCCAGAGGGAAACCACATGGAGCAAGTCCCTCCAGATTTTTCCCTTTCCTCCCGTAAAACTACAGAAGAATAATTCATTCTGGGGGAGGTGGCAAGGAAGAAAGTGAAGCAGATCCCTGTACTCCCCCTCCCCAGGTATGAGGACCTAAATTTCTCACCTGTTTTCATCCAGCTTTCCAGGAAAAACAAAACACAAAAACCCAACCAAAAGTATTTCTTAAAAGCAGGAGTATTATCTTAGAGAATTTGCCTTTTCTGAAGAAAGGTCATTTAAAATTATTTCCAATCCTAGAATTTGTACCTTAGTAACAAACCAGCAATACCAGGTTAACCATCTCAGACTTGTAGTCTGGAAGCTACATTTCTAACAACCCACGAAAAATAAACAGGATACTTCAAAAATGCCCAACAACAAAAAACAAATTAAAAATACCCCCCACACAACTGTTTGTTTTTCCAGGTATATGCTAAGTATCTCCTCATGGTATCACATGACCTCATACTCTACTTTTGTCAGTAACCAGCCCTTTTACTGTGCTCTCCAAACTTCTGTAAGAAGAAAGGTTGTGGCAAGAGGGAGCAGGATACAAGTACCGAGAGTTGAAACTTCACAAGGAGCATTCTGGTTCTGCATTTAAAAAAACTAAAAGACACAGGATATAATCCATAGCCCATACATTTGGAAATATGAAAATCTGGAGTGCCTAATTATTACATATGCCTAAAGAGGATATCATCACTCTATTGTTACATTCCATGGTGTTCTTTTTGAGGAAATGAGGCCAGCTTTCACAGACATACTAGCCAGCACTTAGAAGTACACTGCATTCCACCTCTGACAACTACTTATTTAATTTGCTACCTCTCTGGTTTTTACTGCTTATTGTCACCAGAAACTTCAGATGACCAGAGACACCTCGACCCAGCTTCCAGTGGTGCACGTCCAACCCTGTTCCTGTGTAAACACCAAAACCTTCACATGTGCAGGTTTTCACCCACAACTGCTGTACATAGAACATTTGTGTCTCGGATGGAATTTAGAGAAAAGGAGTTGAATGTGTAAGGCAACATCTGGTACCCACCATTCATCCTGCATGTGGAAGCCAGTCACAACCATGTTTTCCGAACTTGTGTGGCACTGAAAGGCTCCCATATGGAGATGACCAACAGTGTTATTTGGGTTAGGCTTTCAGCTACACTCAGTCCCTTACAAGGGCTGTTTCCTGTTTATGTGACAGGCCATGTCACATTTTTCAGGCATTCCAAATACAGTTGTAGAGAGAATGAATTTTGACTGGGCTTCTTGTATACCCCACCTGTGTAAGGCCATGGTAATTCCCAACACAAGGAGACACAGTCATGTTTTACGAAACACAAGAGGTGACCAGAACATGGAGAACAACAGAGGAAAGGCCTCGTATTCTGCATATCTTTTCATTCCCCTTACTCTCGAAGGAACAACAGTGCAAGAGCACCCAGACAACTCTGAAACAACAGTGAAAATAAACACCAAATACAACAAGATCACTCATAGTGTGGCCAGGTGATCCTTTCCCCCTGTTTTATCCAACAAAATGCTCACGTGAAAGACCAGCCTCCATGCACATTCAGCTGTGAAGTTCCAGCTCTGACCATGCTTGGGACTGTTCCATGGAAAGCACTGCCATACCCCTGTCACCCACTCGCTGCTGCTGGCACAGAAATGGGCATTCCCTGTACTTTCTCAGGTGATGGTAAGAAAATCTGGCTGTGAACCTTCCCTTGCCACTGTACACATATGGATCTTTTTGCTTTCCTTCTGTTGATTACTCACAATATGGATTAATCTGGGGCTTGTATGATGCCAACAGATCCCATGAGGGAACAGATGGCACCTTACTTATGTATGTGCTGCCGAATCAGGGTCCCCAAACTCGAAGTTCCCACCTCAAGGTGACAGCTCAAACTGCTGTTATGTGCCCTTGCCAACATTAGGACATCTCAGTGCTTTTCTAGGAATCTTTTTGAAGATGGTCAATTTCTAGAGAGTTTAGTGGTTTAATATTTTGATTGTAAGCTGCTTTCTGTCAATGTAAGCTCATCAAATTCAACTAAAGATCTACCACTTGATCTGTTCAAACTTGCTCCTGTGGCTTGGGGAAATCACAGGGACATTTGAGGCAATGGCATGATTCCTGAAAGACCAAGAGCAACACAGTGGGTCAGAAAACTGACTGGCCCCAGTGCCCAGAATGTATTCTGAATTAGAGCCATATCAATCATTAGCAGTAGGGGTACAAAGAAACCCCACACCCCAATTAAAAGCTACTCCATGAACGAGTATTTACAGAACTGCTCTCTTGGCACAAGATAAAAACCCAACTCCTGGACTCTTAAGTCTCCAGAGCATGCAGATCAAGGTAGCTTCTTTCTGTGCTGCTTGAGAAAACAGCATGGCCCAAATCCAGCAGACAGAGGGATCAAGCTGTGTTTGAGAGGTTTGAAAAGTGTTTGTAGTCAAACCATTGGCCGAATCACGTTCAAAATGCTTGGATCCAGTTTCTAAATAGTGCTGTTGCCAACACTATGGCCTATGGTGATTTTGACTTCAGGAGACTGGTCCACAAACTTGGAGAAATATCTGATGGGACAGCAGCCATCTTTCAGTCTCCACATGTATATCTGAAAACACTCAGGATTACCAATCCCTAAAGTATCAACAGAAGGCAAAAGTGAAGGGCTCAGAGATGAGACAGACCCTGCTCTCCTGCCAAGAACCAAGCACTCCAAAAAAATAGTAAAGTGTTACTGCAGCACTACACACATCAAGTCTCATTCTCCTCCTTGTTCTAAGCTCGGCTCAGTAATCTAAAGGAACAGCAGACCAAGAAGTTCAAAGTTATAACAGGAGAAAGGGGAAGTTACGCATAGCATTTCTCTTTATAGAAAAGAATGTTTTTACACGTTACAGGGACACTGGGGAAAGCTGCAGCAGGAAAATCAGAATATGTTTTACAAAGGCAGACTGTGCTCCTCCCAGCACGTCTAAGCAAGCGACCACTCCACATAAACCAAATTCTCTGAGCAAAGAAAGCCTGTAATATAATTATAGCTCATTTTCTATTTATTATAGTACACAACTCTAAGTGGCAGGTTTTTATCTTTACTATGAGATATCTCAACTCCTGTCTACAATCTGGAGCAAGTGACAGTGCTTACTTCTTCAAAATTAAACTACAGCAGCCTCGTCTGAGCTTTACAGATTTAGAGTCTCAGATGAGCTGGAAGGATCATGAAGAGAAGATACAGGTTTTTCAATTCATGCCTTAGCGGCAGGATGAAAAGGGGAAATCACAAACCAATTCCTAAGAAAAAAATGATCAATCTGCACACATTAGAATAAAAAAATCTTAACATTCCTTAAAGATAATTGAATCAAATTCTAGACTTTTTGACTGTTTGTAAAATTTGGGGGTTTTTTTGACATTACTTTTGGTTACTTCAGCTGCACAAGATCAATTAACAACATACACTGAGGATCATTTTTAACTGCAAGGCATTTATCAGACCTGCATAAAAACTGTACCCATCTTGTCCATTCCCTGCAATAGACCTGCTCACCTCTGTAACCACATCAAGCCCAGGGGATGCTTACTTTGGATGGAGTCACTCTTGTGTTTGCAACAGGCTTTGATCAGAGGGCTGCCTCTCCACCACACCTGCCTCACGAAACGCAGTTCCCCACACACCCCATGGGACACAGCCCTCCCAGCTGAAGGGACCAGCAGCTCCTACAGGTGGAGTGAATGAAAGAGGAGCCACCTGTCAGCTACCTCAATTAAACTGAACAAAAGTGGGGAACCAGAGCCCTCTGCCTCAGCAGCTCCCAGCACATGAAGGCACATAGACAAGTGACCCACAGAGGCACAGGGACAGCACCTTCTGAGGATGACAAAAAGCTATTTGCAGAGTTCAAGAAAACCAAGGACAGTCATCCAGACTATAGAAGTCAGTGAGGGAAGCTTAGGGAACAGAGAAGCAAGAACATCCCCTGAAGGACAACAGGGCAAGGGTGTCTCTTCACTGAGTTAAGTCAAGGACAGAGAGGGCCAGAGAAAAATAAGAGCCATTTTCCCTTCCCTCCTGCACAGAATCACAAATGTATTTAAGAAAATGAACTGTGAGATGATGCATGTAAAAAATATACTGCTCCACCACGGCTGGTGATGGTAGAGTTACGTTGTATATTTAGGCAAGCATCCAGAAAAAGGTGACTGCCAGTTCATGGCCATGAATCATGAATCTCAAGAGCACAGTAAGAGGCTACAGCATGCTTCACAGAACAAACCAGCAGCAATTACTGAAGAGAGCACCAAAACATAGGTAACTTCCAAGGTGTCCATCAAAGGTTTATAGTGGGACAAGACAAACGAAAAATCAAGGAGACAGGCACACCAAGAAAGGTCCATATCAGTTTCAGACACCTCGACACTGATTAATTGTCTTCAAATGATACTCACACACCTGTATTGTTTAGAGGCTAGAAAAGACAACTATAGCTGTCTTAAGACAGTAAGACAATAGCTACAGTAGCAAGAGGAGTGATTTAGCAAGCAAATGGCTTTAACAAAGTAGATAGCAATACCAGCTCAGCAAGCATTTAAAGATCAGGCCCATGATTCTGATACAGCATATGATAAAACATGAATTATTTTTATCCATACCTTCCTAAACCCAGACAGGTAAGCATCTCTTAGCTTTCAACAAGTCTTTTAAACATTAACCAGAGACTTTTAAATGGTTAAAAAGTCATCTCCACTCAGGGACGATTATTTGATTTCCAGCATTTAAAAGCCAAAGCAGAGATTTCAAAACACACTCAGCTCCATGAAATTATTTGTGTCCGCATATACTGCTTTTCCTCAATATAGGTATCCCTGACTTTTCAGTTTATCCTAACAGGGACTTGTCTTGCCTTTTAAGTAGTGTCTTCTGTGTTTAACTCTTCTGTTCAGGAAACTAAATACAGGAAATTATGGGGAAATAAAACTAAATAAGCAGCAGGAACTCACCTGGTTACACTGTTGGCTCTGTCCATGTTTCTAGTTCTCATCATTCTCTGTGTTGTGAGATGTCTTTCTTTCTTCTCCTTTGCCTTTTGCAGCTTTCTGACTCCAACTATACAAAGCAAGGCAAATCAGTAGGAAAACTTCTTCAAAATGCTCCAAAAATTTTCACAAGAGCCCCAAGTCAGCAGTTGTTTCCTCCCAGGTCACTTCTGTCCTACCTCCTGTGTTTCTGGCTGTTAGTCTCTTGTGGTTTAACCTCAGCTGGTAACTAAGCACCACTCAGAGGCTTCTCGTTCACTCACCCCAGGTGGGATGGAGGAGAGAATTGGAAGGGTAAAAGTAAGAACACTTGTAGGTTGAGATAAAGACAATTTAATAAGTAAAGCAAAAGTTGCACACACAAGCAAAGCAAAACAAGGAATTCATTCACCACTTCCCATGGGCAAGCAGGTGTTCAGCCATCTCCAGGAAATCCGGGCTCCATCACACATAACTGTAACTTGGGCAGACAAACTCCATCACTCCAAACACTCCCTTCTTCCTTCCTTCTTCCCCAGTTTTACATGCTGAGCATGACTTCATATGTTACAGGATATATGTTGGGTCAGTCAGGGTTGGCTGTCCCAGCTGCATCCCCTCCCAACTCCTTGTGCACCCCCAGTCTCCTCACTGCTGGGATGGGGTGAGAGGCAGAAAAAGCCTTGGAACTGTGCGAGCCCTGCTCAACAGTAAGGAAAACATCCCTGTGTTATTAGCACTGTCTCCAGCACAAATCCGAAACAGCCCCATACCAGTACTGTGAAAAAAAATTAACCCAGACAAAATGACCTGAGAGTCTCAAGTGCTACTCCAATCCACTCATCTTGTTTAATGAAGTACAGCTGAGATACTCTGTGCCATCATATGAAGGTAAACTTTTTCTTTGCACCTAATGTCTCCACACCACAGGCAAAAAGCTGGATAACAGATAAAGAAAATACTACATATCCAGCACTTCAACAGTATTATAGAAAAATTGACAACGGAAGAACTTAGAAAAACTGGGATCCTGCATGTCCCGCTTAATTCAGATTACCACTGAAAGTTTCTGAGGCACTGCAGAACTACTATTTTCTAATTTTAATCCCTGTTTAGGAAAAACAGAGAGGCATTACAGCCCAAAACATAAAAGACAGCAACATTCAAAGCAGTCACAACATAAAACTGTCTTTTCTTACTCCAACGCTTTTTCAAAGTTTATCAAAACTTGCCCAGGATCATCCAAATATGAAAACATCCAAGTAGAAACACTCCTTAAGACGTGCATGATGGATGGTTACAGCACTAATTAAAAAGAAGTCTCTACCTCACAGCTGCATTCCATAAGAAGGAATTAAACTGTTGGGAACAGCTGGGAGTTTATGTAGCAGGGGCTAAAGATATCAAAACCAAAGACAGTGCCTGAGCAGCAAACAACATTCTTTCTGGTTTTGGTCATCTTTAAATTTTATTTATTTTAAAGACTTACATTTGTGCTATGACTGCTTCTTTACAAAAAAGATACATCAAACTGAATCTGAAAAAAACTCAAAAAACCTGTTCTTGGAATTTAAAAGTAGCAGGTTCTTCTCAATAGGGAATTTGAACATTATGGAATTTTTTCCCCCTGAGCAAGGGGAGAATTTTTAATTTAAAAAATGTATACTGAGCCAAGTAGTGGAATTAACTTTAAAAAAACAACAACAAACAAACAAAACAAAAGAGAGAAAAAGGTGGGATTGACTCATACTCTAAAAAGGGCTATAACTCATTACAGTGACAGACAGATGCATTCTGTGTCTGGCTGAACACACACTGAGCTCTGCTGCTCAGCTTCCCCTCACTCCTGAGTTTAGCAGGGCTACTAACCTGTACTAATCATTACGTCTAAGCTCAGCACATCTTCACTTCTAGCTGTTCCTCCTCCAAGACCACACCTTTAGCTGGTTTGTTAAGAGTCTGCTAAGAAGTGGACAAGACAAGGTTTTAATCAAATGTAAGCAGTAACAACAGGTTTTATTCAAAATTTCCAGTAAAGAGGACCCACTAGTTTTGGAATAAAAGTACTTAAAAGTACTACAGCTTACATGAATATAAAAGAGCAAAGAGAAGAAAATAAACCAAGCAGTTAAAAAAAAATTAAAAATATATATATATATTTTTTAAAGTTTGAAATAGACCCCCATGGGGATATTGAAGTCCTCCAAGCAATTAACAGTTACTAGGTTTGGCAAAACAAGATTCTCTCACTAAATTAAAAGCCTACTTTTGTTACATAAACTGTATAAAACTGCTCAATAGTTAAAGAGCACTCTGTACAAATTTGTCTTGAAATACATAGAGCTGCAGCCTTCAAACTGCAATAATTATTCATTTTGTCCTCTTCATGGGTAAAAGAAGCTGCACAATTGATTTGGGGGAAGAGGCAAAAATAGTCAGAACTAACAAGATGAAGCCACTTTGAAAACAAAATGCACAACAAAATTCAGACCTCAGTTTAAACTAACACTCTATGTTTACAATATATTCTACATTTCAGATGTCGTTTTCCCCTCCCACTCCCACCTCCCCCCATTCAAATATTCCTAATTCCTTTATGGTCTAAATCTAATTAACTTCTAAACTTTCAAATACACGATACATACATTTAGCAAAAGAACATACCTAACGTTCTTACAGCAGTATGGTCAGGACACAATTTCAGAGATAGCACACAGTTATGGAGATTAAACCTTATGGTTTCTTTTACTTTTAAAGAGAACAGCAACAATCAATTTCATGTTTTTAAGAAGTACTGAAGAGAGGCTGCAAAAAGCAGACTTGGCCAACATCCACTCTTAGCTCCACAGGACATGAGGGAAACAAGCAAGTTCTGGATGTAAGGAAAGAGAACCTTAAGAGTGCCAGCTACAGGAAAATCCTTCAGCAGCTCAGTCCAGCAGACTGAGTTTGGCTTTGGCTCTGTCGTCCCTCTTGTACTAAGCCCTGCAAATCAACTCCACAACAGTACATTACAATGTAGACTGAAATTCTTTATACCAACAGTATGTCAAAGGGGTTTATTTATCTTTGTTTTCTGAATCCAACAGTTGGTCACAGAAGTCAAGTGTTTTCATGGCTCTTTTTCAGCTGTTGCCACTTGAGGGGGGAAAAAAAATAAAAATGTGTGTCTGACTCATACATCTTTCAAGTACATGCAAGGCTCAACTGTTTCCAAAATGCAGAAGCCTGGGGCCTTTTAAGACACTGAAGAAATGGGATTATGAGGAGAGCCCATCTGAGTAAGTACTTTATCCAGCCACTGAAGGGGACCATGGAGATGTATCTCTATCCAGCATGGAGTGCTCGTTACATCCTGGCGATGATACTCAGCTCCCCAGCCCTGGAAACAGAATCATAAGCGGGGAAAAGAAAATGCAAATGACCTTATATTATAATATTAAATACGTGAAAAGCGTGCTTCTTACCAAAATAACTTTCAATAGTCATTATCAGCAGAGTGGCACAGCACCCATAGCACCCACCATTATCACATTTCAACAAACAAATCAGAAGCTAAAAAAATCATAAATGTGGAAAAAGTATTGTTTCAGAACTCTTGGAATGGAAGTCTTTAAAGACATAACCTGTGGCAGTGCAAAATTTCCCCATACATCACTGCCAGCTGCCTGAGGTCCCTGTAAAGCCTCTGAAGAGGGGCATATTCAAATCTTCTCTGCCAAGACTGAAAATAGAACAAATTGGGGGGAAATGCTGCCAAGCAGATAAAAAAATTAAAAGATGAGGTGATAAGACTGATGTGGAAATGGGGGTGAGGCATCTGTCTGACAAGAACCAAAGTATAATTCCCAGGATGGAGGTGATAAACTGAGCAGTAAGGAAGAAGCATTCCTCCTTGGAGAAAGAGAGCATGGTCATTCCCCATCAGGCTATTTCTGAAGTTAAGACAGGTTTCGTTTCAGCTCACATCTCATTCTGTTACAGTAATTACCAAATATATAAAGAGATATTTAAAAGCATTCAAAATTGTTTTGTAAGTGAACCATTTTTGGGGCAGGTCTGAAGAGAAGACTATGACATCTGCAGCTACAGTTTGCTCGGCTCTGTGTTAACCCCTAGTGAAGGGATTTCCCAGCTCCCAGCACAGGTGGCAGCAGCCCTGAACACTGTGCAGTGCAACTTCCAATACACAAGAGGTCCTGTTTGACTGTTTAGGCAATACTGCCATGCAGCTCTGTCAGATGCAGAGCTGTGAACAGCCTATTCCATTTTAGGAACCCCTGTCTTAACACATCTGAAAGTTCCCATCCTCCCATCATGAAGACGCTGGAGCATATCACTATCTTCATTTGATTACTTTCATATAAGGACCAGCCCTTTCACATCAGTACCTATGTTGACACTCACACAACAGCCTCATCACAAATCCTGACCTTGCATGCCTTCCTAGAATAGAAAGGTATGCATATTATTGTAAATAACGACTGCAGCTCATAATTTGGGAGTTGCTGGTCAAGATTTAGAGGAGTTAAGTGAAGAAACATCTTCTGCAAGTCACCTCAAGCTTTCTAAGTATGTGGGTCAGATGGATTTCTGTCCACAAATACTTCATTTCACCAAGATCTGTCTTAGACTTAACGAGCATTCCATCCTTAAAATTCAACAGCCATTAATAGGCTGATGAAGGGAGTTACTCGACCATTCAAAATCGTGACATTAAGAAAAAATAATTTACTTTGCTTACAAAATAATCTCAAGCAAAAGCTCACATACCTTTACAAAACTCATCCGGAGAGTGCACATCTTAGTAAGCTCATACACTGTCTCAAAGCCATGGTTCACGGACTGAGCCAGGAGCTGAGCAAACTCTTGATTATTGAAAATCTTCAGACTGCAACCACTGGGGATTTTGCAGACCGTGGTGGGATGGAACCCGTGGTGGTAGTTGCAGTTCCGACTCTGCACAAAGATGCTGCTGTCGCTTAGACATTCAGCGTACACCTCCCCACCAACGTAGTAGAGATGGACACCTGCGAGGAGAAGGTTGGCGTAAGGAGGGTTGACAAATTCACACTCTGTGTCTGTTTTCATGCTCTGTCTCCACAGAGATAGGCTTCTGCTTAAAGAGATAAACCTGAGTTGCATATCAGAATACCATCTGTCTTCAAACTTCATTTTTACTTTTCTCTTTTATCAGCAGGTGATCTGAAAGAAGGTTATGTATGTATGTATGTATGTATGTATGTAAGAGGAATCGATGTGTTGTATATTCAACAACTTGAAACTAGCAAGCACAGTAGTTTTGATGCCTTCCACTGGACAACCTGGCCACTTGAACTTTTTTTTTCATTATACTTCAGTAAAGCAGTAATTGGGAATGCAAACAGAGAGAGCAGAAACCTGCTGAATCATTTGTAGATACTAAAGCAGCCCCAAGCGCAATTCTCTGGAAAAGTCTTGAATGCTAATTTGGGTAGCATGAGTTTTGTCAGCTAGCTTTAATTCCAGAAAGCTAGGTGGGAAAAAACAAAGGCCTTTATATTCCTCAGACATATCTGCCAAATGAGGGTACACACCAATTTTACAGTCCTTTCCCCTTCTAGTGCCTGCTCCCTCACCAGTCATCCATGGCAGCAAAGCCCCAGAGAAGTAACATACAGAGAACCTTTGTGTCAGTAGGAGTCAATTCCAAAGGTTTTGAGAAGGCAAGAAAATTTACCTTCTGTGTTTAAAAATGGTTTATTTGCTACTTAAACCTTTCACCTCCCACAATGTCACAAATCACAGAGGTGAACACAGAGAAGTAGAAAACTCGACTGCAGTCCAGTAAGAAAGCCTTGACTGTGCTCTGTCATGTAAGATTTTGCCACTGACTGTGTGGGTACATATATACTCCCACCTGATCTGCAAAAACATTTATGGCTATGTCTTCAAGTTTGGGATTTACTCCTCCTTTCTCAAAGACTAACAGTTCTACATCACCATTACTTGTACACATTTACTTATTCAACTGCATCCTTGTCTCTCCCACGCTCTGCTTTGGTATACATGCAGTTAAGTGCTTCAGCAGAACTCTGCCTGCAGCTGGGTTACTCTTAACAGGAAAAATGAATGAGGTGTTAAATAAATATCCTGATACTTGGGAAGATGGATGGGGAGGAAAAGAAGGAAGAAGTACTAGCACTTGAGTGGCACAACACAGGTGTGGTGCGCTGCTGAGAGCTGCACAAGTTCTCGTGAAGAGAAAAGCTCTCCAGACTGGGGGCTCAGACTCAAGGACCTGACAGTTCTCTTCAGCTTCAATTTTCTCCTCCTCTTCATGAACTGGCACATCCACCCCACTGTTTGGGAATGCTGAACCCTCAACTGTCTCAGAAAATTTACAGTTTACTAATAATGTAAATACCTACAAAATGTCCTTGCAGGAATGGCCCATTGCAGGGGGCAATGTCAGCTTTGCCTGTCATTTGCATTACAGGTGAGTTCTCAGATTTGTATTAGTCAGGCATAAAGGTAAGATTTTCTCTTTTACAAGACTGTCACAGACATAGAAGGGAAGCACAAAATTCCCACTGGAAGAATCACCAGCCTGTGAAAAAGGCATTTGGAATAAACTGTTTTAGTAGGTTATCTCCCAAAATACACGTTAGGATAGCTAACTTATGTTAGAACTAAGGCTAGCTAAAACATTTGGTGCCAAGAACCACAATTTGGATTTCCATATACAGCAATAATCAAGATAAATCAAGACATTTCATTAGACAAACTGCCTTAACCTCTAATTTAGATTTCGATAGCCTTCAGGCAACTAAAAATTGATTATGGGTAAAAGCTTCCTGTAATTACACACCAGGTAGGAACAATACTTTGTTTATAAGACTAGGCCAGAAAATTATATGTTTACTAACACAAGCACTTCTCCCACATATTAGGGAAGAGCAGCTGACTCTTGAGGGAAGTGGCCCAGGTTGTCACGTCTCAGGAAACGCCACCCCCCTGCAAAATGGATGGCCAGATCCCAAACTCACCTTTGCCAATGTGCCGCCTCGTGTTCTCAATGGTGGAGTTGCGGTTGACGTTGGAGAGCAGCCCCAGGCAGAACCTGTTCTTGTTGTTTGAGGGATCAGTGAAGCCATCCACCAGGATGCTGGTGGAGGACGCGTGGAACGCCTCCCCGACGCGGTTGTTCAGCTCGTAGTAGACGATGGAGCACCAGTGCTTCGGCTCTTCATAAGCAACTGCCTGGACATCTGGAAAGCCACAATGGAAACCTTACAGCCTAACAGTGCTGGAACACAGGCTCGAGGTGTAAGGAGGCATAACCCTGCAGATTTGGGCTGCACAGAGTAGAATAATGTCAACTCAAGACTCAGAAGAGATAAAGGCTGGCACCTAGGTATGAGCAGAAAAGTGCAGGAAGCTCCCGGGCACATCCCAAGCAGTGCCCCAATATTCCTGCCCCATTTTCTTACAACATGCTACAGTGCAGGCCCAGACAGCACAGAAATGCTGTAACTGTACAACTCAGCTTTCTTTCCTAATCAGTAGATGGATTTCTACTTCAGTTCATTTCACTAACAAACTACAAGTCACCTGCTTGCTTACTGCAAAGTTGCATAGCAACAAGAAGAAACAGCATCACACAACTGCATCAAAGACCATTTCTCACTTTACAAAGAAGCACAGCAAGGCAGCTTAAATATACAGTCAGCAGATCAATCTTTCAGCATTCAGAGCGTGACCAAATCTTTCTCCTGGGTTTTTTGGGAGAATGGTAGGAGGCTTCAAAAAACCCGAGATTGATTGATATTTGTCTGCAGAACATGCATGAAGCACATCCCCAAAATAAAGAGATACTGCTTGGGACTGGAGGCTGAACAAGGCATTAACACACAGGATCCCAACAGCTACACTGGGCTAGAGAGCAGAGGAGCTGGAGGAAGAGTATTTAATGAGGACCTTTTGTTCATCAACTGCTACCAAAGGCAAGATCTCCAACTGTTCACCACCAGAAGAATTACTTGTTCAGTGATAGCAAGGATTTCTCAGGATGTTGTTATCCAGACGCTGGTGATAAGAAGTTCCTCCTCAGCAGCTCCTAACTGAAGCTAGGAGTTGTACAGAAAGCTGACAGACGATTCCTGGTTCACTTCTATTCATTCAAGCACTAGAAACACACTGAAGTCTTGAAGTCACACTTGTGACTGTGCATGCGAAACAATTTCTTCAGGTGATACCAAAGGTCTTAACCAAGAAGTTTCCCAGTGGGTATCCAACAACTCCAGGTTTCTCCCTATACCTGTCTACACCCAGTGCACATTCTTTAAGGTGCCAAATACAGCTAAAAATTGCTAAACGGCCTTCAAATAAAAGGAGGCTACTGAGGGGTTGTGGTTGCTTTATGTGGCTTCTTTTAAACGAAGGACACTGTTTCACTACTAAGACTAGAAAAGTTGAACTTGCTGCTAAAACACCAACTTTGCAGATCTCACCTACAGGGCAAAGTGCTAAAATGAAAATCAGACTGGTATTATGGGAAAACCTGTTTTTCTGGCCAGAGGTTTCCTTCTCCCAGCTCCAAGTTTTTACTGGTATCAGTAAACTAAGATTAGCATTCATATTTTCCTCTGTTCACAGATCACGCCGCTATGAGTTTTTGTTACAAAAACAAAAAACCAAAAGTCCCCCTCAAACCAGCAGTACACGGTAGATACAAAAAGTGGCAAATAATCAAGAGCATCATAACACATCCTATATCACTATGCAGAACTTCTGAGCATAGTGTTTATTGCTAATAACCTGCTTAAAAACACTGGTAAAAAGCTGATCTTTCCTGATAACCCTGGCACTTTCTATCCCTTCACATCACTGTTAAAAAAAAAAAAGGAAAAAAAAAAAGAAGAAAAAACAGTCTTTAATTATTAGTAAGAGGTTACACATTTTTAATTCCCATAAAGATGCCAGCAATTATCAAAGCTGCAGCTTTGCCCCAGTTCTCAAAGTCAGGAAGAAATCTTGCCAGCTGGCCATTCTTACAGAATTAATCATATCTCTCTCACACAGATTTCATACTGACTTCCTTACATTTGCTTTAAGTCATGCAGAGCAGGTGCGTTTAGTCTCTCTATTCCCAGCATGGGCCAACAATGGAAATTACCCAACTTCATTGACAGGATGCAGCTTGTTAAATCAAATCTCTCAAGACTAAGAAATCACCATGAAGAATAAGCTTCTAAAAAGTTTGCAACAAAAATGGTGCAATAAGTTCACAGTAAAAACTGTTCTTCTACAACCTGCAGCAGATTTTTTTTTTAAAGGAGTGCAATCACAGCATACATATGTGAATAATTAACATGTGAAGGCACCCAAAAGTCTTTCTTTTTAATTAAGGGACAGAGATGAAAATCCATTGTAATAAACTACTAGAAGGGAAAAATATCAATAGACACAATCTTTATTTTGAAATGGCTGAATGATGAAGAGCAAGAAGAAAAATGTAAACCCTTTTCTCTTGACCAACTCTCATGTATTAGAGGAATTCTACAGTAGTCACGCATTTTGGGAGAGGGACACACATGCAGAGGTCTGCAGTTAGGCATAAGGATTGATAAATGTATTTTGGGGCAGTAAATTTCTGGTCCAAAATTCCTGCAAACTATTCATACACACAAAGTGTAGTCTGTGTGATCAGCAAAAAGTAGAAGTGCTACACATGGGGTTTATCACAAACGAAACTCATTCCAAGCAGAGAGTAAACAGGCTAACACAAAAGCCATCCAAATTGTTCTAAGAGGGCAGATACACTTCCTGAAACCAGACATTGAGCTTGGCAGCAGAACAAGTACCAAAAAAAACCCCCTAAAAACCCAAAAAAACCCACCAACACCAAAAAATCCAAAACACAACAGTTAAATTGTTCGTATGCTTGTGATCTTGATAATCGTTCTGGCACAGCATCCAGCTTGCTGCTCTTTCTTGGCATGTGCCACAGCTGTGTAAGCCGAAGTGTTCTCTGAAGGGGCCATTTCTCACAGTGTGATGATGAATGCACCGAATCCTTTACTCAGCAGTCACGGCTGCTGCTGCGGCTTTAACAAGCAATGTGTAAAAAGATGTCTGTGTCACGGTACATAAAGCAACAGGCCTTTATTTAATACAGCATTTTAAAGTCTGTAGCAATGCCACACCTCAGGCAGAGAACTCTGTATTCTAAACCAGTTGTTATCACTGCGTGATCCAAAGATGAAACAAAAATGGGAAGAGAGGGTGGAACTACACAAAATACAAAAAACCATGAATGCCCTTAAAACCAGAAGGGAAACTTAGTAAAAGCAGAACATACTCTTTAAAGACTGAGGTTTAGAATTCAGGACAGAAACATAACAAAAAAGCACAATTTTATAAGACGTGCTGTCTCAGAGGAAAAAATGCAGATATTTCAGTTGCCCACGTAAAATGTCTGTGGGCATTTACATAACTGACAGTTTAGCATCCCTCCTCTGGTCAAGTCTTTGCTTGGAGAGCTATACTTGACCATATCTACTGTCACCCACAATTCAGTAGGTTTTCTATAGCATTAACTGCATTGCTCCAATAAATCAATGTAATCATAAGAGAGAAACAGATTCCTTTGATTGCACACATGTAATTTCGGTATCACGTGCAGAAATGTGCAGCCCCATAGCAGTTCTTTCCATTCAGAGATTAGAAAACATAAAATTACTTTAGTCTTTGAGTTGGTTGGGAGTAAGAAAGTAATAAATCCCATATTTTACATTTTAAAAGAGTCATGGAATAGATTTCTGTCTTAAATCAATATTTACATTTATAAATAATCTCCATCTTTACTATTTCATCCCTTACAACAACAGAAGAAAAATTACACGGCCCTTTTTTTTATTTTCTGCAGACAAAAATTTTCATTACCAACAGCCATCCAAAATTAAAACTCAGTCATTACTAATAAGTTCTGGAGGTTCTTTACTCTTAAGAACTGAAGCAGAAAACACGAAGGAAGTGTTCTTACCTCCTCTGTGTACGTCAGGGGGAATTGCAGGTGCCATCATGTTGGTATCCATGGGCTGGGAGGTATCGTGTGGCATCGGATCTTCCGGAGGCAGGTAAGCAGGCGGGGGAGTATCAGCTAAATATAGAAAAGGCAGAGATACATGAGTCCTTTCCTCTCTTTAAAGCATATCTACATATCCACTTAAACAGTTCGAGCCTGGAAATGCTTCCAGCCTGACTCAGCTATAAACTTCCACCCACCAGAAATCTGAAAAAGCAATCATGGACCTCAAATAAGGCAAGCAAAGAATTACTGTGCATATTAAGCACAACTGCAATAAAAACAAGTCACTTCACCCCCACATAAAGCCACAAAAGAAAGCTCAGCTGTGTTTCCAACCCACAGTTCTCCAGGCTGAAAGTGCCATACAAACATCAGGGCACAAAGAGTTCTCAGGGCCCAGACAGAAGTAGATATTGAGTATGTTAAAAGTGAACAGAAGCTGGAGCAGGAAACTTTCAGTTCAAGCTTTTCTGTTTCCAACACAATTCTACCAGCAAAGTATTTAAACATCCCAGCTATATCCAGGGCCTTATCATTGTCAGTGCAAAGAATTAGCTCTGTTTCCCTAGACTGGGAACAGTAGAAAGTGTTCAGGAACCCAAATTCTACAGAAGTCGCCATCTGGGTCTGGAATTTCTCTGTCAGTGTGTCTGTCCTGTCCCATTCAGGGCTGCGTCACCAGCACAGAACGAGCCAGTGCACAATGACCACACTCATTAACGTACGGCTTTCAGCCGTGTTTGAAGTGTCCCAGCCAGCAGTGCCCTTCAGCTGCCTATCCCACTTCTGGGAAAGCTTCCCAAAAGGTTTCTTAGAAGCTGCAGGAAGTTGCCAATGTCACCATTTCCTAACACACCAGAGGACACTCTCCTCCAGATCAATTGCACAGAGGTACATCCAAGAGCGAGAAACCCCTGCCTGATCCCTGCAAGCTTTCACTGCAAAAGCTGGGATTAGATTACCGCTGTGCTGTCTCTGCTGCTGCTCATCCCACATTTATTTTCATTACTGAGAGTATGGATTGCAAACTACCACAGCAAATAATCACAGGGAATTCCAAAACTCTGAAAATCAAATTAGCGTGAACAAAAGGCAGGAGAACACTTTGTAAGTTTTGGGGTTTTTTGTGGAATGGTGGTTTTGTTTGGATATTTTTAATGTATTTTTAAGAAAACACATGTTCATGAAATTTATTAACTACTTCTTGTTTAGCAGGTATTTTGTTGAGAGCTTTTACAACTAATGCTGGCAGGTGCCTTGCTAATTCCCTTACTTGAACACCCTCAGGAGGATGAGAAAGCAGCAGAGAAAGACACATAGCAACAAAGTTGCATTAAAAGCTTAACAAATTTCACTGGATTTTGAGTCCCATGTTTTAGTAAGCCTTAAATGTTTGTGTGTGTGCAAACACGATGTTGGTCATGCACAAGATTCCAAGGCCACAGGCAACAAATTAACCAGTATCTAGAAAGTTTTCAAGGCTAACTGCTTTGCCCTTTTATTTTTGTATTTTCCAGGAGTCAGCCTCTTTCCCCATTAGTGAAAGACGGACAACTGTCCAGGGCCAAGCATCAAGGACATCAGTATCCTGACCTCCCCTCTAATTCGATTTCTTCACTGCAGCTGCTGACATTAAGGGCATGTGGACAGAACAGACCTTCAAAGATCACGTGAACTTCCACAAGCCAGCATTTGGGAAGACCTTGTTAGGCCTTTATCTCTGTTAGCAGAGCCCCAACCGCAGCAACCATGTTAAAAACACAGGGAAAAAGAGACAGCTGGTTTCACAGCAGCTTCTCACATTTTTTAAGAAAAGTCAATACAAACTCTCTTTCCTTCCTTCTAGCAAATTCAGTAGTCTTCACTCACAAGAGAAAAATTTGCAACAATTATCAAGAGCAGAAATCTATGGATATTAATTTCATGTAATAGGAAACAGATTTTCACAAATCTGCTGCTTTGTTTACACATGCCCTCCCTCAGCCTCTGAAGGAAACAGACAAACAACATCGGTAAGCATTTGTACTGCATCCTTCTCCCAGCATTTAGATCAAGAAATCCACCACAGACTGCTTCTTCAGTATTTTTATCCAGCTGCGTGTAAAGACCAAAGAAAGGCAGCTTCATGGAATTTTCTACAGACACCAGTCAACAAAGGAAGGCTCTTACTTGTCTGACTTTGGGTAGTAAAACAGCCTGAAGAGTTCTTTTAAGGGCCTGTTTTTCAGTTGAAGTATATTTGCTTCTTGAAATTACACTGCTATGCGAAGAAATTGTTTATCAAGCAGCAATAATGTGATCACCTTGAGAAACAGCCTTTTTCTGCAGAACTAAAGCCTTGTGCTGAACTTATGTTGATCTCTTTCTTAAGCAAGGATGATCTCTAGCATCACACTTCTGGTACATTGAACACTATGGTTTGTGGGCTAAACTGCTGAACTGGTCCCCAGAACATTTTGGATCCCTCCCCACACCCTGCAAGAGTTCTACTGTGATGTTTTAACTGTGTTTGAAAGAAGCACAATATTAAAGCCTTCAATATTACCAGGCAAAGAGATTCTACACTCTTTATTACCTTACATCTCTTAGCTTGCTATTGAACACAAGTGTTGGCTGATCATTTGGTGTTTCTAAGCAAAAAACCCACGACCGCAGTGATGTCCAACCACCTTCTCCCTTCTGAAGGGAAGCTGACCGTACCTGGCATCTGGAAAGGACTTCCCGGGTCTGAGCTGGCTGGAGAATGCGGATAGGTGCTACTGCTGCTTCCAGGCGAGTTTGGGTAGCTGCTGCTGGGCGAGTGCGGGAAGGGGTGACTGCTGGGCTGCTGGAAAGAGTCTGGGAAAGTCGCGTTGTGTGGCATGTGGGGCTCGTTTTGTCCCAGGTTGCGGAACTGCGCCAAGAGGCTGTGCTGGGGGTTGTACTCGCTGTGCCTCGGAACCAGCACTGGAGGAAGGACTGGAAAGTGAGAAAGAGAGAAAAGCCACAGCGTTAGAGACTCAGTTCTAGAGATATACAGGGGAAAAACCCCCACATTCTTCCTTTCCCCCAGCATATCCGCATCTGCCTCAAAAACAAGGTAGTCAAACCTAGGAGCACATGTCCAAGCAAGAACTCTTTCCCTTACATCCGGTTACTGCACAGCACAAATCCGCAGCTCCCTGGTTTGCCAGGTGGGAGCTTGTTTTCACAGAGGGCCAGTGAAGAAGAGCCAAGAACAAACCACAGTTCTGTGTTTCAGTCTTACTCGCACGAAGAGATGCTGGGAAGAGCTTGACAATGCTGACATGCAGTTCCTCCTGCTGCATTTGTCATACTACTAATCACCTAATGGCCTGTAACCCAAACCCTTGTTAATAAGAACAGATTTCTTTTTTTTTCTGAAGACAATAGGCCTTGAACTCGGTCTGGTCCCAACAGCTGTAATTTTATTTTTAACCTGGACTATGTTCTTACAAGTTACTATTAAAACAGTTATTAACTCTTCAAGTCAGTTTACAAAATGTGCAATTTAAACAAAATTATGTAGTTCAAAAAAACCTACTGAGCAGCAATTGAGCTGCAACTATGTGCTACTATGGGATCAGAGAAACATCAGAAACTACGAGTCTCACCACACTTCTGAAGCCTTCTCAGCAGAGAAACAAAGGTCTCTTTCAAACTGGAAATATGAACATGATACCAGATACACTAAGATAAAAGAATCCACTCTTTTTTCAGTTCCTCAGCTTCTATCTTTGAATGTCTCACAGCGAAGTCCAAGCTAACCAAAGGATTAAAAGCTCTTCTTTTCACAGAAATTTTTGGGTGATGGGTAGAAGAGGAGAGGCTAGGTCTGGGACAGGGAGGTCCATGCACAAAGTAGTGGAAGAGAAATAAACTAGTCCTCTTCACTTCTTCCCCCTTTGGAACCTCCGTTTCCCAACTCCATGGCTGAGCAGGACTGGAAGAAACCCCCCTGGATTCAAGACAGGGTGCCAAAAACCCAACAAAACCCAGGAAAAACAAGCCAAGGCTACCACCCCCTCTCCTTGAGACTCCTGCTCTGGCCTTAACACCTGGGCACAGAGAAGAGGAATAGGAGCATGTGTACTCAACAAGCCTATACAGACATAACTATCATTCAGATTAAGAAAGGTGTTTTGGAGACAGCTGCTTTACTAAAAGGCTGAATTACAAACCAATTGGAAAAAAAAAAAAACCAAAAAACCAACATTTTCTTCACATGACAGACAGGTTCTTCCAGGACACTGGGACATCATAACTCTTCCAGCATTTTGCTATTACAGAAGCAGCACTAAGGTATTTATTTTGGTGTCCTGGAGTCCAAGAGAACCAGAATACCACTTGACACATGGACAAGGTCTGAGGTCTAAGTTCATGTTTTAAAGGGATATAAATGAATGCCACACTAAAATCTCACTCTCAATTCCTAAAGTCACAGATTAACTAAAAAGAAAAGTAGGTTTCCCTTGCTCATATTTTTTTTGTATATGCTTAAGAGAGAAATTAAGCCCCCATTTTTGCCTGCTAGTGGCATTAATGCAGGAGCAGTCTGATCCCAGAAATCTTCATTGAACATACACTGAAAAAACCCCAAACCCTCACTACTGAAATTAAGGGTGCCTGAGTCAGAAGCAGGTTTTAAGCATTTAATCTGATCTCTGAACTTCTTAGAGCAACTTCACTGAGATTCCAACAGATCTCAAATATTTGAGGCAGATGTCACCCCTAAGTAGATTTGTTTAGAAGTCAAAAACCAAGTCCACTTTACTAGGCATAGACAAAGTTCCTAATTATGGTGTTTTCTGAAACAAAACACATCGGTCTGTCATTCTGTGGAAGTTCTCAATTGCAAAACACCCCAGGAGAAGCTGCATCTCCCCCAGACTGTTTCTTGCTCCAACACAACCACTGGAAAAGGCTGTTTAAAAAAAAGTTACTCAGCATTCAGGTGGACATCACAAATCCCCTCATCCTCAACATGTCAGAGCCAAGCTCTCTGAATATTAGGGTTTCTCAGAATTAAGCTCGTTCTGTTAAACCAAGCAGTCCTTCTGCAGCTAGGTCAAGTACAATTTAATTGTCATTGTCAACATTTACTGGGCTAATAAATTACCAGTGAAAAAATTAACAATGAGATCATGTGTTAAAATGTATTTTCCCTTTCCTGTCTTTATGATTCTTCCTTACTTTTCTAAGAATTAAACACACAGCTTTCCTAGCTCTTCCTTTCCTACAGATGAAGGTCAAACCATTAACTTTTCTGGAGTTAATTTGTGCAGAAAGTACATCGCCTACCTTTCCCATCCCCTACCTCACATTAAACAATGACACACATGACATCAGAGGAAGCCACATGATTTACAGCATTTTAAAATAGCAGGAGAACAGGATATTTTCTGTATGTTTTCTGTAATTAAATTAATGCAGTGCCAGATTTTCCCAAGATATATATACATGTTTTCTCCTGTTGGGCAGAACCACTGGCAAAGTTTAGAAGGACTTGAGATAAAAACAAGTCTCCTTTTCCCAGGTGTCCTTCGTGCAAACCCACGCTTTTTGTCCAACTCATCAACCTCAAGTGATTAAATGCCAACTTCTTCAAAATATACATGGAAAAGGGGGAAGAAGAATCCAACTGGTATTGATACAACACAAATAGTCTCAAAAATATCACTGCAGAATTTACTTTGAGTGCTGCCCCTAATTCACATCCTCCCTGCATACACAAAACCTTCAGTGAGGAGGAGAAGCCCTGAAAGGCCACAACAGGTGGGACAGAGACTGCAGTGCTCCAGTTAGTCCAACTCCAAGTCACTCGCTGCCATAACCTGATCTCTCCGCAGCTCCCAGCTTTTCTGCAGGGAAGCTGCTCCTAGTGGAGCCACAGAGGAGTTAATTTGAGCACTGTTCACTCAGGAGTAAAGACATGAGCAGGCACTGGGCCCTCTGGAGCATGGAAGGCTGCCAGGAGTTCAAACCATAAAGGGGGATGCACACCCTTCCTGCTCCCCTCGCCCCTGTGTAAGGCGCTGAGCTTCTGGTCAGGTTGCAGACCTCAGCCACATGGAATAACAAATTACTGAAGCTCAGTGCAGCAGGGGAGGAGGCTGATCTCTGCTGCAGCTGCCAGCTCCAGGAAGAGGTATAATTGAAGGGGAGAGAGCATGAGAGAGTTATTCAGTGCTAAGCCAGCACACCTGTTGCTATGAAATAATGAAGCAGTGCACGTCTTTGCTGTGCAGATCTCGGCAGGATGTGGCTCTAACCATTTGCAAACACAATTCCTCCCTTCCTCTTCAGCGGAAGGGAACACAGATACAGTAAAAAATTAAATTTTTTTTTTTTTAATTTAACATCAGTATCATCAGCATCTATTTAAAGGAAACATATTATTGAATACACTGTTCTCGGATTTGCAAACTCAACCTCATGAAAGTCAATGGAGTAGAACCACAAGTCATCCGACAGCTTGATTTCTGTAATTCTTCAAACACCGGATTAAAAGGTTTTATGTGCTATACTGCGGCTAAATTTTGCTCCCAAGTTTTTCTGTCGATTTGGACCTGGAGTTGAGAGTTAATACATGACTACTACCAGTAAGGTTACTAGTAAGGTAGAGGGAGATAAACCCCCCAAGGAAGCAGGCTGGGTATGTTTGTGGAACTGTAGCTGAGGTCCCGTGTCTGTCAGGGCAGCCTGGGAATTGGGGAGCTTGTTTTTACCATGCAAATAAGACCAAGTTTGCCTGCACCAAACAAGAGAAGCTGTATTAAAGAAATTAGAGCTACAGGGCAATTTCACCCACTGGGCTATTTCATCTAGGAGCCAGGAATGCCAAAAATACAGAAGATAGACCAAAGGCAACCTGGCTGTTCAGATAAATGTTCTGACTAACCACACCAAGGAAGAAATGCTTTTATGAAAATGTAATAGTGGCCTTTGAAGAAACTTACTGATCTCTACTCTTTTTATCTCCAGCATGTCACCCTGTTCTTCTTCAGAAAACTAACAGCTGTGCTATCCTAAATAAAGATCTTCTTGCTTTTCTTTTTTGTTCTATTTTCACATTCCAGAGATAATGATTTTAGCAAACACAGAAAGTCTCCAATTTATGAAGATAACTTCTTTTTTTTTTAAGTTTCTCTATGAAAAACTCCAAACTAAACCAATCCAAAGGACCTGCTGTACTTTCAAAGAGGCATATTTTCTATCCAGATGGGTTTTGATTATCTTACACAAGCCCAGATGACAGCTAGCTTCCCTCAAGGGCTCATTTTTTCCACACTCTTTGCATGTTACGTGAAAATTTGAGTAGGTATCTCTCTTTACACATATGGAAATTGAAAGACTGTGTAATGAAACACAAGGGGCCACAAATAAGAAAGCAGACTTTGATCCATTTTCCTTGCCAAAGTAGATTCTACTTCTTCTGTAAAAAAATTATTTATAAAATAAATGAAAAAAGAAAAATATAAGCAATTGGTGCTGCACTTTCTGCTCTTAAAAACCATGACTTGGTTGACATATGTTCTGTAAAAGCGTTTGTACCACAACAGGGCCCTTGGTGCTAATGAAGACCTGACAACACTATCATTAGACAGAGCACTTTAATTTCCAAGCATTATATAGCTGCATTTTCGTCTCAATTTATGCAAAGCCACATATGTTTTGCCAGAAAAACAGAACTGCAGGCTGGGAAGGAGTGAAATCCTAAAACAAAAGTTCACGCTATCTGGAAATAGGAAAATCCTGCAAAGACTAAGTTACAACAAAAAGGAAGATTTAGAAGAAGAAAAAGAAAAACCCAAACCAACAAAAGACAGCAGCTGTGTTAAACTAACAAATTTGAACCCTCCTGAAGACTCCCAGCTTCATTTCCTGCCTTTGAGGTCACAGCAGCTGAAGCTGGCTGTGGCATCCTGATGAGCACTCCAGTCCCATGGTGCGAACAGAGCAGGTACCAACACATGCTCAGCTGAACGTGTTGAGTTTGGTCTGCTCTCTGCAGCACCAGGGAGTCACCAAAGCATTCTGACTGCAAGGCCTTGCCAAGACCTTGCTTGTAAACAGTAAAACACTGTGTAGAGAGAAAACGTTTTATGTCATTAGGTTTCCTTGTATTGCCTGAGTTATTCTTGGTTAAAAATATAAAATTAATAAGCATTATGTCAAAAGCAATCTCTGAGGATCGAACTACTTAAAGCTCTTCCAATAACCCTTGGCTGTGGTATCACAGCTTTGCTTTGCTGCTTTCTCAAAAGGAGAAATTCCAGTCTTTGAGACTTTCACTCTAAACCTCTGTTCTAGTAATTGTAGCTATTCAGCAATCTGTTTTGGGTGACAGAAAGACGCAATTTCTACTCCAGGAGGAAGCTGAGAGCTGTCTTGTTTTCTCAGCTCTTAATTTTATTTTGCAGTTTTGGGAGACCCCACAGCTTGTCTTTTCCATGGTTACAAATGAAGACTGTATTTAAAAAAAAAAAAAAAGCAAAACAGTTGTTACCTTACTGACTTTACTTTTATATCAGACATCGGGTCTAAATGCATTTGACAAGTAATATTAGGACATTTCCTGCATTACAGTATTCAGCTAACGTTAGATTTTATTTGCGGATGCTCTGATAAGCTGACATTCTGATTAAACTGACATTTGTCAAGGTCAATTTCAGAATTTAGTACTAATTGTATGCACATTAGTGAGGGAGTCCTTGTAAGCAGATTTGGTGGAGGAGCAGTCCTGATGCAGGAGGAAGTCACAGTGATAGTGTGTATTAACTCAGACATTTACACAGACCAGAGTTCAAATTACCTGTACAAAAGCCACAGTCACCATCCTACTGAGTAGGTTAAAACTTGGAAGTCTGGTCTTCCAAATCAGAAGAAACATTTGTATCTGGTTAATTTTAAAGAAAGAAGACACACACAAAATAGGACAGAAATGTATCTTTCTTAACAGCTTTTATCCCTTTATTGCAGTTTCTTCTTCTGACATGTAACAAGGCTAGACAAGGAAAGCCCTGCTGTTAGACCATTCCCTCCTTCTACCTCCTCATTTCAATTCCTCTCCCCCAGGTTGGCTCTGGTGGGGAATTTTAGAACTGAATTCTGCAAAGCCAAAATGAAGGAAGTTTTATTCTGCTTGCCAAGCAAACTGACAGTTGCTTTTGCTATTTTGGGGAACCATCCTATAATTGTGCCCACCTGTCATAGCAATGCTATTTTTAAAGTCACACCCAAGCGCACACATGGCTGTACAGCAAAACTTCTCAGGGATGACACTGCTCCCTCTACCCCAGCCTGCAGAGGTGCAGAAATCCTGCTATGGGAATCATGCAGGAACAAGGATTTTTCTAACTTGGTTCTACATATTAACTCTGAAGGGATGCAGCAATTTTGCCCTCCCTAAATCCCAGAAGCAGTTTCCCTTCTGCTTTTTCCTCTCTCCCCTCCTCCTCTCCCCTTCTCCCAGATGCCTGGCACTGCTGGCATTATCCTCCACCAGGCCTGGTTCTGTGGGAGCCTGCAGTAGGTGTGTTGCCTTATGGAGCCTCACTGAGAGCAAAAAGCAGAGGAGATCAAAGACAAATATGAAAATAATCAGGTTAAAGTCATAGGCAGAGAGTCCACACCAAGAGCAAAACCAGCATGACACACCTACCGCTCTCCTCAGAGCCTGGGGACCTGACATGTTCTTGTGGCAAAAAGCAGCTGTACATACAGGTAAAATGTTTCTGGCCGGCAACAAGCTTGCTGAAGCAGACACACACTTTGAATTCGTGGTTATAATTGAAAGGAACATCACAATTTTTAGGCAGAATTGAAAATTCAACTGTTATGACAGTGTATTTGTCTGCATCACCAAAAAGCAACCACTGCTTGCCCCTAGTTTGGCTGGAACACTGGCACCATCAGCTTCATAAAGCCCTGTGATATAAGAGTAGCCAGCTCTCCAAGAAGAGGAAAACCATCCAGCCTTTTTTATCTACACTTTACTGGTAACTGCAAAAAAATGGGGGATAGCCATTTACAGAAACACTGCACCTTCAACCACTTCCATACGTCAGACATGAAAAATAAGTTAATTTCTCTTTTGCCTCCTTTGTAACATATTATAAAGTCAGAACCTAGCAGGATGATGGGCAAGGACACTTAATACAGGCAAACAGAATTCTGCACCCAAATGGAGGAGAGCTAGTGTTCACTAGCACTTTAAGAAAATTAAATATTCAGTTTCTTCATCTTGCTTCCTTCCCCTTTAGCTAAGGCAAAAGAACTGAACCTCCTCTCCTAAAGCCACATTAGAGGTGTGACTTATTATTTTTAATAGCAGTGTCAATTTAAGCACCTCTTCATCCTCCCATATTCCATTCCTTTTGTTTTGCTGTGAGAGCAAACAGGATCCAGGCCTTTTTTTTCCCCCAAATTCTGGATGATATCTTTCATCTGGTCCCAGTGACATAACTGAGGACAGAGGTAAGCAGCAGAGGCTATATGTCCACAGAAACCTAAGGAATAAAAGACGTGAAGGAAGTGTCTCAGGAGAGACTTTACACATTCTCTAGCAAAACCTGAAAGGTCATTTCTGGCACTTTCAGAGGGATGAGCAACATTGTGTCAGGTTTTTCCTCACAGCCTCTGTGTATGCTGTACACCTAATTATTTCTCAAGTCTTGATAATACTTAAGGATAATCCCAACAGATATCTCTAAACCAAAAAATAAAACTGAGGAGAAAAAGCAGATTCAGCCAAGCAAGCACACCAGTTCAGCTAAGCGTGCCAATTTTTAAGAGGCATCAAATTCAGACCTTGCCCTCCTTAATTAAAAGCTTTGCTTTGCCTTGCCAAGGGAGAAATCTGACAGCCATTAACTACCCTGCTCCAGAAATAATTCTGCACACAACAGACGTAGGGAACAGCAGCAGTGAGCTACTGCAACCCATCTCGAGGAGATATTTCCTCCTGGCACTCAAGTGCAAGGCTGCATTCCCACTCCCAGCAACAAGTCTCTACTTTCTCCTCTCATGTCCCTCCACCTCCACTCCTTCCCAGATGTCCTCTGCAGAGCCGTGTTGGTACAGATGTTCCCGCAGCCAGGACAAAAGCCCCTGGGTTGCCCTGATCAGCCTGAAAGATAACACAGCAGGGGACAGGAAAAGTGACTGTGATCTGGTTCAGCACAAGGCCACGGGAACAGCTGTGCTGGCACAATACAGCGAGCAGGAGCAGTCCGTGCACCCTGCCACGGAGTGCAGCTCCATCAGCTCGCTGGTTCCAGGCTGAAAGAGAGTCAGTGACACAGGAGAGCCACCCTTCCTCACCTCCACCCTGTGCCCCCACGCTGCCGTGCCTCCATCCGGCTCCACGTGAGCGAGCTGAGGGCACTGAGCTTGCCAAGTTAACTGTGCCAAAAAGTAGTTTTCTGTGAGTTTAGTTTTCTTGATCGATGCACCACAGGATCAGACAGGCCCCCGTGCCTGTGCAGAGCCTCCCTGTCAGGTTAGGCACGAGCGTGGTCCTATCATGTCACACCCATGTGCCTGCCAAATGCCACACTCCCCTCCGTGTGCAGGGACACTGGGAGATACCCTGTTTGAGACTGCTGATAGTTTTCTGTCTCCTCTCACTGTTTACAACCTGTTCCTATCTAGGCTGGCTAACAGAAGAATCTCGCTTGTATTCAGGTGTAGCTTTGTAGCTGGCAGACACACCACAGAGTGCCAGTTCTCATGGTTTCCAAGCTTATCTTCACAAGCTAAACAGTGAGGATGGAATAAGGTGTCAAGGTAGAAAATCCATTCATGCCTCTGGCACTGTGGAAACTGAGATGTATCCACAGCACTGATTTCCCAACAAACAGCATTACCTGACTTCACATATTTGAGGATTTACCACTAATCCGTTCCTCAAACCTTACACAACACTGAAACAAATCACACAACAATCAGCAGAAGAATGAAAGGATAGATGCCATCCCATGCATGAATCACACCCTTCAGATCTCCAGTAACTGGTTCTGCACAAAACAGTTGAACAGAGACCACGCTGTCAAGCAGAGCCAGAACTTCATGATGTACTCTGCACACAAAACATGTATCATACACATGAGTTTCCAATTTTGCTTTGTCAAAAGAAAGCACATTTCTAAGCCTTCTGGGAAACACAAACCTTGATATCTGCTCGAGTCCATAGACTGTTGTAAATGGTGACTCATGCACGAATTCCCACTACCCATTAATCTCAAAGTGTAAGCACTTACGTGGCAATAATGGTGTTTTAATGTCCTGGCAAAAATGGGTAAAAATGGCTAGCAGAATTTGGGAGTGACTGGCAGGAAATGAAGATAAAAACCATGCTTGGAGGACAACAAGAACAAGGAAGGGACAGGAAAAAAAAAGTCAGAAGTTACAGAGCACAGCTCTCCAAGCCAAATGGAAGTTCAGCTACCACCTGTTTCCAAAAGCTGGGATTTCCCATTCAGCTCTGTGCAATATCCCTCAAAACAATCTGTGGCTGACTAAACACAAACCCCTCCTACGTTACATACCCAGCCTAAAATGTACATTTTAGTCAGGCATCTTTTGAAAGTTTTACTCTATCTTGCATAACTCATTGAAGTGAACATAGAATATGGACATAGTCTCAAGCTGAACCAGGGGAGGTTTAGGTTGGACATTAGGAAGAATTCCTTCACAGGAAGGGTGATTAGACATTGGAATGCGCTGCTCAGGGAGGTGGAGGAGTCACCATCCCTGAAGGTGTTTAAGGAAAGACTGGATGTGGCACTCAGTGCCATAGTCTGGTTGACAGGGTGGTGTCTGGTCAAAGATTTGACTCGATGATCTCAGAGGTCTTTTCCAACCTAAGTGATTCTGTGATTCTGTGAAGTGACAGGATATCTACAAATATCTGGTTTTAAACATGACATAAATGATCCATATGAGAATGTTATCAAACTCAGTAATTGTTTTCAATACTAAAGCAAAATGAGTTAGAACATGTAATTTGGCTTTACAGTAAGAGCCCAACTGTTGCTCAGTCTGATAGAAATAGAGGTGTTTGAGGAATCTTAATTTTCAGTATTTTGGAATACTGAACGCAAGCAACCAACCCAGACATATGCACACAGCTAGCAGCACAAGTACATGACTATTTTACTATCCCTCTTGTATTTAACATGAAATTGTGGAGATTTTTTTTTAATTTTAATTTTTTTCGGAACTGTTTTTCCGGTCCTGAGTTCCTTTGTTCAAGCTGCTGCTGCATAAATACATATATTATGGGTATTGCATCTGCCATTCACATGATTTCCAAGTTAATACTAACACAGCAAAGGGAAATATTTAACATCAAGATATGCACTGTGCATTGCAGATCCAAGACAAATGCAATTTCCATCCACAGCAAAACAATCTTGCAACAACCTCATTTCCATCATGGTTCTGTGTATCCTTGCCACTCTACAGACAGAGTTTAGGAAATGGCTAACACTGATGGACTTCCCACATTTAAACCAGGGAAGTCCAACCATGCCTGCGGTGCATTTCTGCAGCTGTCCCTGTACACCCTCACAAACAGCTGGAGACTAGTGCTGACACATCCAAGCACAGTTCATCTTAGTCCCTGGAAGTATTCCCTGATAATAAACTTGCATGAGTGAAAATAAGCACGGAGTTATCAAGAAGAGGTTTGGCCTTTGAAGAGGAGACCGAAGAGAGAATGGGTGGCACCTTAAAAAAAGAAGTGAGGCAGTGGGTAAAAGGTAAGCAAACTGTGTTTGCAGAACAGCTGACAGTAAAATTTCACATACAGTCAAACAGTGCTATCAAAGTTCAAATTGAGGGGATTGTAATCTGCTGTCTAAACTCAAAGTCTTTTTAAAAGGCAATAATTGTGAGAGATTCTAAAAACAATATTATTTTCTGTAAGATGAAGAAATTAAAGAGATAAAGTGAAATAATAATTTGAAAATACTACTACTACTGGTATTACTACTGCTGGGTGTCAGAATGGTTTTCATGCACAGATAATGCAAATAATCCTTTATGTTAGCCTGCAATGTTTCATACAAAATCACAGATCTGCAGAGTTGAGTAAACAACAAATTAACTGAGGGATAGTGGGTACCAACATTCCCAGATGATACCAGGCCCAGCAGCCTGAAGCACATACTAAGACTACCTCTGTGTAGTGATAAAACATTTACACAAATGAAGCATTCGCCACGTGAAAGGGAGAACTGCTAATTAATGCCTACATCCAGATAAACTGCAGAGCAAGAATCTGACATGTGCAAACAGCCACTTTTGCTTATTTAAGCCGATGAGTCACATGATTGATTGCCACACTTTGCATTGTTCAGATAAGGTGTAAAGGTACAAACAAGGAAGAACCTACCAGGACTTTCCACCCGCTTGTAGTGGTAGGGATTGATGCAAACCTCCTTCTGTTTTGAACCAAAGGGGAACTCGCAGCATTCCAGAGGTTTCAGTTCGTGATGGCTCTGCAGGTCCGGCCAGCGCCACACTCTGCAGTAAATGACGTGTGGGAGCCCTTTCCGGTGCGACACCTGGAGCCGCCCGTCCAAGGAACGAGGAATTGTGACACAGTTGCTGGGCTGACCAGGACAGCTTAGTGCTTTTTCCAGCTCCTCCATAGCACCTTTTTTCTTCTTCAGTTTTTTCACTAATGCGTCAACAGCTTTCTCTGCCCATTTCTCTTCTTCATCCCCTTGCTTCCACCCCAACAGCCTCTTCACTGCTGGGCTGGTGAAGGAAAACAAACTTGTTACGTTCATGGTGACCCCGCCGTGGTGATACCACAGAGCCAAGCAGGAACGACTGCCCTGTTCTTCCACCACCACCAGGGTCCAGCAGATTGTGTCAGCAGTCAAAAGCAGCCTGGATCAAACAGTTCTGGTCCTTTCTCCTTTTCAATTCTCCAGTCCCAGGAAGGCAGCGCTGACATCCCCCCTTAATGGTCACAACCTTTTCATTATTCTAAATCCTTCTGGTTGACAACCTAAAGGAGAGTATCAGAGAAAGAGGAAAAAAAAAGGGTTTTACCTTTCAAGTTAACATACAGCAGTTAAAAATATCCACCATCTCAACCCAGAAGAGTGGTGTGATCAAAAAACAACCAACAACAAAACAAGAACAAAGTGCTGACAACCTCCAGGACTAGACTCAAGGCACATCTGATGGAAACTTAAGCAGCAGGACCTGCTGCTGAACCCAGTACATCCCTATATTAGAAATGTAGTTCACACTACATCTAGCTTAAAACAGTCCCTCAATTTAAATTTTTCACTACTAAGTGTGAGGGGTGCTACACTCTGCCTGTCAGCTGTTGCAACCTTAACCAGCAAAACATCCCAAGGAAGCAGTGCAGGATCACCAGTGCTTTCTTCATTATTTATTTTAGAGAGCAGCTGGAAGCAATATTCCTCAATGGCAATGTGCTGCCCAGCTCTCTCCAAACTGCCAGGCATGAAGTTCAAAAATCACTGCATTAGACCTGAGCATAACTCAATTTGAAAAAAAAAAAAAAAAAACCAAAACAGTTCAGTTTCACCTCTTACTTACTTTGAGGAACAAAGCAAAAAAAAAAGAAAAAAAGTGAAACAAGAAAGATCTTAGCCTTCACTCACTCACGTGAGAAAGAAAACTGCATCTGGCCACCCCACCCAAGAGCCCTCGGAGCTCCTAAGCAGCCTGTGAGGGAAAGCTATCATGAACTTCACCGATTACACACTGACCCTTCCTGCTGCAATGTCTGCCTGATATACTCAAGGACTCATGGACGAGTGGGAAGGACGAGGAAGTCCAGATAAGAGGATTTTAGACAGCACAGTGGTCCTCAAGCTGGGACACAAGGAAAGGGACTGAAGCAATGGGTCAAGAGGGGGAGGAACACCACATTTGAAGTAGTCCCGGCTGTGAGCAGCAGGTTTGTCCTTGTCCAGGCTGGGAGCAGGCAAAAGCTGGCTCTGGCAAGGGAAACAGAAGAGACCCAGGACTGGCAGGGAGGGGAAAATGAGACAAAGAGCACCACACCACTGATTATCAAATAGACAGACAAGACAGGAAACATATCCTGGACTGGATACCAACAGGTTGCAGAGGAAGGGGGAAGGGGAAAAGGATATGAATGTTTTTGTTGCCATCAGAACAACACAAAAAACACCCAACCAACCAGCAATCTATACACCCAGAGAATAGAAGGTGTCAGCACACCCATGTCAGACAGGATTTCACAGCTATACTAAGAAAAGATTGCAGACCTTAAAATTGCAGATGCTGTGGCACACTTACTCTCTTGACTGTCACACACTGCAATGGTTTCATAGTATACCACTGTATTTGAAGAACTTTAAGCTGAAAACCATCCACTTTATTCAAATTAACTTGTCCCTAGAACAGTTATCTAATTGCAGAGGTTCAGTTTTATTAGGCTGCCTGCATAAACTTTATTTATGTGAATAATGATTATGGACTAAGACACAGGCCACATCTACCTACACTTCAAACTGGTACATCCCATTTCTTTCATGCTAAGAACTGTATTTGAAATAATAATGTTAATGCTAGGGAAGATTTGCATGAGCCTGCGGCAAATTCAAGAATTTGTTTTGTTACGTGGGCATGTGCTATACTGTTAAATGAACTGAAACTCCATTACTGTCACTGACTGTACTCCAGGTATACTTTATCCTTACATGCACTGCAAATGCTCTATTAAAATGCTGTGCTAATTTAAGAACTGAACTACCAGAACCCCATGCATATGCTGTAAATATGTTTGTAACCGAGTTATTCTCAATTTATATATAATCTGTATCTCAATCAATATTCTAAATATCTTTTTTCTGCACTTTTCAAACAAAAGATACAAGTTCCACACACAAAAGTTACAAGTTCCAGGAGTACATCAAGTAAAGTTTTCTCCTTCACATCCATTTGAATTAACAAAAAAGATTTAAAAGGCTTGAGTTGAAGCTCTAATAAAGGAGAAAGTACAAAGTCTGCATTTCGACCCGAGCTTCATTCAACATTCATAATGTTTGCAAATGTGGTTCTACCTATGCCTGTCCCATTTTTCACCAAGCTACTTCCTGTAAAAAAGGAAAAGTCCTGTCTATTGAGACTGTATGTTTATATCAGTACCTGAAAATACAACCCTAACATGGGCTAGTACACGAGCTCTGCATAGACTAAGACAACGCTCAGATACAGCCCTGAGTAGTCAGACCAAAGGAACAGATTCTCTGAAGTTTTTGGATCAAATCCTGCAGCACACACACGTCCCACTCCCACAGTCATGCACTCCAAAACAAGTTTCACCCTCACCATCAAACCTATGGTGGCATCTCCGTGGCAACAGCTGCTGGGAGCAGGAGGAACAGCATTAGGCACAGCGCTTGGAGGTGAGCTTGGAAGTAATGCAGCTCAGCAAGACCCAGCTGGGCACCAGCCTCCAGCCAGGGATTTCTGCTCAAGTCCTGCCTCCAAAACAAAGCCTAAGCACACCCCAAGCCCTGAACAAGCAGCAAGAAGGGGGAGAAAACTCACAGGCTACTGTACACTACTTTCTCTAAGCTCCACAACCAATATTAAGCCAAAAAACCCAAAAAACAAACAAACAGACAAAGAAAAAAACAACAACAAAACCAAACAAATAAAACCCAAACCACAGCGTATGTGGAGATTTTCGTTTCCAAGAAGCAGAGAGCTCGTCCGCAGGGCTGAGCCCTTGCCAGTACATTCCATTTCCCTTTCTGCCACTCTTGGTTTCTGCACTGCATCATTTCCTGTATTACTTCTGCACAAAGTGGTCTTATCAGCTGGAAGTGCAAAATAAAGATTAAACCACGAGTCAGCAGATGACAGAGTCTGCATCTTTCTTCTCCAAATACACGTGCCCTTCTGGGAAAGTGGGAGTTAGTACTTCCAACAGCTGAGTGACCACCGGCCCTTGGAGAGTCTGTTTATTCACGAGGTAGGGATGAAACAGAAACCTGTTTCAAACAACAGGACACTCTCCAAAGGGCAGGCTGGCATCAGTTTAAAGGAAATTGAATTGTTACCCATTTATCAGACACTCTACACACCCAAACCCATGCACTTTTTATTATGCGTTTTGTCTGCTGATGCATGAACTGGAATCAACAAACTTCTTTTGAATCCCACTGTTGTTTTATTTGTCTTCTTTCACTGCTGTTGTCTTTTCTGTAATCTTTGGATTAATACAAAAACCTGTACACAGCCTATAAAAAAATGCGGGAGCATTATATTTTTATATATATCTGTTTAGCCAGGCTTGTCTTTAAACAAACATATTTAGACAAAATGCCTAAGAGTGAAGTTCTATTTTTCTAGCCCTCAAAGAAGAGATAGTTACTCCACCAGCAACATGAAGCAGACAGTAAAATATTCAGTGAGACTGCTTTCAAATTCCCACAGGAGAACCCATAGGAAACTGTCCCACTTTGCATAAATGACTGTTTTTGATGGGTGGAGAAAGGGTTTAGACAATTAGATGATCCTCTCCCAGAGGGGTGGATGGGGGAGCAAAACAACTTCTAGCCCAAGTTTCAGGCAAACAAGAAGTGACTCTAACTCTTCTACTAATTTCATTATTTGTATTACAGGCTCAGTGATGCAGGCAAAAAGGATCCTATTAAATATTTTTAATATATGCTTAGCACAGTTAGACATAAAAATGGGCAGGCACCACAGTGAGGATAATTGTTAATAGAGAAAACTGTCTAGTCTATGACTACATTTTAAAAATTCAATTTTTCTTAGTCAACGTACCTCTTCCCACCATCCATTACTTAGTAATACTATAAAGAAATAACAAGCAGAGGGATTTTAATTTGCTTCTTTAAAAATATTTAGTCATTCACCTGCTCTGGGAGACACATACTTTCAGCAACTCGTACATTCAGTACAATATTTAGACCTTTTTTCTTTAAAAAAAAAGAAACAAACAGATTTTGCCATAGAAGCCAGAGAGCTGCTGTCTCTTTATTCTGGCAGGAACTATCTCCATGTACAGTTTCCATGTATTACTAAAAGGCATGAAGTCTAAGCAGCTGTAATGCTAGAATGTGTAACAACATATTGTGCACTAACTTCATTTAGCTCCCTATTCTTGGAGCAAGCAGCAATAAGTTTTGATTTCTTTCTTCAAGTAATGAATCCAGTTGTCAAACAGAAAGTGCAGAGTCTTCTGCTGAATTACCCTTCTTTCAGTCAACAAAGTCTTTCTTTGCACCTTCTTATGGCAGAAGATCAGATCTTGCTCAGCTTGGAAAAATGCACTAAACCTGATAGAAACCTCAGTGACATTACAATACATGTACAAAGAGAAAGCACGTTTCACATCAGAGTGCTGCAGAACTCATTAGAGAGCCTGTGCAGAACCTGACTTGGCTTCTCTTGTAGGTTTGGAAAACGACAATGAGAAAAAAAATTAACTCTTTTATGTTCTCTTGGCATGGTAGAAAGAATTCAAGAAAACACTGAAATATGCAATCCTGTGTTCTGATGTACAGCATATTGTTCGAGGAAAGAGGAACATACTGGTGTTGAAAATACCTTTTCATACCTAACAGAGTAGGCGGGGGTTTTCCTGACACTGCATTAGACTCCTTTCCTTACTTAGACCCAGCTAGGGCCAGGAGGATGGGTATCTCCAGCCTGTTCTGTGAAGTAACCTCTGTTACAGCCCAAAATATCCAGTCTGTATCAAGACTCCTCTTGAGCCATCCCTCGTGCTATTTGGCTGAGGGACTGCCCTTCCAAGAAAACCTCCCAGGTATCACTGTACAGCCCCCAGGGAAAATCATTCAAGCACCCTTTAGTTCAGCAGGTGGGGGGAGAGCAAAATGAAACTGCAAGGGCAATGTAATATTTACCAGTGGAGGGGAGGAGGGCAACAGTGACCCAAAACCCAAAACCCCCACTGCTCTGTTAGTCCAGAGCATGAAGGGATAACTTTACACATCAGGACCTGCCAGCTCCTTCCCAGTGCTCCCCACAGTTCAAACCAAGAACACAGTGTTCGGCCAGCTTCTACAGCGAACCGCAGCTTTTCTTCCGCCCGCCTCCCCACTCGGCTTCTGGCAGACAAGGCACTGCTCCTTGCTCTTGAATTCTCAACTATCACGATTGCAAGAGTAAAACAACAGCAAATTCTTACAGGTTTTCTGGATTTGAAGGTACCAGATTTGAAAGACTTATGGTGACTTCACTGTTGCTTCACCAGAAAAAATACCCGCTTTCCATACACATTAGAAACCGAATCCCGTGTACAATACAACTAAAATGGCATAAAAGTCTTTCTAAGCAAATACATCATTGTGAGAAGAACATGGCAAAGGTTCTTTCCCAGTTTTAACAGACATGCATCAACAATTAGATTTGCCCTCGTCCTGGTTAAGAACATCCCTTCCCAATTGGGAAGAACATTTCTTCCCAATACCTTTGCAACTGTTTTGACCTACTGAAAACCATACTCCTGAAAACAAATTTAAACACCACATCCCTCTTGAGTTTTATCTCCACCATGTTTACAAGAAACACTAACCCTATACAGCCTCTTAAATGATCACCAGATCCTCAAATTCTGCCTTTTTCACCAGAGATGAGAAACACTGCTGAATTTTACTCACTCCTGCCTTCAGATGCATGTGAGATTCCACAAAGTCACGAAACACCAGCTCTTCCTTTACCGCCTGCTGGTCTCCTCACTGTGCTTATTTTATTTATATTTTGTATTGCCAAGACTGCAAGAAAAAACTAAAACCAAGTTTGCCAAGATACTTGGTCGGGAAGCTGGGTAAGCCTGGTGCACAGCAGGGCTGGTACAAGAAGGATAGATCAAAACATCCACCCAGGTGTGCACAAATCCCTTCTGGTGTCGGCGAGCAGTTGGACTGAATCGGATGTGCTTTCAAAGATTATCTCTAAAACCGCAGCCTAGTACTTTAACCAAGGTCAGGAAGGAACTGTAACTTGATGATTCAGTCAAAACTCTGGCACAGATGGGATTGCAAAATGTGAACTTCACTAAAATAACCTATAAGATGAATCACAAAACTTGCCAGAATATGTTCATAAGGTGTTTTTTTCTCCTAAATGAAGTAAGAGACTCTTCATTCTTCACTCTTTCCAAGCTAAAGGTGTCTTAAAGAAATCCTCAAACTATGACAAGACATTCAAAAGAAAAACCTATCATTATGAATTACCAGCCATCACAGTGGGTATTTCATTGTGTATCTTTGGGGCAGGTTTATCCATTTCATTTGTGCTGTGGAGTACTTAAACTCCACACATTGTCCCACCAGCAACTAAAAGCACTCAGGAGTACAGGAGCACCCAAGGATCTCAGCCAGCATTGTTAGATGACACGGACCTTGGTGAAAATGCAGGAGAAGCTCTAAGACCAGTCTGGAGCACTGGCTATGGCTTTGTGAACATCCACAAAGATGCCAGGACTAGCCTAGCTATCAAACTAAATTAGAAGTACTTTTCTAAAAGCTGAAAAATCTGGGGAAAACATTTTTTTTTCCCCCCTTTCATCATAAAACTCCTGTATAACTCCCTTTTTCCACAAAGACCATTCCCTTTCCTGACTTTTTGAACTGTCTTTAGAAAACAGGTGTTGTTTACAACAATAACAAACACACATCTGTGTGGGTGTGTTAATACACACAAAGGCAGGATAACTGAAACCTCTTCCTATATTTAGATCTGTCTGGTCAGCTCTAATTGCATAATTTAATCAAAACCCTCTCCAACGGAAACACATCCATATTCATCACAGGCATCAAAGGAAACATCTTTACAAACTGTATCCTTTTACAAACCAACACATGGTCCCACATCACTTGTCCAATTGTTGAATTCCTCCTTTGGGAAGGGCACGGAATTTTATTTCTTTTTATCAGCTGAAAAAAGCATTTCCCTCCAATTCATCAGCTCAGGGTGGGAGGAACTTCCTTCACAGGTGAGATGGGGAAAATTTACTGACATGTCACTTTCAGGGATTTTTTTAGGCAGTTAAAACATACATCTGCAGCATAAAGGAAAACCTTTAAAACAGAAAAGAAAGAAAAATGCCCGTCACCACTCAGGCATCAAAATTTTTGAGTGAAGCTCATAAAATGCAAGATGTGTTTTGTCTTCAGAGAACGACAGTCTAGCACAGACTGCATGAATTTAAAATGGGGTTTGTCAGCCCCAGCCAGAGCAGTGCTCCAACAGGGTATGTTTTGAGGGGAACTCCACCAAATGCACTCCAGTTATGCTCAGCTGAGGCAAATCACTGCTCCTACAAATGATTCATTTCACCAAGAGCATGCACCAATACAGTTACATCAGCTGCATTAAACCACTTCTAAAGACTGTGACCCAGACCTCATTTATCAGAGATTAAGTAAAGATGTTAAATTACAGCTCAAGATCCCCAGCTTTAAAGCAGAATCCTTCACCAAAGCGAGAGATGACAAAAACTGAGAAGAAAAATTACTTATTCACTAATAAAAGAGTTACTGGGTCAAGCCTCAGCAAAACAGAACAAACTTATGAAAATTAAATCAAAAAAGTAATGCTGTTAAATCAAATAAATCTTTCCACAAATTAGTCACCCACCCACCATTTATACACCTGAAATAAGAACAGTCAGTTTGCCAATGCTGAAGACATTTCAGTGCATTTCATGAGATGCATGCTTTACTTTTTTTAAAGGATTCCTCCGGCTTTCCTCGTTTTAAAGGATTCCTCCAGCTTTCCTGGTTTTTGCCTTATCTGCAAAAACTAAAGAGCTATTTTTTCACCTTTAAACAACTTTTAAAACACTGTACCTTCTTCATGTCTTTAAAATATTCATGTTGAACTTTGTAAAGTGTCCTGCAATTCACAACTACCATTCTGGACAGAGAAAGTGTTTAAAGATGACACAGCTTTCCAAGCCAAGTTTATACAACTCAGACACAAACACCAATATTTGCCAGACTTCCACCGTCCAATTAAACATTATTTAATTACAGCATGCCATGAGTGGCCTTCTGAAAACTGGGACTGGACTGCAGATGACACAAAGTGCTCCAGGTCCTCAGGACAGTGAGGAGCAGCCGCACGACTTCATCACAGCAGATACTCCCTGGCAGTTCCTTAGTATTTATCAAGCCATCCTAAGTCACAGACCCTTTATAAATGGAACATCACAGTGTTTATAGATGCCCCTTCAGCTTCCACACAAGACAATTAAACCCTTTAAAGATTACGATTTACAGGCAAGTACAGATTTTTAGGGATCCTCCTGAGACCAAGTCAAGGACACTTTGGGTTAACTTTGGGTTTAAAACACATCCACAAACACATATATAAGGTTGATCGTGGCCTTTACCAGCAGGTGAGGTACAACTCTGAGCATGCCTACACTAAAAACAGACCCAGAAGTCATAGACACACCCTTCCCCTTCTGAAAGGACAAAACAAGGGCACACACATACACAAGGAGTCAGAGAGATCCAAAAAACTGTGGGATGAGGCAAAAGCAGCTGTCACAGCCCTGTGCCAGAACATCTGCAGAATCTCACGTCAAAATGTTTTCTCATATTCCTGAGATCAAGGCTTTGGAGCATTCTGTACAAAGGCTTCAACCCACAGATAGGAACTGATAGTTAATACAGCAGTTGGGAACAGCATAGCTTGAAAGGAAGTGGGAGATATCCTCCTACATTGCTTACTGGGAATACGAGGTTTTACAACAGGAGAAAAGGGCTGTAATCTGTCTGTCTGATCCCCTGGTTATCTGTAAGCTTTTCATGATTTTTGGAAGCGGAACCAAGCCACATAAAGAATTACTCAGTACCTTTTCCTTATCTGCAAACTTTTCTTATTAACAGAGCCTGTATGACTCTGCATGTGGCAATAAAGCAACCTATTAATCACTCCACCATAATTTTTCGAGACCCGTTTGAAGTTTCAAAATTCAGGTTTTGCAAAGTTGCAAGTCTCTTACAGCCGAGACACCAAAACACGGCATTTTCCTAACACTCCATGCTCTGCAAGGTCAGCAGCAGGCTAGGTTAAAACAGCCATAATGCTTCCAAATTTTCCACTGCTGCCTGCTACTGAACAAACAGTCACAGCTGGCCTGGAATCGAGGATGGACAGAAGAACTCCAAGCTCCAAAGTCACGAAGTGAGTCTGCAAGGGTGAACTTCCAGCACTTGTAGCTTTCCAAGACTACTTACTTCTAGGCTACAAGTTAGTGCACAGAAAGAACACACAAAGATTTCAGACTCTTTGTCTTTTAGTTATTTATTACATAGATGTCTTAAAGTCATCTATGTACTACCCCACTAAGTCAGTGGGGCTGAAACCAGCACTCCCCAGCTCTTGAGATAAGAAGCTTTTAGGCTCAAACAACCCTGACTTGCTGGCTGGCCTGGAAGATTGAGAGCCTCATGTCCCAAGTCAGTGAAAGCAAGAAGCTAGGCAAAGGTGTGATGGAAAAATCAGGAATACCAGACTTGAACCAAAGCAGCCTGCCACCAGCACTGCCGGTTCTCAACTGCTCCCAGTTCACAAACCACGAGAGATGCGTTGGGTCTGACCATGAGCAAGAGTCATTCCTGATAAAATGCTGGGGAGAAGGGCAAAGGGAACAGTTATCCAGTCAACTGCAGTAAATAGCCCTGGAGCATTTATGCCAGTTACGCTGATGCTTTCTGCAAAGAAGCCTCTAGCCAAGCCAGAGATAAAAATGAAAAAGATGTTACAGTTGGATTCCCATGTTCTGGAGAGTTCCTCAGCACAGCAGAAGGCTACAAGGGAATTCAGTGAGTACCTCGCTCCAGCACTAGGAAAAGTAGTAGCTCCCACTACTAGGGAAATACCTACAGTTTGTATTTTAAATCTGTACAGTTTGTATTTTAAATCTGTAGATAGTCTAATTCCTTAAAGTTAAGAAATATACTACAGAGATGCAAGTAACAAGAAAGAGTAAGGGTTTTTAAACACATTTACCATATTGCACCAAAACAAATACTTCTAAATTTCTTTAGAGAAAAGTGGATCGGAAGCCAAAAATGTGAAAGTTATTTATGGAGTGGTGCAGAACCCAGGAAAGCTACAAACAGTGCATTGACTCACAGCACAGATCAGCTTCAGGTGTCCTGTCTTCACTGGCAGCGATTTCTGGTAACACCAATCTGCTTTTACAGAAGGACTTTTAGCGGATTTAGTATTTACCTTTTCTCTGATTTCTTGATAATGCTGCTAACTGCACCCAGTCTGCCAATTGTTTCAAGTTATTTCATCCTCTAAAGAGGAAAATAAAGTTTATACTACCAAGAAGTTAAACTTGGACATTCTTTTCCTCCTGAGGAAAAACACTTGTCCTGTCTCACACAGGACATGCACTAGATGTGTTCTGCTCATCTGGTTGCATTAAACTAGAAAAACATCTCTAAGACAGCTTGTAGTTTATACCAGCAAAACTACACTTGACCAGAAAAGCTTAAGTGTTGCTCTCCATCCCTCACCCCCCATAAAAGATACTGCCCCATTAATCACTGTCGTTTTGCTGCCAGTACAGCTACACTGGGGCTTTGTGGCTGACGTAACTGTTGGCAGTCGAGTCTCTCCCTGCTAATCACCAACATAAGTATCTGGGAAAGAAACCTTGTAAATTAGACCTTTCCTTGGCAAGCACTTTTAAGGAAGTCTTCATCTGGGAGTGCTGCAGCGCTTGCCTGTGACTGGCTACCTCCTGCAGCTGCCTCGGGCCAGCAAGGTCACAGGTCCACAAGCCAATGAGCAGCCCCAAAGGTTCGCTCCCACCCAGAGAGAAAAGGTTTCCCTTTATTCCTTTGTGCCACCCTTGGTACTGCAACGTAACTTCCCCTCTACCTGACAGTCAGTTCACCTTCCTAACCTGGCAAAACCAACATAAACCAAAAAACACGTTCTGTGGGGTCAGCTCAGAGCTCAGAGCACTGAAGTCACTCAGCCAGCCTATGCGAAGAAATCCATGGCTGGGGCTGAGAGAAACCCAACTCTTAAGAGTTCTTTCCATCTCGGGGAGCTGCCACCCTCGAATTTTAAATGATATCCAGGTCAAAGATTAGCTCACGCTCAGACACGAGTACTTCAGCTGATTTTCAAAACCTGCTCTCATCCCCAGAGCAAGGAGCCCTGCCTTGGCTGGTTCTGAATAATCAAACACTCCAGCAAGCAATTCAAGCCCCCTGCACTGCCACTGCCTTCTGCTCTAGTAACTAGACAGCAAACTTGGGAAAAAAAAGAGTGATTTCATATCCATCTATGCAAAAATACCATACACTGCGGAGTTTTAAGACAAGAGCATTTATAAAATATTTTCCACGTGAAATATAATACCACACATTACAGAATCTGTAATTGCATTATCCTAAGTTTTTAAGCTAATAAAGACAAAGACTTTTCCTTTGGCTACTACATCCAAGAGAAAGCACTTAACACTGACACTAGCTAGCATGGATAATAAAGGGCCTGTTATTAAATATGCCAGACTGTAAAGCCAGCAGCGGGCAAAAATGCAAAACAGCAAACTGCAATAGTCAAGATGGCAACTTATATGTAAGCCAGGTTTTCAGAGACAGTCAGGAAGGTCAAAATTCATATTTTTCACATTAGTATAGTTCATCACTGCATTCACCAGGTAATTAGCAGAACTAAGATGATGGCATAACCAAGATCTGTTCGTTCTATCTATCTATCTATCTATCTATCTATCTATCTATCTATCTATCTATCTCCTTAGTGATAAAAAGGAAAAGAAGCGTCTGACAAGAGCAAAGACCAAGACACTGTGTGAAGGGAGATGAAATTCTGGTCTTGAATGTTGGAGACTCATGAGAAGACCTCAGTAAAGCCACTCAGGTTGGCATCTCCCTCTTCCATCCCTGTTCAGGGAAGCACCCGGTTTACATGTGTCTGGGATTCCTGAAATACTACACATTTGAAATTAAACCAGTGTAACGGCATTATGCGGGTAGCAATCCCTAAAGCCATCATATGCATGTTGGCAGGTCTTTGAGGCTCAAATAAATTTCAAATCTACTTCATTCACTGTTGGGACAAAACAACAGAGCAGTTGTCACACAAATGGAAAAACAGAAGTCATCCAAACATGGTCCTGGGCAACCTGTATGGCCATGATTGAGCAGGGGGATGGACCAGATGACCTCCAGAGGTCTCTTCCAATCTCAACCATACTGTGATTCTGTGAAGTTCTCGAAACAACCACCTGCCAGTTAATTTGGTCATACATCAGAAAAGCAACTAGTTCAAGAAATCTGGACAGAACTCGGCTTGCCTCGGCACAACTACAAAATCACATCAAGTGCTACTACAGTGAGGTAGGGACTGAGCTCTGTTTGCTGTGCATAGGCAGAGGCACAAGAAAGCTGCTTTCTCTCTGATTTTGACCACTTCAGAGAATCCAGAAGCCTTCTGAGTCGCCTCACTCTTCCTCCCTTCATGCTTGTACCCTTGAAGTTTGGCTTCATATATGGCTCTGTTCCATTAAAACTCAAGTCCTCATCACTGTCACCTTGCTTCACACACAGCCCTGGAAAGAAGCCACCTTTCCACCCTCTTTTCCACTGCTTGTGGGCTTCTGGAAGATTCTGATCTACAGAGGTTCCCATCCCATGCTCATCACTATAGCACCAGATACCTTAAGCAACCATGACTAAGCCCTGTCATGTTCACATCATGTTTGTCTCCCAGCCTATCTGCAAAGGCAGGATGGATTATTTTATTACACATGGAATAAAGTCAACAGAAAAAAATATCATCTTGTAGTTTGTAGTTTTACTAACCTGAATAAAGCCCTTCCTAGATTAAAATAAATCCAAACTCACCTTCTCCAAAGTATATTCCAGCCGAGAAACCATAACAGTGGTAAAAATACGTCAAATTTCACACCAGAGTATTTAGATATCAAGAGAAAGACCCTTCATCAAACAGGACTGTGTTTTATTGATGAGCCAGTTTTAGTAATTTTTCAGGACCTGGGAGCAGAATCTACACTCCTAAGCAGGTGCTAGTGCGTGGCCTAACTTGAAAGTAAATTTCTTGCTTCATGTAAGACAGCTCGGAAACCACTGGAAAAAAGACAGCTGGCCAACAGTGAGCAAGGGTGTTCTGCCAACTATTTTGTCCTACCAAAACACTCGCAGAGTTTGTTTTACAACATCTTGGGAGGGCTAGAAAGAAAAGGACAAGGAGTTAAAAAACAACGAAGAACAAAAAAACCCAGCTCATACATGTTTTGCTATTCTTCAGCTGGATAAATTACAGGGACACCCCAGAGAATTAAACCATCCACTGAAAGAGCAGGAGATGTCAGTTCCGCACCACCTTCCGCCCTCTCTCTTACACATACTACCATGTTTATCTTGACAGAATTTTGGGACCCCTCTCTCCCCTGCCACAGAAAATATGTCCAGTTACAAGCCATGTATTTTGTCCCTTAACAGATCAGTTGAATCAAAGTCCTTACTAGAAGGATGCATGTAAGACAACAAGGGCATTTGATTAATTCCTCCCACCTCAATATTCAAATGAAACCTAACAGATACAAAGGTGAAATACACTGGCAGAATGAAGTCAAATATGCAGCTCATTACCAGCATTTGACCAAACAGCAGATGTTTCCTCCTCCTATCACCCTTAGAAACACATTTAAGTGGAAGCCACAATTTGTTGCAACATGATTCTCCAGTTATTTACTTCATCTTTAACCAAAACTGATTTTAAGATTTTAAGTATTTAAATGGCATTTAAGTATTTATATATAAATAGTTATTACATACACAGATCTTGATAAATTTACAGGCTCTTCTCAACTATATATAGGTGTAGCCTACCTTTATCTGATCCAAACAACTTAACTTTCAACAGCAGTGACTATTACTTTAGGTATTCTATGTGCACACATACACATAACATACCTATCCACTCAAAGGATCCTATATATACATCATTGTAAGAGTAAAATATCTTTAAGAGTCTCATGCCCTGGTTTCAACATGCTACACCAGACAGAATGCTGATATTATTTTCAACGCCTTAAAATGCTTGAAATCAGAAGTCTGAAATTATTTACAAGAAAAATATCTCAGTGATTCAGTCTTTTATGTAAACACAGAAGAACGAGATACCAGCTCACAGTGTTGAACAAAGTGAGAAAGAAAAGCAAATAAAGGTATCATCAACTATGGGCACTGCATGCACCAATCAATCTGAACATACGAGGTTCTCTGAACTCATGGAAAACTTCTAAACCTGCTACAGGAGTGTCAAGTGTGTGCACATATGCTTTTTTTGCTTTCATCTACTTAGACACGTCCTTAAACATGTACATCAGTCTTGCCATCTCTGTAGAAGAAACTCTGTAATGCTGTAAACCCCGAAATCCAAGTTCTACTCATGGAAGAAATCTGTGTTGAGAGGACATATTTTCAGCTTCCCCATAAACAACAGTTCCAAGTACTGAAAGAAGAAAGGTCCATCAAAACTGGAGGGCAGATGTGATTCTTGCACCCATGCTGAGGACAGACACGAGGAGACAGCAAAAACTCTCATGATTCTGTCTATAATCACTTCAGCACTGTAAAAACTTTTAATGGGTATTTAATTTTCGAATTACCCAATATTGGATTGATAGTCCATAGACCACTTTGATGTGGATTGGCATTTTAGTAGTTTTAATGACAAAAACATGCAAGTGATATACTTCTGAATACCATTAAGTGCTATAATTCAGACTGTCTACACTGGCTTAGACAGTCTCATCTGCTGCCATGTTGGGAAGAGTGTACCCTTTATGAGTACAGAAATATGAAATAATGCTTTAGAAATCACTGGTGAACCACATTAATGATTTGCTTACATGCCAACTCGACATAATAGTTGGGTTTGGATGATACTGCTTTGAACAGTGCCTAAATATAATGACTTATATAAAGGCATGTTTAAAAATAATTTGTTTTCCTCCTTGTACTCTAGACTTCGCCTGTGCATGCTGGAGAAAGGGTGGGGGAAGAACCAAATGGGAGAGACTGGTGACATCTGTTCTAGTATCACTCTCCCGAGTGGATAACACATATTGGAATAAAAGTGACATAATCCAGAACATTTACAGAGCTACATTAGAATGACCAAATTGTGCAAGTGTCCAGAATAGCTCCACTGGTCAGGTTCCCTACACTGGCAAGTCTAGAGACAGGAAGAAAAAAACTTAAACTCTTGATCTAAACTCAGCTTCTACACAGTGTCCCAAGACAGCAGTCACCAGAAGAGTACAACTGAGCAAAGCAATCCGTGCTTGCGGAGACCCCTTTGGAATCTAATGATGGCTCAACCCAGCTGCTGTGTGGCACTATGGTCACGCAGCCCCACAACCCTCCCACCACAGCAATCCCACGGCCATGGTTCCTGACACACCTTTCCTTCTTTCCCAAAATAAAAAAATTATAAAAATGGACCCCTCTCCACAGCTCAGCGGAGTTCAGTGTTTCATGCGTGGAACACTTGACCTCACACAGTCTAATCAGGAGTAGTGTGCTCGCCCTTTGCTCCTATTAAACCAGGAGGAACTTCCAGTGCCAACACGTGCAGGCGTCAAATGGATGCAGGGAGAGAATCCTCTGTGATCTGGATTCATTCTAGAAAATGTTTTCACTCCTTGAAATCAGCCCATTTTATGAAATGTTTGCCTTCTCTATCCCGTTAAAAAACAAAGGCGTCCCCCACTCAAATACACAGCAACCCGAAAAGGTTCTGTAATGCAAATTACCATTTGTCTGAGGAGGAGGATAGGGATCTTTGTGGCAGCCATTAGCCAGCCAAGGGTGTCCTCACGCCTGAATCCATCCTCTGTAAAGCCCTCTACAGCAGGCCCAATCGAACATTTTCTCCGGTTATTTCAAATCTTGAAGAATAGTAACATTCTAATGGAAATAGTTATACCCCAGACTGCGGGGATACAACTCTAAAACTTAAAAAATATCAATTTAAAATAACTTCCTTCCCAACCGAAGCAAAACTCTCCATTCTAATATAAAAATACTCTAGGCTGTTCTACAGCTTGAGAACTGCAAGATGCCTGTGTAGATGAGCCTGTAAGTCACCAGCATTTCAAACCTTGCTTGCCAGCTTGGGGTTTATATTTTAAACTCTAATTTTCCACTCAGTACATTTCAAAGGAAATCTTCTAGGAACTGCATATCATCTTTTAATTATTAAGACTGGTATGCATTCAGTTTTTTGCTATACACAGAAGAAAGGCCAGTGGAAGAACATTAGTCTGCTGTTACTGCAGGGAGAACAGTGAAACTTTTATGGGCAGAACAGACCTTTCCCCACTCTGAAAGCAAAAAAATAACCAGAAACAAAACCAACAAAACCCCCACACATCGGTAGGATCACTTCATTAACCATAAAGCAATTTGTGCAACATGACTTTCATTTTCACAGATTTTATGGCTCTCCCTCCAATACGGCAGTTTCTTCATCTGCACTGACACAGCAGAAGACAGCTCCACATCCACATTTTAAAAGCCACTGCACTCCAAAGTGAGCTTTAATTCTTTTATCTGCCACTCAAAAAGCACCTTAGCTAAAGCACATGCTGTTGAGGTGCAACTGAACCCGGAGACTAATAAATCTCTTACCACTAGTGACCATTTATTTTGCTTGCTTCACTTGTATGCCTCAAAATTATTTTTTTACTTATATTTATGACTAAAAATAAGGTACGTTTCTTTCTTGGCTGGGAGAACCTCAGGAGATTAAAAACTCACACCAATTCAGGTATGAGGAGTTGGTTTACACGCTAACAAATGCAAAACTCTCAAATCCCCAGGCAGCACACTGACTAGCAGAAAGAAGAAAAAAAGTCATTTTTGCCGGGTTTTTCCCAAAACATATCATCGTGATTTTACCAGCAGAAACAGCAAGACCTAAAATGCTGAGTATTTAGCAAACATTTTACTACTTGTAGCATGCTGTTTTCTAGGGCTGTTAGAGGAAAGCACAAATCTGAAGCCACAGTTGTCTTCACTAAGAAAGGCAGAGTGATCTATGCCAACTCATATTCAAAATTACAGTCTCTGTTCTAGAATAAGTTTGGCCATATAGTTCAAGCAAGGACTAAAATGCTGTGTCTTATACCAGAACTCAGATCTGCAGGAACATTTCAACAGGCAGTTACAAACTTCAGTAGGATAGAAATACTAGGGTGGAAAAAGCCAAACAACTGGCTTGTTTGCCTGTTTGTTCCTTTGATATCTGATAGCACAGTCTGCAGGTAAAGTCTAGCTGATCCTTGAGAAAGGATGTGTAAATTTCAGAGATTCACTCACAGCCACTTCCCCACGAATACATCCCAAAGCTGCACATGCCTTCATCTATTTCAGCTCCTGATGACTGCAAGGAAAAGGCTGAGAGTCAACCTAAATTGGTTCAGCTTTTACTCTCCACAGGGCCACAAGCTTTAATTTCAACTACTCTTGCATAACAAATAATAAACATGGTGCTCTCTTTATTTGATTCTTAAACCAGCCGTATCTGAAGCACAATGGGACATGTCACAGACACTTGCTTCGCTGCCCTCATAATATGGTTTAATTATGATGACTGAACTAACAGGCTCACATCATAGACTTTTACAGGTTGACCCTGTGTCATCCTGATGTATCATTTTGCACCAGTTCAGTGCTGTAAATCAATTTAAGATCTCCAGCAGGTTGAAAAGGCTGGTAATGATGCTTTCTCTGCAGTCTCTGGGGACTCCACATTATACACAACTTACATTATTTATAAAGCTGAGATGATGCCTCCATTAGGCCTGTAAGACTACTCAAATGAGCTTTTATTTTACACACACAGCTTGGGCTGCACAGAGCAGAACACTGGCAATATGTAATATCCAGTGCATTCATGCTTTAATTTAAAAAAAAACCCAAAACAGTCATAACCCCTTCATTTTTAAAATATAAATCTTTATAGCAAGCAAAGAAACTCATAGTTTAATCTGAATAATTTCCCAGTACTCAGAAACACAAGTGGCACTTTTATGAACCTCTGTATTGCTTTTCTTCACGCTCAACTCTTTACTTCTGTGTTCAAACTACAGAGGAAAAGCAAACACCAAACTCATGGGTTTTCAAATATTTGATTTGATAGTTAATATTTATACCAAAACAGAAAGATCTTCATCTGTTTACTCAGTCACTTCTCTCAAATGTATCGGATCATCTCATCTTCAAGGGTACACAAAAAAGCAAGTTGAACAGAACAGAGTAGGAAAAAAATGTATTTGATTACATACCCAATGGTAATGGGGTCAAAACAGATGCAAAGACAAATCCCCACCCTTAGGGTAACCTGATCATGCCTTGAACCGATCCTTTCTGGTAGCTGTGGAAGGCTTCTGGATCACTCAAATCAAGGGAAATTTCTCTCAAGCGCCTACTTACAGTCTGAAGTCAATTGTAAGATTTCATCCCTAAGACCACCACAAGAACTTCAAAAAGGGCCAGATCTCTTTCATTTTCATACTGATGTTCTTCCAGTCACAGTAGAGAAGTCAGCACTCAAAACCTGCACTAAAATCCAGTGAGAACCTTGAAAAAGCTTCATAGCACTGCTCTCTGGTTCAAGGGGGAAATTAAGTATTAATCAGCTGCAACTAAAAAACTCATGTCCCATAATTCAGCCAAGTCATTACTCACAAGTAAAAGAACAAAATAAGCCAAACTTGGGTTCCCTCACATGATTTGCTCCTATTGTTTGACAGGACAAGGTGCATGCAGTCAGCCACATGAAGAATTACAGACACACACCTGCAAAGAAGAGTGTTCTCTGTGGGCTGGGTAAGCTACAGCTTTTATTCTTACTCCTGAGTGCTGCTTAAAAACACATATAACAATTGGAAGACAAAATATTAAACAAGTTTTCTTTCTCTGACTTCCCGTCTGGGTGCAAAAGAGATTCAAACTATCAGCTATGACAGCTCTTTCCTAAGAAGCATGTTAGTTTTAACGTGCAGTATCCTTGAACACTGACATCCATTAAACACTGACATGTTTCAGGCAATGATCTTTTCCATTTGCCTATATCTGAAATACACATCTACTTTTACTCCTCCCCATCTGGCTCTAACAATACTGTATTTATTAACTCTGTTTATAATACTTCTCCAAATAAAACTGTTACCTTTTAGACATGCAGTGAGCATCATTTTATCCTAAAAAACACCAAAATAACGATTAATTTTCAGAATAAGCTGTTGTTATCCAGATACTGTAAAAACAAACTGTAATGCTGGACCACGTACCTTCTTCAGATTGATCTACTAACAAAAGAGCAATCACAGCAACCCTGCCTCGGTCAGAACTCCCTCTGACTTCAGTTTATATTTAAAAAAAAAAAAACAACCTCAGTATTTGGCCCAGATCCTTTTGAACGCATGACTGAATATTTCCACGCCAGTAAATTTTAATAAGCTTTAAAGATCTATATTCAGGATAAGATTATTTGACTCTACGAGTATATGAAGCAACTATACCGAGGAGGGGGAAAATCTAAAGCATCCAAACCCTCTAACAGGGAAAAGAAGAAAAAAAAAAAGTGAACTTTCCTTGACCTCTAAGCACAGATTTGTCATTAAAGAAGAAAGAAGGGGAGAGGGGGAAAAAAAAGCAGGAGGGGAAGGGGCTGCGGAAAGAAAGGAAAGAAAGGAACGGGGGAAAAAGAAGAAAGAAGATAAATTAGAGGGACAGGGACGCGGCTGGGCCGAGGCGGGAGGCGAAGGGCTGTTCCCGCACACACAAAGGCGGCCCCTGCCCCGGCCGGCCGGGGCTCCGCCGCGTCCCCGCGGGCCACNCCAGGGGCCCTCCGCCCGCTGCGGGGCGGGATCGGGATCGGGATCGGGATCAGGATCAGGATCGGGATCGGGATGGATGTGGCCCGGCCGGCGTCAGGCGGCCGGAGCCGCCCCGCGCCGCTCACCGGCACACGCACACATACACACACATACACACACACACACACACACTCTCACACACACCCGCACCGGCCCGGCCAGGGATCCTCCCCAAATTCCCGCCCCCGCCGCCGCGCCGCCGGGTCCCGCTGGGAGCGCTGCGCCCGCCGCCGGAGAGCGGCCCCGGCACGGCACGGCTGGCACGGCCGCTGTGTGCCCTCACCCACAGCCCGATCCCCGCCCCGGGGGTGAGCCCCGTCCGACACCCTCACTGGGGCTTAAAAGGCGTTCCTGCCCCGCCGGAGCGGCTGGGGAGCTCCGGCAGCGGGGCTGCGGGGACGGCGGCAGATGCTGTCAGACGCTGTCAGACTTGGAGTTAAAGTCAATTCCTGATCGAACAGGATTGTGTCCTGCCGCTTGCCACAGGTGATTCAGCCTTGACTTGGTCTAGTCTTAATACTGAAGTAATTGCTCTAATACCTCCCAATGACAGAGCACTCAATATCCCCAGGTGTTTCACACGTGGACATCCTCCTGCCCACAGGTATTGCTGCACTCACTCCTCATTCATGCGAGTAAACCCATTACAGTGCGTGAGGCTTCTTGTGCAGTCAGACTCACAGTAATGAAGCCTCGCGCCGCTGTCCCTCTGAAATGAACTTGAACTCCGTTTGGATCTGCAGGTGTCAGCTCCAAAGTGGAACTGGCTGAAAGTTTGGAGCCCACATGTGGAACGGGGGAACGGTGAGCCTCCCCCGCCTGCTGTGTTTACAAGGATCTTTACATTAGTCAGATAAGTGTTGCGCAAGCAAGATTGAAGTGAAACTGATTCTTTAACAAATACTTTGGGTTTTACCCAGTCATCATTCCTGGAAGGAGATATGAAGCAACAAGTGCAAGAAATTTCTGCGTAGCAAAATATCCTGATATGCCTATACCAGCATAATTACATCCCTATACTTAGGCCAGTAAATGTTCACATGTATAGGCAGTTCTGGGTATGGCTTTAACCTCATTTTAAAATCCAGCAACACTGAGGCCCAGAGGACTTAAGGCCCTGAGAGTGTTAGCTGATAAATAGTGGTCCTGCCCACCCAGGTGCATTGTGAGTCTGAAGACACAGAACTGGAATGGCTTGCCCAAGGTCACAGAAGGAGCACGACGGCAGCAGTGAAAAATACCCAGGTTTATGCCTGTGAGGGTATCAGCACTTCTTTCTGACTTCATAATCCAAAATTCATCCATTTCTTTGTCACTTAAATACCACATAAATTGCAAACAGGTGAATTGTACTATGTTGTTAGGTATTATGCTACAATAATAGTAGAGGAACTCCCACACAGGATGATGCCGTAATATTGATGGAGGAAGCCTGGAATAAAATTACTCTTTTACTGCTGAAGTTTTGAACCATAAATGATTCAAGATGAGTGAACTTCGGTAATCAGCTTTAACATGTATTTTGTGCTTGCACCGTACACAACTACGGTTAGCAAGTAAACTTTTCTTTTCATGTGCAGTCACAGATACAGTGCAGCACTGGGCTGCAGACACAACTGGCAGAGTTCATCTCAAGACAAGCAGAAAGGTCCTTAAATTTTGTCAGTGTAATGAAGACATTTGCAAGCAAGGTACAGAAGAAACATGAGAGTGCTACTGGGTTTTGTACTGTGGTAGTGCTTAGTCTGTGGCCAAGTGTCCTGGATCAAGAGTGGTGGATGCAGCAGAGCTTGGCAGTCTCAGTGATCCGATCTCATACAGAGAAATACATGGAAAAGGCCTTATGTGTGCCTGAGCTCTGCTCTGCTCTGCTCTGCACGCTGACTTGGCGGGCACAAGCTCCGTCCACTGGATCCGCGTTGCTTGAGTATCAATTCATGATTCACACTAAACAGATATGACAAGGAGATAATTAGGGAAGCACTGCAGTTTGTCAGGTGTCTTGTTAAAACCGCGTTTTTACTGCTTTTGTTGTTGTTAGGGTTGACTGGTTGGTTGGCTTTGGCATGAGAGAATTAAATTATTTTCTACTTACGTTGAGACTTGGGGAGGATCACATGAATATGCTCCTTTCCCTAAAAAGGGCTATAAAACAGCCTAGGAGAGTCTTTTGCTGATGTTTAGTAACCAGAATGGTTGTCCTGGAGAGGGCTGGTTAACCTGGCTTCAGACAGACCAGTGGTGTGAGAAGGCTGGAGGACAAGCAGAAACAGTGTGCCCTGGTCGGATCTGCCTCGAGGCTTCCCTGGTTGGGCTGTTCTGGCACACAGCTGAGTTAAAACTTCAAGTCTGCCCCCTGCTTTAGGATGTCCAGTCGGAGCTGACTGTCCAAACCCATTACTCTGTGTCTGAGCAGTATTAGCACTGTCTTACTGCACACTCACCACTTCTAACTCCATTGGCTACTTTAATACTCTGAATCTGAAATACCTGAAATTAACTTCTTCCTGGCTTTTCTGAATAACATTGGAAAACTGGGAAAAGGAGAGCAGAGGGGCATATACATCTGAGTATCAATCTTGTTGCTCATCTGCACTGGGCTGAATAACTGTGCTATCTCAAGAGGCAACAGAGAATGGGTTTTTTCCCTTTTTGCTCTGCAACTACATGATCATTCAGACTGGTGCAAGGAAAACAGGCTGTGAGGCTGGGGCAAGGAAGAAAGAGAAGAGCCATTCCTTCTGTAAACAGCCTGGTTTTTCATCAGATTAGGAGCACAATCTGATGACACCATCAGTCATAAGGCCTGTGAACCTGAATTTTAATGGAGTTGGGGCACTGACACAGATAAACTTCTAATATGATCCTTAAAGGAAACTTTGATCTCATAGACACTTTCTAACATCTCACCAAGCACCTGCCCGCCCAATCACTTTTAAAATCTGTGTCTCCGAAACAGATTATCAGAAGGCTGAGTGCTAAAAGACATTCATTATGCTGCATATTTTAAACTATTATATTATGTAACAAGTATTTAAGAAATACGATTACTACTAATACTGGTGCTACAACAACTGTTAGCTTTTGATCTTCCTCTGAAATCCAAGTTTGTGTGTAGATTATGATTTGATATTTCTTGTTAACTTCAGCCGGGCTTCATCTGGCTTAATCAAAAGGTTCCAGGGATGGAGAGTGTCTTCTGAAGACAGTTTAGCTCCAAAGTCAGTAACTTTGCTTCACCTTCATGTACATCAGGTTTCTGCCAGAAATTAAGAGTTTCATGGATAATTAAATAATTAAATTCTATCAAACAGACAACTTATTATTTACATTAAAATCACTGGAGTAATTTTCTTTACAGCCATTACACTGTTGCCCTAGCATGGGAAAATACCAACAATATTTTCAGAGAGAAGAGGCAGTTCTCTCAAGAAGAATAATAGATTTCTAAGGATACTGGATTTCATTATTTCCTTCTTTCTTGGGCTGGCTGGTAAAATTTATCATCCTCTATCATTCATGGCTTCTCTGCTTCGTCTTTGAGTAGGTGAGGTATCAAACAAGCCTCCCACCTCAGCATTATTAACATAGGATATGCAGACTGCTTAGCTAGTACACAAATCTGTTTGGGAAAAGTGCCTCAGGCAGAAGACAGCATGTGGGAGAAGGTAAGGAGCATTTTTAGGAGGTCATCATAACTGTGCAGCGCTGCATATGGTTTTCCAAGCCCAACTGGATACAACGTCCTGTCTAGCCACAGTACAAGCACAGGAAAAAAGGAACTAAGTTGTGAAAGGCCTTGAAGACAGCAATTGTGACATGAGGGCTCTCTATAATCCTGCTTTGGGGTGTCTGGCCATTTTCTAGAATAAGGCCTGCATGAGTTTGTCTCTGTAGAGTCAAATATCTACTTGGGACCTGCCTTAGTGTTCTGACTCACTGTCATAGGCAAGAGAACAAAGAATTCATTTCACTCTTAGAAGTTCTTCCTAAACTGGCCCACCACGATTAAGTGGGATTCATAGAGAATAAATGTGGAACTTGATAATTTTACAAGGTTATTACGTGTATTTCTCTCTGTTATATTAAATAAGGCTTCTGCCATAAATCTATCTGCAGATACCAGAAAGGCCTTTGATCAGATTGAGTAGTCATTCATCTTTTCCACCATTGGGATGATGGGAATCAGACCTAAATTCATTACTTTCTTAAGATTAATGTACCCAGTGAAAGCTGCCAAGATCCTTATTAAAAGTTACCATTCCAAAAGGTTTGGGCTGAAACAAAGTATTAAGCAGGGCACTCCCTTATCGCCTTTATTGGTTGTTTCTCATTAGACTTTGATGTGAGGACTTTGCTCCAGCAATGTTACATTTCTGGTAGAGAAGGGAAGTTGCCCTCTGTTCCAACAGCTCATCGCGTGCTTCCACGAAGCACGGTATTCCTGCCCACTGCACTGCACCAGTATTCTGCTTTCTAGAGAATGAAATTCTTCCTTTGGCTCTTGCCTGCATCCATGTAGAAGCTTTTGAAGGTAGTTTCACTTTCTCCTGGCTATCACCGCAGCAAGGGACTGGACTTGGTGTAATCAAACATTATTGGTTCTTTGAAAATTAAATTTCTCTTCAGCTTAAAAAGATTTACATAACTGGAATAACCTAGCTCTATTCCTGGTTTCTTGGAAGACACCACTAAGATTAATCTTATCTCCCACTTTAATTATTATTTTCAAGTTCTTACAGTCTTTGTCCCAGTTACATCTTGTTGCAAAAACCGCCAGAGAATGATATATTAAAATTTACTCAGACAGGTGGCAGAGACAAAATTAAAGCTAATAACTCTATGAGAAAAGAAATCAAAGGTGGTTTGGCAATCCTGAGGTGTTATTTCTTGGTCCCTCGATTGCAGTGGGTGCACAAGCAGTGCCCAAATGCCTGGGCTGTGCTAATGGCTGTGTGCCACAACTTGCTGTGCGGGGCTCGGAACTGCCATGGTCACACAGCTGCACTAGCATCCGTGGGATAAGGAGCCTTGGAGCAGGACTGCTTGTGGCAATGTGTGAAGGCTGGAAAAACCATGGGAATTGTCTCAGTAGAGGGTTCTGTCTCATTTATACCCAAAGAGGGGACGACTGTATTACACCACTGGACGACTAACAAAATGACACATGCTGCATCTGAATGCATCCCTTTACTTCCATGTTTTGTTGATATTTTGCGACAAAATACTCAGCCCATTTTATATAACGATTACAAACATAAAAAGAAAAGGCACTAAATTCCAAGTCAGGTTGCCTGAGCTCAGCGTCGCTCTTGGCTGAGTAAGTCGGTAGTGAAACAGTCCCACCCTCCGTCCTCCACCAGGGCTGCTCAGCCCTAACCCCGTGTCACCCACCCGCTCTGTGCTGGCACAGTTGTTGTGCAGCTGTGAGCTGAACAGGCCTAGGGAACTCAGCTGGCTGGGGAGAGCAAATGTTTCAGGGGCCAAGCTCGTTTTTAATTTGGATCAGTTTCCTGATCTGGCTCGTTGTGTGGTTGTCCAAATCCTTGTGCTGATCTTGTGCAGGGGCAGGACTGAGGTAGGAGGAAGGGTGAAACTTATCTTTTTGATTGTGTTGTTGACTTCAGCCGGTTTAAGGTGGTTATGAAACTTAGTGATAGACTAAGCAAGCTTTTTTTTTTAAACCAAGGAAAAATACTTCAATTTTGAGTATAACTGCAAAGATAGTTTTAGAACTGCACTAACCATACGAGCAGGGCTCACTGGTGAGTAACGGAAGACAAGGAGAATGTGTGACTGGACTGAGAAATTCAGTGAGCTGATGTGATCACTGCATATTAGGAAAGGCAGTTGTTGGACATTGCACTACATAGTAAAAAGAAAAAAACCTGTTGCTCTTCTGCTTTCATGAACCAACCAGAGGCCAAAGAATTGCAAGGATCCCACCAAAAATTATTAATTGATTCCTTCAACAGACAGAGTGATTCTCATCTGGCTTAAAAGAAGCCGATAACTCAGCACTGGGTATGCCTGCATTCACTTGTTTTTTTTCTTTCCTGTATTCTCCAGAGTTTTCCTTTGCTCTTTGCTTAAGGCGTGGAAGAAACTGAACTTTGGAGAGTAAGTAAATCAGATTTAATTAGTCATCACAAGGCAATGGGCTCTTAGTGAGTTCTCAATAGCAGATAGCCTGACAATGAATGTATGTGTGTTAAATTAGTTTCCATTTGCACTTTGAGAAGGAAATTACCTTGCAGGTTTCAGGCAACCTGGCAGTTCCACAAAGTGTTGGAAAAGGTTGCCCACATGACAAAAGCTTTTAAACCAATTTTAAAAGCCACTATTTTCTTGCTTGACCCAAAATAGTCACATTTTTGACAAACAGGTTTGAGCAGCTTTTAAATAAAAGCCCTCCACACTACATACAATGTTACACAAGTCACATCGATAAATCCTCTGTATAAGTAATTTTTTTTTTTTTAAATTAAGTTAAATACTTGAAAGTTGCAACCAATCAAATTTAGTGTTGCTAGTATAATCTTAGTTAAGCACTCCATTTGAGTGCATCCTGGTACCTGTGTTTAATTGAGTGCTCATATGTGTTCCTTCCTAAAGACCCTGCCTTATTCAGTGAACAGAAAAAATAGTGATCAAATAATGGAGAGTTATTTTGTTTTCTCCCCAGGATCATGCTGGAGCTAGCCATTATGAACAGTGGTTTTGCAATATTTAATTGCAAAACTAAGGCTGGCTTGCAACTCACAGCTCATCCCTCAACACAAGCTCATCCCTCATCTTTCCTTTCCCTGCCAAATTTAAGCTCCCTTCTTGAGTGAACAGGAGCACTAGAGTTTCTCAAAAAAAATCTCTAGTATTTTCAGCCCTGAAAAATAAATGCACATTTTTCATCCTCTTTTCAGATCTACTTAAGCTGTTTCACTGACATTTTCTACGTATACTCTGCCCAAAGCACACACCAAGGACAATTAATGTTTGATGATGTTCTAAACACATAAAATCAATATGGTCTCAATGGGGGATATACTGGGCAACCTGAGTTATAAGTGATGATCTCAGTCCACTGATAATACAGTTTAAAGGACCAAAGCACCCTATGCACATCCAGAGATCCTGCTGTTGTTGGAGAGAAGGGAAAGGACTACATGGCTTGAAATACCAGTCAGTGGCTCTTTAGAAAGGGGGAGAAAATGAAGAAAAAAAAAAAATTAAGATGCATATTAGCCTCTTTAGACAACGAGTAGCTTTCAATGTAAAGCATTTTATCTGGATGTCTAAAAGTATCATATTTACAGACAAGGATCAAACGTTCGGTATGGACATCACCACAGAATGCCCCAGAAGAAAACTGCATGTAGCAAGGGATAGCAATGCTGCCTTATTCTGTCAGAAAACCTGCAATCAAAGAGACCTCATAGTCTGTGCACAGCTGTTCCAGCTGCTACAATGTCCATTTGGACAGAAATGTGTGCATTACACCTTGGGGGACCCTACGGCTACTCCGCCCTGCTCATGTGCCCAAGCCTGCAGCACCTGGGAGACAGAGCTTATGGACCATGTTCATTTGTCAGAGAGCAACCAGATGGAGCATTGCAATTTATGGCCTGCAGTTAGGCAGCCTTGCACTGTGATCTAATCAAATCTTGCACAAAATAGGTCAAGGTTGGTCAGTGTTCAGATGAGATATACTCTAGGGAAAACACGGATACTGTAAGAAACAGTTTAGGATTCGGATTTAAGATTCATCTGACAGAACTCCTGAGGCACGGTCCTGATTTTAGGGTAGATTTCCAGACATCTGAGGTACCCAAACAGGTCCCTGGTCTGTTATGCAGAAGGGGCACTGTGCTGCTGGAACCACATTTCTCATTTTTCAGACGAGAAATAAAATTACAGTCATGCCTTGTGATTAATTAAATAAATCATTCATGTCTTTGCTTGTGGACATGACATTTTCAGAGGCAACATAAATGGAGAAAAGGAGCTTGTTTGGTTTCTATGATCCTAGTACAACCTGCTAGCCTTCTCTCTGCAAAATCCCGTTTTAAAGCTTTTCAATACTAGGGCACCAAACCCAAGAAATTGAAGTTTCTCTAAGACTGCAAACACTGTGAGAACTTTTGAGCAAGACACATGCAAAATAAAGCAAATTATGTAATCTGTTGCTTTACAGATACATTCTTTTTCCTTTACATTCACATTTCCCATCCGTTCACGCTACCACCTAAAAATCTTTACCTCAATTCATTTCCCCAGACATTGGTCTAATGTGGTTTCATTTTTATAATGATTTTCAGCTCCTTGGTATCTTTTTCTTTGCCTGGAAAACATAGTATGATAGTAGAATTTTATGGGTAACTATTATTCTCAAAAAAACATGCAAATTTTTATCTCCAAATAGTCAACGATGATGACAAGTACGTTTCTTGAGAAATTAAGTAGTCAGAATGTAACTAATCAAACTGAAATTTAGCCAGGACACTGAAATTACATGATGAGCTTAACAGAAATATGATCCTCATGGATTTTGGTAATTTCAAGTGGTCAGGACTCACTCTGCTCTCCAATTGCCCTCTCAGCAGAACACCTCCTGCATGCCGTGTGGTGCAGGATGCTGCAGAGTGAATGCTAAGGTCAAAATGAATTTATAAAGCTTGCATTCTCTCTATGATTGCATTGCTCAGATGTAGCAGTTTATCAGTCTACAAAAGAATTAATTTCTAAATTTTTTTTTTAGGCAGAAAAGCATCCACATATTATGTGCTTTGTTTTGACTTTTGTTTTTCTTTGCCTTATGGTCATTCATCTTTGCTGAAAGTGAATCAGAGGAGCAATGCCTGCCTTATCGTTGGTTTGTGGTGTATAATCATGTTAAGGACAGATCACTGGTCTCCTCCTTACTCCAGTGCCATTTATAACAGACAATTACCCCTGCATGGTGCAGTTGTCAGGATCTCGGGATTGTAAATGCTCATTATCAGTACGGAGACAGCTGAATGCTGTGTGTTTCTCGTTAAAGCTGATTGGATTTTCCAGAGCTGTCTGTCATCCTGGAAGTTTTTCCTAGTGCAGCTCAGTTTTCCATCTACAGCTGAGTAAGGTCCTTTTGATGTGAACCGTGCGGGGCAGAATCTGGGTGCTGCTCCCATCTATTCCAGGGAATGACTGTGGTCCAGAGGAAAGAACAGCAGTGTGTCTACACTGGGAGATCTCCAGTCAGTGTGTTGTGTTTAAAGAAGCCCTACTAATGGCAGTGACCATGTGCAAATGCCAAAATAAAGGGTGAGGGGGGGTTGAATGCAGTGGTATTGCCTACAAAAAGGAAACATACCAAAACACTCTAGTTGGTTTTAAAATTAGGTGGGGAAGATGCAAGGAGTTCTAAGTCTTAATGACCTCAGTTCTGCAATTTGCCACTAATTAGTTCTACAATGAGTAACTGGGAACAAAACGAGGAGTGACAGACTAGGTCAGCCAGTGGTTTGCCAACCCCTTGTCTTGTGTTTCCTACTGGGGCTTTTATGTGATAATTCTTGCTCGTGTATACACTGTCTTTTAGTAGCAATCAGGAGTGAAATTGCGTGTGCTATACACTATACAAACACACACTGAAACACTGCACTTGCTCTTTGGTCCTGGAGAGCACGGCTGATATTTGTGCAGCTCTTTCTGGTGGCTGTGCACATGGCTTAATTTTTTCCCTACCAACCATCTCCCTGACTCCTGCTGTCCAAACCCAGTAAGCCCCCCATTTGTTTCTTCTGTGTCTCTTTCTGCAGTTTACATTGTGTTTATGCTCTGGAACTATTTTTCTCTGTGTATTTATCTCCCTGATCTTACCCCTAACATTATGTTCCTTCTCTCCCTCCTTCCCACACAATGAAGACCTCATTAATTCTGTCAGAAGAGTGTCTTATTTACTCCATTTACACTTTTTCTGCAAGTTAGCTATTTCTTCTCAGAGCGATGCACATATATACAGTGTGCTTAAGATAGATTTCTGGAAGCCTCGAATATGCTATCACTCCCAAATGCCTCATTCCTCCTTAAAATCCATCAGGCTTCCTCAGACCACATAGGATCTGTACTTTGAGGATTCCTGGACATGTTATGCATTTCTGTATCCAGAGCAATTGCACATACCCCAGTTCAGTTTAACATATGTCATAAGCAGTCAGTCAACACTGAGAAACTGAAACACTATTGGTTTGCTGAGAAAACTGTGGTGCACAGCTCCCACATCATCTGGAATTGTTTTGTACTCTGCTTGCTAGGATTTGCCATTTGAGTTTATCTTGGAGGGAGGTGATTTTGTGTGCCTTTTTTTCCTTTTAAAACTCATCAGCTGGGTGGCTACCAAGAACACAAACGCTGTAAAAAGGATATTGGGAGCACTGTGTGTTATTACATCACTGGGGATCTGACAGATGCTACCTCAGCGTCCTTACATTAATAGGCTGGATAGAGAAATATCCCAAACCTAGACCACTCCACCACCATGTATTATTAAGGTGTACGAGCTATCAAGAAGACAGTACCCTGCAGGTATGCAGGTGTTGCTTATGCAGGGGTGGGGCACAGCTCAGCAACAGCGTTTAGAAAAAAAGGCCAAGACTTTTAAAGGGACCATGCTTCTCTCACCAGTGAAACAGCAAAACACATTAGTTAGTCATTTTTTTTGTCAATTAAAGGGATTTCCATAGGCAGAAATGCTGTCGTTCTCTTCACACCATTAGTCTTTATTTCATTTGTGATAAGTGCTTTAATCAGCAGGTACCTGTTCACCAAGCAGTGTGTAGCTGGGAGGACTTCAGCCCTTTCATCCTGCTGGGCCAGCGGAGCAGGCGTTCCATAGCTCTCCTTCCATCCCTGTGGCGATTAGTCCTGTGTCCCCCCGACCACACACATATTTTAGTAAGGTTAGAAAAAATGCCAGCTTAATTCTCACCTACTGGCCATGCCTACAGAGGCACACATGCAGTACATACCCTGCTGACAGAACTTTTTTCCCCTTTTTGTGAGGAAAGCAGAGGTAACCCAGCATCAACCTGTAGGGAAGTAGACTCGGTTACACGCTCTAACCAGCAATCTTGTGAACCCAGAGCCTTGCTTTCAGCAAGACAGGCACGATAAAATCTTCCCTCTTTCTTCAATAACATGACTAATAAGTGTAGAAATTCCTTTCTCCTCTCTCCCTTTGCCCATATCTGTCTTATCTCCGGTTCTTCCTTAGACATAATTTCAAACATGAAAGACATGTCTATGCTACGAACAGGCAACCTTGATTCTGGCATGAGATCCATGGCACGCTGCAGCTTAGTGCTGGAGAGCAGAAGCTTAGCATCTGGCATCTGCAAAACCCGGTAACTGGAATTTCTGCTGCCTGGTGCGATCCTGCGCCCGGGGTTAGCCTGCTCTGTCTTGTGAGGGCAGCACCAGGCTCCACTGCGAATTTCCTCCCAAAGCAGGTGCACAGCTGAACAAACACGGCAAGCATTTATGCAATGAGCTCGCCGTTAAACACTCTATCCAGCAAGTAGAGGGAACCATCATGAAGCCTTCCTGAAATTTTGGCAGCATTTCCAAGAGATCATCTGCAAATTGCTCAAGATGGGTATTACATGTGTGCTGTAGGCAATAAATAAGAGTGATTTTAAGGGGCAGTGTATATTGACAAAGTAACACCTCTCAGAATAGAACACAACCACTGGCATAAGCAGTAGAGACACACTAACAAAACCAGGATCTACGGAGTGTCTTAAATGTGTATCTGATAGCACAAATACCAGATAAACAGCAAAGTCCAAAGAATGCAAAAGGTTATAACCACACTAAACTCTACTCAGTTAACATGCTGGTTTATTGTTACTAAAGATCACAGTAACTATACCTTAACTTAAGCACCCAGAATGCTCCCAAAACTCTTGGATATGCAAGCCAGCTACATTACAGCCTTATCTCAGAGTGAGACAGATGCACTCATCAGGCTCCCACTTTGCCCTTCATCACAGGGGGAGAAACTAGCACACTAGCTGAGGGGGAACCATGGCATGCTTTGGCCAGATCCCTGGTCACTGAATTACAAACAATAACAATCTACCCATATTTTGCCCCCAGATCTGAGTTTTGCAAAAAACAAGATTTTTTTGTTGTTGTTGGTTTGTTGGGGTTTTTTTTGTTTTGTCTTTTTGTTTCCAGTGCAAGTGGCTACGAGGAAGAAAAAAAATCCTCTGGCACTGCCTTAAATGCAAACACTGAACCTTTGTTGCATGTGGAGGAAAACCTGCAGGCAAAATTCATAAGCAGCAGAAACAAAATAGCTGTTTCCAAAACCAGGCGTGAACACCACAATACTGTGTGTTGTGACACAAGTCATAGAATCACAGAATGGTTTGGGTTGGAAGGAGTCTTTAAAGGTCACCTACTCCAATCCCCCAGCAATGAGCAGGGACATCTTCAACCAGATCAGGTTGTACAGAGCCTCATCCAACCTGATCTTGAATGTTTCCAGGGATGGGGAATCCACCACCTCTCTGGGAAACTTGTTCCAGTGTTCTACCACCCTCATAAAAATGTCTTCTTTATATCTGGTCTGAATCTACTCTCTTTTAGTTTAAGACCTTTGTCCCTTGTCCTATTGCTACAGGTCCTATTAAAAGTCTGTCCCCAGCTGTGATCATGGGCCAATACTGAGATTCTCCTGTGAGGAACCTGGTGTTTATGTGCCATGTGAGGAAAGATTTAGGGCATATGTTACACGGACAGGTATTCATCTCAAGGCACAATTAATTTCTGTGTAATAATACCAAGGAAACTGTAGTGCTGGTACCATTCTTAGCCTGCTTCAGTAGGTTATGACGTTTCTTTTGGTACCCTTTTCCAAACCTGAATCAATTCCTTTTCAAATGAATTCCTCTTGCTCTACTCCCAGAGCCAGTAGATTATTTGCTGGGACACTGGTCTAATCTGATAGATCCATTCAACATTAGACAATGTGTGTGGGGGGTGATCTTTTGTAGGTGCAGCTACACAACCTGTTTTGTGCAGACAAAAATTGCTCCTACTCCATGCTCCAAGCTGAGCTGAAGCCCTTCAGCTTCATTACCGTGGTGCTGAGCTGGAACTGGTAAGAACTGCTAGAAGTGCCAAGTTAGGGCAGCTCTATAACTTTGCTGGCTGGTGGACAGCAAAAAGGCAGACGCCTGCAACATTCCGTGTTGTGTTTGAAGCCTTCCCACTGAAGGTGGGACACCTGTGCTTTTTCAACACCCAGTGAAGTTTGACAAAGGTGGGAAGATCCTACTAAACTCAGAAGGATGCCAGAAGGGACTTTAAGGCTTTTGAATGACCTTCACTAACAGAGAATCTTTTAAAATATACTTTAAAAATTTAAAACTAGCTTTTTCATTTATGGGAAAGGCAGTTGTCCAAGCTAAACAAGATATGTTTATGGTTTAAAAATAGCTTTTAAAACTGCATGGTTACCCAGCCCACCCCAAATTTTAAAGCATTATGCAACCACATTACCCTACTGTGAATGACCACTAGCTAATGCCAATTGACTGCGAAGAAGCTCTTTTATTTTGTACTGTTTATATTAAACAGAGTTCAACATGTGGTTCTGCCAAACCTGGGGTCATAGCAGAATGGGAATTTGGTAAGAATTTTAGATGGATCAAAGGCAAGAGAAAAAGATACATGAGTGTTCAGAATTTGGCCAGTGACAAAAGAAAACTAGAATTTATTTTCTGTTGATTGTTTTGCCCTTCTGAGCAGAAATAACAAGATGAAGGTAGAGAGGAAACTGGTTTTGCAAACTCTCATAGATATAAAACATAAAGCCTTGAAATTCTACTGTCTCAAGACTTTTTTAACCCAGTCTTAGTTTTGTCTGGGAATTAAGACTACTCCCCTTGCCCAGGAAAAGCAACTTTATGCTAGAAGAGGCCACAGATGGGGAAACAGTTTGATCAGTGTGGGAGGGATCAGCTCAAAATAACAGTAAGATATATTATACCATCAAAAAATGGCATGTCTGGAAGGAAAGTTTTGAGCACAAATTAATATTGACCTTAGCCAGAACAACTTGCTCTCTTCAACATCTGCAGCTGTGTGGTTACTGGGGAGTTATCTGGCATCATTTGCTTTTTCACATCTGTCTACTAAATCAGAGATAGAAACACAAAAAATCTAGCACAGAGGGACATTATATGGATTTGTGACACTCCCAGGGGGACTTATAGTCTTTAAGCTAACAATGATATTACAATGGGACACAGATATAATATTGGACTAACGTTGTGTCTGCTCCACTGTGCAATGGAAAAACGACATCTATTTTCCTCTGAGGAGCTCTCTGAAACTTCCAAACATGGATAAACATGAACTACAGTATATATGAGACAGTAAGTTTGGCATACACACATGAAACTTCATACTTCTGGGATGAGCAAAATGAATAATCTCAATTTATATTAATTGCCTTACAACACCATGTGTGAGGAAAAGCAACAGTGGGAACAGATTGTGAGAGGGCAGAGAGATTCACAGTTTAGTTCATATGGTATTTTCATCATTCTTCATCATTTTCAACCTCACTAGCAACTTCCAAGGACTAAGCTGCGAAGCCTTAGTAGAAATGGATATGACAGGGTTATTCACAAGGAGTAACAACGTTTTTCAGCATGTTGCATGTGAGTTAGTGAAATGAGTGGTATGTTGTATTTTCCCTGCCTGCATCATCTCAGGTTATGTTATGGTCCAATCTAAATGACAAGGTGATGAAATTGCATAGGTGTAACATGCCTTTATTTCAGCAGCGTGCATGACACAAAGTACTAAAATCCCTGAAGTATAACAGTCATGAATAATATGGTTCTAAATTTTCAGGTGTCAGTGGGGTATTTGTATGTTATTGCCCCATGCTTGTAAAATATGGGAGTTGTTCTTAAATTACGTTCTGAGCATGTATAAAAAAGCTCAACCAAATAAAAATGCAATAACACTTGCCCTCATTTTGAATAGTAGAACTTTTAATTAATAAAAAAATCTATATTCTTTCTTATCTTAATCATAGTATAAAACTACTTTTAGGTTAAAAAAAAAAAGGTGAAATTTCAAGTGGGCAGTGCAAATTGATGCAATTTGAATGTACTGAGAGATTTAAGGACACAAAGCCATAAATAGGCAACCAATATCAAACAAATATATGCATGAACAAACATAAACAAAAAAAAAAAGACCATTTTAATTTATAGCCATTAGGCAAGATGAAGAAATGCTGTGTGATTTCCTCTGGAAAGCCACCAATATAACATGAACCTTACAGAAATGGAAAAATAGAATCATAGCAATCACAGAATCATAGAAAGGCTTAGGTTGGAAGGGACATTAAAGATCGTCTCATTCCAACCCTCCTGCCATGGGCAGGGACACCTCCCACTGGATCAGGCTGCTCAGAGCCCCATCCAGCCTGGCCTTGAACACTTCCAGGGATGGGGCATCCACAACTCTGGGTGACCTGTGCCAGTGCCTCACCACCCTCACAGTAAAGAATTTCTTCCTACCATCTAATCTAAATCTCTCTTCTTTTAGTTTAAAACTGTTCTCCCTTGTCCAAATAACATTTTCATATAGCAAGAAGAATAGAGGAGGGGATTGTAGACACAACGTAAGCAAAAGTAGTGGTGACAGATGTTGGGAGTAATAGAGATAGTCCTTGTGTGGCAGAAAACTATTGAATTTACTTTCTGCTGGATTAGCATAACAGGGCAGCTCAGACAGATGTCAGCACTAGTGCAAAAGAAGGGCTGCAGCAGCAAGATTGGTTTAGATGGCTGAAAAAAGAGCTGTGGCTTTGAAGGAGATGCTTTTTAAATAACCCTGATACCATGAAATATGATGTTCATCACTATCATGAGTAATGTGGTAATATGGGCCTGTCTCTCGATATTTCTTTCTGGAGTGAAACAGTTCTTCTCTTCTTGCTAGTGGACTTTGCCCAAAGATGGCCTGTTCCTAAAAGCATTTTAGAGCATGCTAAAAATCTGTGTACATGGCCAACCCGGCTCAAGCTGACGCTAAACGGAATGCTCTTGGAGTGAATATTTTGGATTTGGGTTAACTTGCCCCAAGTTTTGACTGACTTATAGTAATTTCTTGCATTTGGTGATACCTGTAGCTCCGACTCTCATAAAATACATCTTTAAAATACTCTGATCTCATCTAGTCTGTCATCCCAAGGGTTAATTTGAAAACGCATGCATTCAATTAATGGAGCAGATTACTTAAAGCAAGGGAACTCAGAAGCATAATTGCAGCACAACAAAAAAATATATGTCTAAAGTGCATTCAGATTTTAATTTTATTCATCCTTTTTCTTGACCCCTCTTTTTTTCCCCATGAACACTGAAGCTGCTTGTGTGTATATGTCTACAGAAAGCAAATTTCAGTGTCCTGCAGGAATTTCAGCAGAAGCTCAATTTACTTTCACAGGTCGATAGAAAGGAAATAGAGAAAAGAAAATTCCTGCACATTAAAATAGCATACCTAGCTAATAACAGCCAGCATAAAACAAATAATAAAGAGCTTTTTAAATGTGCAAGCAATGCAGTAAAAAAGCTGTAACATGGAAGAGTGAGGGGATTTTTTCCCAATCATTAAAAAAAAAAAAGTAATTGCCCTAAATACATGTAAACAAGGCCACAGCTGGAGTGAGGTTTCCCTGAAGGTGATGTTTGGTGGCAGCCTCAGCGTAGCCTTGCACCCTCCACACCACCATTATTCCCTCTGGCTGCAGCCCACCAACACTTCCCCGCAGGTTATAGCCGTACAGGTGTTTCTTTCAGGGGCCCAGCTGTTGCACCATTCCTCCTCCAAGCCCAGTCACATCATGAGCATTCTGTGAGGCAGCTTATCGGGGCTATTCTTGAGGAAAAGTGTGATTGTGCATTCAGCCCTGCAGCCAGTGTGTGGGCTACACTCACATCGCCAGTCCAGCTTTTCCATTTTTGGCTCTACTCTCCTTAGACTTGTGTAATCTAAAATTCAAGCTTTTAAGCTTCAGCCATTACAGCCAACACTAAAACACATCCAACAAGCTCTTAATATCTATGAAGTTCTTTCAAGTAAATCCAACATTTCTTGAGAAGTTAAAACTGGTTGTTTTGTGATGATTTGGAACTGAAAACAGACAGCCTAGGCAACTGGAACTTAAAAATGCAAAATCAACAGTGAATCAAGTTTAGCTTTTGGCATTGTATTGTGTTTGTCTCAGCAGTAATAACAGTTATTATGTTTTAAAACAAATATCTAGCAAACAAACAGGTCAGATGTTGTTCAAAAAATGAAGGGTAGTGTATTTTTTTCCCACTTGTTTGACAAGGTGATTCATTTACACACTCCTTACTAAATCACAGGGTGATTTTAACAGGAGGAGAAATTTGGGGTTGCCTGAGATGGATAACTGGGTCACGTTACCCTCTGGAAGAAGTCAGCAAACAAAATGTGAAACAGAGGAATCCACTGCCTTTACCCTCTGAGCTTCATGCAAATCTGCTCTGGAAACTCAGTTATGTCTCATTTTCTAGGGCTTAACCACAGTAGCAAGCCTGCAGGGATGTACTTACACCAACACCTTAAGCAGCCTCTGCTGCTGAAATAAAACCCCAGAGTCTTTTGCCTCCACTCCCATGCCCCACTCTTCCTGCCCCGTTGCCACTCATCTGTGAAGCTGATCTTGTTTGGAACTGAGCAATGGCTTGGCTGGTTTGGCTTGGGAGCCTGGCACAGTTCATCAGCTGGCTGTGCAAATGCTAGTGCTGGCGCAAGGAGGGAGGTGGGGGCGGGGGAGAAAAAACCAAGAGCTGTGTAGGACTGCAGCAGGGTTAGCTCTGCTTGCAGCTAGAAGAGGCAGCCAAGCCAATTTACTGGCTTGCTGCTGCCAAAAACTTCAGTCCCACACCCCCCTTCCCCCTCTCCGCTACACCTGTCTGCAGCTGTGGGGCCAGGTCCTTCTTGCTTGTGCATCCCTAAAGCCCAAGTGACCTTGCTATGAGCCAGCTCAGCTCAGTAAAACCATGGGACAACTGTTGTGTTTTAACTGCATTGGAGCTGGAACGGCTCACTGAAGGATCAGAGGAATACAGAGCCAGGGCAAGAGAAGTGGAAGGAGTGTACGGCCGGCAGCAGGGAGAAAGGCTGAGGAGAAGGACGGAAGAACCTCCCCCTTTCACCAGCAATGACCTGTTAGTTTGGCTCAACTGGATCTTCTAACTTCACTCTTGAGCTGTTTTGGGCAGCAGTGTTGGCTCATGTCAGCTAAAAGTGTTGTGAAACAACATCCTATGTCTCATTTCAGCCATTCAGGTAAACAAGACTTCACATACCTACAGTTAAGAATATGCTGATACACATTTTGCATTAAAGCCCTACATCAGGGGCCACATATACTTTCACAGGAAGCCCAACAAATGGCCTTCAGAGAGGTTTGCTGATCTGCATTTCAAAACTGTGGACCATTATGCCAGTAGTAGTTCTCTCCTGAGTGATAGCTTTAAGCACTTGTTATTGATTTAAATTTTGAACTAGTTTGTTTTGATTCAAAACATCATTACACCTACAACTTCATTTGTGCTGAGTTACTGCCCAAGCCTTCACATAAATTACTTCATCAGCTTGCCAGAAGTCCCAAGACTGTGGTTCCCTGTGCAGATACTGAGGCTGCAGGAACTCCCAGCATCCCCCTTCTATTTGTCCCGACCTCAAGCTGCTGCATCCTGTTCCTTCTGCTTTGCCACTTCGTGGGGCTATGCTGCAAAGTGGATATCCAAACTCAGGCACAATAAAAATATTCCAGCTGCCCCCTTTTATTTTTGGGGGTAGATTCCCTTCTCTGGTTCACAGCAAAGGTACACAGCATGAGACGCTGATCTGACTGAGGCCATAGTTAAACAGATATTTGCAGACATTTTCCGTATAGAGATCACCACTGTTCCTTTTGCTTCCCCCCTACCGTATTCCTACCCTTGAGCATCTTCCTGCATTGTGCCAGAACACATGCAATTTGATTTCTGTGTTAAAGTCTATAATAGCAGATAGCTGTAAGAAAGAGAAATTCTCCATCCACTTCATTATTTATGCAAGCATTTTGTATTTTTAAACAAGCTAAGGCTTAAAACAGTTCCAGAACTCACCCAAAGAGTCAGAAAACAATCAATGGCATCCAAATCTGTAGCAACTGTCTTGAGAAGATCATCCACCATGGAATAGAAAAGCTACTGAGCAAGAGCGAAGCACCCTCTGCACTACCAACAGGCACAACAGGCTGTCCTGGGTGCCCCAGGAATTATTGGCTTTGGCAGAGCAGACCATGCCAGATCCAAACCAGTTAAACTGGCTCCGGAAGCACCGAAGGAGCCCAAAGGCAGGTAGTTGTTCACCTGACTGGGACGGATACAGAAGTAAAATAGCGTCAGAGGTTCTTTCCCATTGCTGTTGTCAGTTTTGATTACCGGGGTCGCTGAGCTGACAAATATGACTGGAAAGTGTATGAGCCTTGGAGATGGCAATTCTGCCACGTCCAAATATCCCAGCCCCGGTGAAATCTGCACTGTGGTAGGCAGGTTCTGCCTAGCACTGGTCTGTCCCCAGTGACTGTGAGAGCTGTGTACCCTGATGATGAGTCGGCCAGCAGTGTTTTGGCAGTGCGTGTGAGGTGAAGGGATTGCAGTTATCCAAAGAACGCTGCTGGCTATGTTGTGTCTGTGATAGTTTTGCTGCTGCTGAAATAGAGCTCCTGGTCTGATAAGGAAGAGGTGGGGCACGTAATTAAGCAACCGAGTAGCTGGGAGCAAGTCTTGGGGTATTTGTGTAATGGTTCCTTGGGTGGACTGTACCTGCTTGGGAGAAACAACTTCTGCTGTCTATTAAACGAACAGTAAAGATAATTTACATGTCAACACCGTTAACTATTTCAGCAGTAGGGAGGATATAAAGTCGCAGACCTGCCCAATTAACTGTGAGCAATGTCTCATTTTGGTGCCACAGTTCAATAATATTTGGAGTTACCTTGATTTCTCTGCCTCTGAAGAAAAAAGTTCAATGGAACTCAAAACATATTCAAGCCAAATCAAGATGCCCAGGCAAGCAAAGCAGCAACTCAGCCTACTGCCTTTTCATGAACCATGTGAATAGAGTTCAGTTTAGGAGAGGGTCTTAAAGTTGAGTGGTCAACTCATCTGTGGACTCCACTGCTGTCAGAACAACTTTGCTTTGTTAAACCTTCCAAAAATGTTCAGTTGGTGGAAATGAAGTTCACAGCTCACCACTCCTGCTCACCTGGTCTCCCCACTCTTCTCACAGCAGCATGATCCCTCTGTTTACCTGCTGCTCTCCTCATAGCTTGTCAGACCCATTTCCTAGGCCAGTTCAAATCACCAATCGAGCAGAAAAGGGATCCAGGTTAAAAAAAGGAGGTGTCTGGACTTTTGCTGGGCAAGTAGTCTGAACAAAGAGTGTAACAGCATGCAGCATATATCAGAAGTGATTCAAAAGTAGGGACGCAACACACATTTGAGAGCCATGGAAGTGCAGAGTTAGTTTTCAATAATTATCTTTCTACTGTGCAGAGCCCACTAAAATGTAGGATTCCCCCTTTTCTTTTTATCACCTGCCCCAGACTAGTCAAGTTTTGCCATCAGTGCAATAATAGAGTGGTTATTTTGTTGCTTGTCGGTGAGTAAACTGTAACGAGGTCTAAATTTCTGATGCTAACCGGGCAAGTTCATTAGCATAGTGATGGAATTAGATAATTAGGCTGAAGCTGGATAATATGTTCTCAAAAATTAATATTTTATCCAAGTCTAGACAAGCACGTCTAAAGAGTGAGGGGTTCCATATGCTGACTTTACCAATAAACAGGTGATAATCCACTGAGTCATGCTTTTGCATCCTCAGGCGCAATATTAGAAAGTGATCAGTGAAGGTGAGAAAAGCAATTTGCAAATTCAAACTGATGTCAGTAAGAGAGAAGAATTTTGAGGAACTTGCAAGTATTCTAACATAGCCGCTGCAGAATAGTAATTTAGGATCCTGAATGATACATTCACAGAACTATATGGATTTTGCAGAAACATTGGCATTAAGTTTTCCTCTGCTCCTGTCACTGACTGTTGCTCTCACAGTAGCCCACTGAGGCAGGTAGGACATTTGATTTGTTTTAAGTAACACAAATGCAGGTCTTGTCAGGTATTCCAAAAAGCTGCATTTGTTCACTGAGCTGCCTCACAACAAGGGGGGTGTGTTTCCTAACCACTTCATATCACAAAAAGACAACCTCGCAATCAAGACAAAGCTATTGCTAATATTGGGCAGCAGGACGCATTGCTTCCATGAAAGGTTTTATGACAAAGTACTTAAAATGACCAGACATAATTTCTGGACAAACAAAGACACAGGACATTCTTCCATCCCTAGCTAGCCAGAGAGATGTTCCACTTTTCGGTTAAGGTAACTATGGACCAGTGGTTTCTTTACTTGATTCCCAAAACAGTCTTCACAAGCTTCTAAAGCAAGAGAAAAAGAGTTCAAGGCTGATACAACGTTTAAGTAACAACCAGTTCAGCTTTGTGAAGTTTTTCAACTCTTATTTGTTTTTTAAAAGTACTGTTCACATTTTCAGCCCTTTTGTCATCCTTCGTTCCATTCCTGTTTATTCCTGTCTCCACTTTCTTGCTTGTCCCACCCCAGGTGCCTCAGTTCTTGAAGTGAAACACCTCCTGTTCTCCCTGCCCCAAGTCTTTCCATGAAAAAATATATAGCAGTGTATGTGCAGGTTTCATCCAGGCAATCCTGCTGCCCGTGTTCCAGTAGGAGCCCCCAGCACCTTTAGTTGGTTCTCTACACTCCTCAGAGCCTCATCAAAGCACTGCCTCCGGGCCCTTCCCTTCATTTCCCTAATACCTGCATCTTCTGCTTGCTAAGGCACCTCCTGAGACACCCACCTCTTGCCCCACAGCCTTGCTCTTCAGAGCTGCCTTCCACAGCTGCCGTGCCCAAACCGGTGAGCCTGGGCTCCGGCAGGAAAGGAAGAACCACCGGGCTGCCATGGCAGCAGCATGGCTCACCCTGGGCCAGGAGAGGGAAGGGCACAGCGGTGGAAAAGAAGGCAGTGTTTTGGATGCTCTTGAAAGCAAAAGCTTTTTCTGTTAGCCACATTATCCCCCAATTTCAATTTACTATGCTATGTACTGCCATATGCTCTCCAGTCAGCTGCCTTTCCTTCTTTTCTCTTCCCACTTCTCTCCTCTTCCAGGACATGCATATATTTTCTCTCCCTCTTTAAAGCTTCTTCAGATATTAGGCAGACCTCCCTGGAGAGGTGATACTCTGGCCCAACAGGAGTGCAAGACTGAAATACACATAAAATCAGCGTCCTGCTGGGAATATGCATTGCTGCTCTTAGCCAGACAGTGGCCTGGCACTTATATCTGTGAGATTTGTATCACTTTGTCATAATCACTTCCCTTTTATTAGCAGAAAAATATCCTTTTAAAAAGGTCCCAGTCAGAATCAGAAAAAGAAAATAGGAATATTACTTTCAGTTACTACAGAGTTTTCACTAAGCCAGCAAAATAGTAATTCTGTGCTGGGTTAAGTGAAATGGAAATCACCTACCTGGAAAAGGCAATTGCTTCTGAAAACTCAAGAGAAACACTGCTTTTAACCAAACATGCTATCTACAGAACACATCTTTGTTACAAACTCACTAAATTTACGAGAGTCAGACCCCTATATTTCTTCATGGGTTGGAGGAGAAATGCTATCACAAGATTTGAGACCATAAAGGTGAATGCCAGGAAATGTATCAGTAATTAATCTTCCTTCCTTTTCTCCCACGTTACGATCTCCCCTAGTTCTTCTGTGTCAGCTATCTTTGTGATGCTCACAGCAAACCTCTCCCTTGGTTATATTTCTGTGTTCCTGTAGAACAGTAACACAACAGTAACGCTTTTCCTGAGAACACTGTTAACAGTTAATTACTGGTGGTAATTACTAACCGAGTGAAGGGTTTGCTTTGCTAGGCTCTGCAAAGATACATTTTAAATGCTTTAAGATAAACTAGTTGCAAGGAGAAGTTTGTTGTTTGTTTGGGGGCTTTTTTTAACCAATTCTGCAGTTTGGATGCTGTGGAATGCAATTAGCCAGATAGGTTTAGCCTGGTGAACATGGAAAACCTGAACAGATTATTTCCATTTCCCCTACAAATCTATTTTTAAAGCAAAGAACTATGGAATGCTATTTCTTGTTAGAAATAATGGATATTAACCTTAAAAAAAAAAAATCTTTGTAAGTCAAAATGAATAGTATATGCCCCTATTTTTCCAGACCTATGACAATATTTTTCACCTATAACTGCCACCAGCATTGCTACAAATCACAGAATTATTTTGCATCCAGCAGAAAGTTACCCTCATAATTCACAACTCTTATTCTGCAAGTCACCAGTCCAATCCTACAAGACATCAGTCACATTGATATCAAAAGTGTGAGTAAGACAAGCTTGGCTCTCCTATTAAAGACAAAAAACCCCGCAGCAAAACTGTCAGCTCCTTACTGTTCTAGCTCAGAATGTATTCCCAAGTCTCAGTCCACTGACCTTCAAAAATGATCACAGTATGTAATTATATTGCCTGTAATATCTGTGAGATAAATTTTAAACATTTTTTAAACTGAGGAGCATTGTTATATTAATCCAAACTCACACACAACCTCATCGGATGTTATTCCTGAGGTGAGATGTTATAAATGCAGCAACTGAAGTAGAAAGACCAAATGGTTTGCCCAGAATTATTCATTAAATCAGTTGCAGAGCTGGTGTTGGAAAATAAGACCTTCCTGGGTCCCAAAAACATGTCCTAATTTCAAATCATGATAACTTGCCCATGTTTGTCTTGTATGAATGATATAACCATGCAGATGTAGGAAGTCACTTTAACCTGACTGCGAAAGAAATGGAAGCCAACCTTTCTCTGGGAAGTTTTCAAATCACAGAAGTTTTCTGGTAAAACTATTATTCCCTTATATTTTAAAAAAAAATGCTGTGTGTTGCTGTACTATATCAAGGTAAAATTAACACAAACTGCATTTTCAATGCAACAGAAATACAGTTAAAACAAACCTCAGTCTGGTTACCAGGCTATGAAATGGTGCAATGAGAACAGATCAGATTTATTTTCTTTCTGCTTTTAAAAAAATTATTATTTTCTTTTTTTATATGTCTGCCAGGTATTTGGTTCCCTCTCTAAAAAAGTTCTGATTTTTCAGACTCTTATTCAAAAATCTCTTCATAATAACCTCTTGAATTCCATCTATTTCTGCTATGCTTTGCAATATAATGAACCAAGGTTTGCAAGAAGAGGTAATGTCTTTTATTAGAACAAATGTTAGGGATGGGAAAATCATCCAAGCTTTCACATATAAAAGACAGGACGTCTTTTTGATGTAGACAGTATTAAAATTGAGCAAAGGCTCCCAGGTGAGTATCAATGAGTTAAAGAAGGAATTAAAACACGTTTGTTTATTGAGAAGCCTTGAATTACGTTTTATTTTAGAAAGTCTGTATTTAAGCAAGCCTTCACAAAAGCATTAAGTAGTGTGAACTTTACCAACACTTTTTGTTAAATGCTTAATTCACACCCACATCAAAACAAAGACAGCCGGCTGAGCTCTTTACATATGAGAAGGTGACTTTTCACACATAGCCTTAACAGTAAACCTTTTGCCTTTTTTCCACGGAAATACAAAGCTCCGAGATAATAAAGTTGCCTTAATTTACATTTCTCCCAAGAAGTGGAAATTACAAAACTACAGACAACAAACATTGGCTAATCAGTCTAGGGAAAAAGGTCCAAAGGGAAAACTCAGAAGTGCGTTTGTTTGAAAGCTACAACAGGCAGCAAGGACGTCGAGCTATGAATGCTTTTGTTTTGCTAATCTACCTAATGTTCTATTGAAAAAAAAATCCTCGAATGAATGATTCCGTCTTTGTTCAAGTGTGAATTGAGTTGCAGCTTCTTTAAAAAAATCCAATACTTAGTTTGCATTTAAACAATTCTTCCTGAAGACATTTTCTCAAACAGGTCTTTATATGGGAAAAACAACTGTTGATTTTGTAGTCATCATGTGAGTAACTTTAATAAAAGTCAGCAGGGCCTTGCCTACTGTGAGATTTTTTTTGAACCTGTAACCCTTAATCAGGATTGCTGTCAGCTGTAGAGCCCGAGGAAGCTGTCATACAGACAATATTCAAATGCAGCTGTGTTTTTCCCACAGCGCTGTTGGAAGGAAACCCATTTTTGCTAGCAAAGCCTGAGAGACATCGGGATCCTGAAGTGGAAACAGAGTGAAGAAACGGTCTCCCGGACCAATAAACACTTTCCAAGTGCAGTGTGTCCCCAGAGCTGGAGCTACACACCACCAACGACTTTTAAATATCTTTCCCAAATATAGGTTAGAAGTGTTAAGAATTTGTGGGAAAGTTTTCCTTCGGCGTAGACCACGGCTTAATGTTTATTCATGCGCTGTAGTAAGCAAATGAGAAACTAAGCACTTTGTAAATGCTGCATCATTTTGACTGCTTGATCCACTCCACTGACAGAACAGTTCGGCATAATTGCTGGCATACATAATATTTTCAAATGACAATTCTCCAAACAAGTCAGGGCCTGAGCTAACAGCAGTGAAAGGTGAGGAGATGCTGCCTACATATTGAGCTGAATTCTAGACTATTAAATGCCACAGAGAATTAAGATTTATAGTTGATGTTGTCCACATCATAAATGCATTCCTCTGCCTTCAGTACTTTCAGTTCCACAGCAGATACTGGTATCTGTCTCCAGCTGTAGATTTAGATGTGAAAGCTAATTTCTCTGCTCTACCCTTTCCCTGCCATTTGACCATAGCTGTTTTGAAACAGGCCCCAAACACTTTCAGGGCTGCCTCTACCTGCAGTTTTGATTTAGCTTTGGTAGTGCCACTCATGCTGTTGCTTCTGAATTATGCCAGGAGTGGAGCAGCTTCAGCTCCAGGCTGCTGTGTATCTTGTCATGTAAATCAGGCAGGATTACACATAGGGTTGCCTTGCTAATGAGAAAAACACTTCATCAAGATTGACTGGCAGAAAACAATGGACAGCACTTTAAAGAAATTCAAGAAACAACAAAGTATGGCCAATAACAAAGGTCTAGGACTTTCAGCAACCTTTCAGTACTACTCTGATGCTAGGACACTGTCATGGGCTTAGGATGGAGACCTTACATTTTCAAACATTTTGTTTTGGCATCTCAGTGTTTGGATATCAAATTCCCAACATTTAGCTGCCACCACAATTAAAGAGCATCTTTTGTAGAAGCAGTCAGACAAGCAAAGATAGACTGACAGCAACAACACTGATGGCAAGAGGGACCCGCAGAGCGGAATGCTGGTCAATACACCTCTAGTGCCTGCAGATACTCTGGCTCAGAAAAAAAACCTGCAGCTGAGTGTCAGCTATGGGCAGCCTGTAGCTGCATGAGCAGCAGTGTGGAGCTGGTCAGAGTCCCTGCAGGGATGACACAGGAGAAAGATATCTATCTTTAAAACACAGATGCACAGCACAAATGGTGAGCTGTTCTTAATGTGTCTGCTTATACCTGGTTTCAGAATAAAAGTTTGGTGCTGAAGCACTTTTCATTTTCGTCCTAAATCTTCAAAAGGTGTAATGCCTACAAAATTTCCCAATACATAAAACAGGTTCTGAAACCTTAATTTTTTTCCATAGTAGAAGATCCAGCTTTCCTATCCTGTAATGCTGTTTGGAACAAGAAAACCTTGTAACTGGTGATACTATAACAACCTAATGCAACACATAATGCAATTTTAGGTCCTTTGAATGTTTGACCTATATAACATAGGCCAGCCAGGTAGTTACTATCAGTGCTCTCTGCTCCACCTGGTCAACCTGCACCTTGTGTTATACTGAGATTATCCTTCTTGATACCTATTAGGGAGTTTGCCACAGCCTCTTGCTCTAGTTGATAGCATCACAGATTGCCTTCCCAGCAAACCCTGTGGCATACAGCTATGTTTTTCTCTCCATATCTAAGTTTCTGACCAAGAACCACAAATAACCCATTAGCTCTCAGGAAAATCTGTGACCAGTCTTCCACCTGAGTGATTTATTTATTTTTTTTAATCACACTATATTTTCAAGGCAGTCTTCATAAGGAGAAAGACCAGAAGTATTTTAAAATCTCTTTCGTCTTCCAGGCCTCACAAACTGGAGAGGATAGGCAGTCACAGGCTTTCAGAATCTGCAAAAAGCTAGCCTTTACTTCCAGCTGATACTTGATCTTCCTACTTCGACTACTAGCAAAGGTAATAGCTGTGATGCTAGTTGTAATGATTTTGCTGTCAGACGAAAAAAGCTTCCACAGCAGCACATCCAGTTTGAAGACCAATATGATCTAATCAATAATACATGAAAAAGAGACCTATATGGCTAAAAAAAGACTAGGATTGACAGCTTTCTAGAGATGTCTTCCAGACTGTATTTTTTCTGCCCCAAATTACAGTTTAAGATCATGCTACGCAGCCATTTCTCTTAAATAAAGTAAACAGCCACTGATGATGACACCTTGAAAGGCACCACCAGCACCCCTATTTAGAACTCACAGCATGCACACACCCTCTTTGTTAACTGCACACCCACTGTGACTCTTAGGATATAAGTACAACACAGGAATCAATCAGATGCACACGGAGCAAGCGTACTCCAGATGAGCATCTGCTTGCTGGAATCCTGATACCTCCCACCTCAGCAATAATACATCTCCCCCCTCCGTGTGGTTACTAAGCTAAAGGCACAGTCTGAGAATGGGAGCTTCTTGTTTTACCGCAGTGATGGAATTCTGGTTTCAGGCTGAACCACTCTCCCCGTGTAAGCTGCAATTATTTTGCAACAAGGCCCATTTTGGAGAAGGTAAGGGACAGGCCTGTTGCATTAAAACAGTAAGAGATTTAACCTTTATCATTAAGAATTTTGGAAAGCTGAAGGATTACTGAACTTCTTAAGAATAACTAATAAAATTTCTCTTTATTTTTTGTCCTAATGGAACCAAAATCATTATGATCCCAGTGTCTCTCTGCATATCTTTCTCTCAACCTGGATACCTTTCACATCCATGCAGCTGGATTTGATAAAGTATAGAGGTCTCAAGGCAATTAGATTCCTACAAAGTTTTGTGCAGAAAGGGAATGCACAAAGGGCAAAGACTCTAAAAATATTTCTGTATGTATGCCTATCAGGTATGTGTCAGGGAAAGGCAGAAGCATAAAATTATTAAACATCTGGGAATCCACAGAGTCTTCCTTTGTGGATATTGTCCTGAGACTATGAGAAAAACAAAACTCAGTCAGACCTTGCACATTTTTGGGCACTCTGTCAAACAACAAGATGCAAACCAGCGAGAAAACTGAATACATCCCTAGACCAGCCCATCTCATTCCAGCACTTGGCTTAGATAACAGAGTCCTTGTTTTCCTGGGTTTCGACCTTGAACAGTCAGGTTTATCTTACCGGGTTCCGTTTGGCCTTGGCACACCAGCTGTCTGAAAGAATTTCCAAATCCAGTATGCAATGATTCTGTTTGTCCTGGCACATCATACCCTGACCTAACATCTGAATGGGGCAACGTGGGTGAATTGTTTAGAATGCTCTAGTACACTACTGCAAGGGTCACCTGAATTTCCAGCTCCTTTTGAATGTGATGGCACACAAGCTCAGAGAATTAGCAAGCAGGTAGTACTGTACATTGGATTATTGTCTTTATCCTCAGCATTTCTGACTGGCCACTGCTGCTCCAAAATGGAAGTTAGGCTACATAGATTCTTCTGTCTTCATGTGAGAAGTTCTTATGTTCAGGTATTCTGTGTTCTAAATTACTTCCTAGCTCTTCATCAACCTCTAGTTTTAGCAACACTGTCCAGAGTCTGTGTCATAAGCTGTGTCCAGCTCTGTGTTCCCCAACATCAGAAGGACATGAACCTCTTGGAGTGAGTCCAGAGGAAGGTGATAAAGATGATCAAAGGGCTGGACCACCTCTCCTATGGAGACAGGTTGAGAGAGCTGGGGTTGTTCAGCCTGGAGAAGGCTCTGGGGTGACCTCATTGCAAACTTCCAGTGTCTAAAAGGGGGCTTATAAAACAGATGGAGAGCAACTTTTTACATGAGCAGATAGTGATAGGACGGGGGAGAATGTTTTACACTGAAAGAGCAGAGATTTAGATTGGATGTAGGAGGAAATTCTTTACTCAGTGGGTGATATGTCACTGGAACAAGTTGCCCAGAGAAGTTGTGGATGCCCCATCCCTGGAACTGTTCAGGTGTTGGATGGGGACCCTGAGAAACCTATTCTAGTGGTTGGCCTCCCTTCAATACACAATTGATATATGCTTGGAAAAAAATAATGTCACCGCACATGATGATGGAGGTGAGGAGAGAAGCACCTTTCCAGAATGTCACTGTTTTTAAATGACGGAGGCTTTAAGCTAATATTTGTTGCTACCACAAAGAGATTGGGAGTTTCCGTTAATATCTTTCTTCCTTTTAAAATCTGCTTTATACAAACAAGTAGAAGCTTTTAATCAGGCAAAGCAATAAAGCATGGGCAAAGCATGGACAACACTGCAGGACTGCACGGGAAAAGTGAATAGTGCAGCTATTCTGGAATGGTGGTGTCAGCCTGGAATGACTCCCTACTGTGACATTTTTATTCCACAAAATCATTGATTTATTTTGGATGACAGTACACATATACACAATTATTATGAAGAGCTATTCTGGCCAACAACACTAGGCAGGCAAGCATGAAGCATGATTTTCAGAGCCATAGGCAGTTTTACTGCTGTCCAGGTCACTTCAAAATCTGTGGGAAAATCACGGTTTCAACCTCTCAAATCCCACCACAAGCTAGAGCAGTATGAAGTATTTTCATTTATGTTAGCAGAATTTTATTTCAACTTCTTTAAAAACATGAAAGCCCTTCTTAAAACATATTAGTTTTAAATGCAGATTAAAACTGAGAGAATATAAGCTGGAAAACATTCACAGATTTTCCTCTTCATATTTTAACCAGCTAAAGAATTAATAGAACTTCGATAAACTTCCATTAACATTTCATACTGAAAATAAAACTGATTGTGTCTGCGCATGTGTGAAAGAGTGCAGACTTTCAAGATAAGTTAATCTTTCTGACAGTTTTTTAAGCAGGTCTCCGAATAGGCCTAGAACCTTGAACAATTTTCGGCTGCTGAGCCACAAAAATGCAGGAACTTGTGGAATTCAAGATGTCTCTGGGTGGCTTCCAGGGGGTCATAGAGAGATAAGGAATTAAAACCAGCAAATGAAAGTTTGCTGGGCAGATAGCTGCACAGCCATAAGGAACGTTTTGTGAATCTGCAAATAGGGAGGCTGATCTAGACTGTTATCAACAATTAAAGAGGAACCATCTGTGCCTCTACAAGGTCCATGCACAGAAATATCTGGAGAAGTTTGCAAAGTGACTGTTGTGTGTTGGCCTTGAATCCTATCAGTATCAACTAAAATATCAATATCGTTAAAGAGCTTATCACTACTACAGTTATCAGTTTTAGTTGGGACATAACAAAATTTTTTACTGCTTTTTCAGGAAAGTGAACATGTTGGACTTTAACCACTGGGTTGATTCTTTCAAAGTTCTAACACCATATAGACAATGAGTTTTTAAAGCCACATGATTAACTTCAGGGTTGAAGAGATAAAACAAACAAAAAAATACCTGTCATAAAGAACCTATATACTCATGTTGTTATATATATATATATATTTTCTTCTCAGAGGCCACAGATGTATTAATACCAGAATTTCTGTGACTATCAAACAAGTTTCATCTTTTTCATAAGTATTTGTGTTCACTGGTTTAGAAAAAAAGAAATAATGAAAAAAAGTAGTAGTAGATGCAAATGCCACAGCTGGGTATAAACTCTTCTGTACTTGGGTACATATTCAAAGGTGCTAAGCTTTAACTTTAAAACACTAGAATGGTTATATTGTTTCCATTACCTGTGGCACATAACCAAACCTCAGCAGTAAGGTTAAACCTGTGATAGCCAACCAGACATTCCAATACTTTTAGATGCAAAAATGAATTAAAAATAACCTCAAGAAGCTCTTACAAACAAGTAAGAAAAAAAAAGGCTATCAGGAGTATGAAAGTGGATTTTGCACAGGATTAACTTCTTAAAAAGGCTCAGAGTGAAAAGCATATTAATCCTAATGTAGCTAAGAAGTCTGTCTGCTATTGAGCAAATCATTTAAAAAACTCATCTGAGATTTACTGGAGCTAATGACATTAGATTTAAAATACTTAAGTTTATATTAAGATTTATATTGTTTTCTGAATTGGCGTTGTTGATAGTGAAGGAATTTGTTTAAAAAGGAGAGAAACAAACCCTACAATCTTCATGGATGCAAATCCTGTCTGCAACTTACCTTTCACTTGAACTGAATAAACTGCAGAATAATCCAAACTGTATTTGTGCAGTTACTGAAAGTGGGCAGTGGTATCAGAAACACACATCTAGAGACAGAAATAGCTGTCAAGTCATTTAGCTGTGTCATGCAGAGCTCATATACATATATTTACATAAATAGCTTTTTTCATACCGATAAACATTCTTTGAAACTGCTTGTTTGCAGGATAAGAGGAGACCTTGGCCCTTCTGATTCCAAACAATTAAAAAAGCCACTAGACTTTGTTTCCAGTTTCATGCAGCCACGGGAATAGCAATTGCTAATAATCTATTATACTAAAATCTCTCTTGCAGCCACTTTGTGGTATTTACAGGACTTAGATACTGTTTTAAGAAAATTCTTAGCTATTCTGGTTTAAAGAAAATAACCACCATATGAAACAGAAGTCTGTATTTTCGGTTGTTTCCAGACTTGTCAATGTAGCTTTCTCCTCAGTGTAGTTCTTTTTGTAATAAACACTTTGGATTTCTATTTTATGGCAAGTATATTGTTATTCTTAAGTAATTATGTGAAAATTAACAGTAATAAAGGATACTGATAACTGGGAAGCATACCTAAGGAAGTGTACTACTGCCTCAAGCCACGCTAGGCTGAATATTGGCTCTAAATTTCAGAAATTACATTACCAGGGTTAGTATTTTCACAAGATTTGTTATCCATTGATTATCTGGGTAGAGCTGGAAGCCACTAAAAGAGGAGCTAGAAAGAAATGTTATTGCATCTTGTGTAACTCATCAACCTCCACTTATCCCCGTATCTCTCGACATACAGAGCCCTGGAAAAGGCAGTCCCTTTGAAGAAAATTGAGAACTTATGTGCATGGCATACAGAGTGCAGATAAGCTGAAGAATGATATACTACTCTATTCAGAAGGGAAAAAAACCCCAAAACGTTGTAGTACCTAGACAAAGTAAGTTTTCCAAGCACAGATAACATACACCCAGATCTATGATACACCTAAACATGTGTTACAGGTGCAGCAAACACTATGTTTGCAAGATACAGAAGCTCCACAGAAAATTCAGTTTCTAAGTGGTATAGACTAAGTACAAAAAAAAAAAAAGAGAGAGAGAGAGAAAGTGTAGTTGTACGGAAAAGGTGGCATTGCTATCCAAAATGTGTGGGGCTTGTGGTCTTTCAAAGACTTGACACAGCAACAGTGGTGTTAAGCAGGGGGCTGAGCAAATGCTCCCCATCGCATACAGGTTCCACTCTGTTACCAGAGTGACCTGATCAGAGCTCTGGTTCTCCAGCAACACCACCCAGGGTCTAGGTAGCTAACACAGGTATCCTGATGGGATAAGAGCCTGCTTTCTAGGTGTTGTAAATGCTGAGCTAGGCCTTCATGGCTAAGTAGACATCCTTTAGTATATAACAGACTGTTTGATATCAGTTAAAAGAAAGGAAGTGTATGGATGCATCTTTTCTGAGTGACTCGTATGTACAGCAAATTCTGGCTTAACACAAGTGCTCCTTCTGTTATGAATTCCAGTTATTTGTCTCATTCACTAAAGCAAGCTCTTGATTTCCTCCTGTTAGCCAAAACTGACTTGCAAGATAATTCCTTTTATCACAGAATTCCTTAAAGATGTATTTTCACAATCTTTTTTCACAGTAGCAGCCTACAATAAGGAATTGGAGAATGCCAGAATCAATTAGGTTGGAAAAGACCTCTGAGATCATCGAGTTCAACTTTTGAACAACTCTGTGTCAACCAGACCATGGCACTTTCCTTAAACAGCTCCAGGGATGGTGATTGCACCACCTCCCTGGGCAGTCCATTCCAACGTTTAATCACCCTTTCTGTGAAGAAATTCCTCCTACTGTCCAACCTGAATCTCCCCTGGTGAAGTTTGAGACTATGTCCTCTCATCCTGAATGAAGCAATCCACACTGGTATATTTAGTTTTCCAGGTGTGTTACAAGCAACAATAATATACTTGCCAGTTAGCTCAAATATTGTCATTTTCTCCAAGGATAATCTGCTCCAAGTACATGGATAGACCTCATCTCTAGCGATGTTCAAATCTCAGTGATTATCACACAAGAAGGGAAAGCAAGGAAATTTGTCTGTTTTGCTAAGGACACCTGGAAAGTCTGTCATAAATAAAAAATCAAAAAGCAAATTTTGAAGAGAAATATTTGGCTGACACCTTTGAGGGGGGCATATTTAGTAAGCAGCAATACCACTATCTCCTTTCTCCTATCCAGTAGGCCTCAATTACAAAGATGAAAGCACTCAGCACTCTCCTAGACTCCAGTTACATCTCTCCTCTAGCATAGTCTGTGCTCTGATGCTAGAAAAAAAATTACCTTGTGCTCATGTGTGAAAGGCTCAACTTCCTTAAAACTTAAGCTCCAAGGGACACTTTATAGAGATAAGAGATCGTTTCAGAGATACTTACTGGGCTTCTCTCACAGCAGCAGCTCTGTCATTCCACCCACAACTATAAAAAGTGCTGAGACTCGTGTCCTGATCAGTGCTCTGAAAGTAAGGCCAATAAATAGCCCCTAGTATTGGGTTCCTGATGAGGCAAACTGCTGACACACAGCAGCCTGCCTCTCCTCACACTGCTGGGACGCACACAGACGGTGAGGCAAAGTGCTTCCAAATAGCAGCTTTACGCTCATGGACTCCCTGTTTTTCAGAATCTATTTTCCCTCAAGAATAAGTATTTTTTTAAATACTTGCAGCTCTTCCACTTTAAGGAGAGCATCAAGAAAGCTGGTCAGCAATTCACTGTGAGGACAGAGGGGAAGAGAATTTGACTTTTCATGGCAGATTATCACCAGCTATCACACACTTTATGCGCTGGTAGGTATCAGGCTGGAAACATATTTGTGTTATTTTATCACAGAGCTCAAACTCAGTTCCTTAACAATATGGCCACACTGATGTAGCTGCTGAATAGAAGACCATGACTTGGACTGTGCTTGTTAGACTTTTGTACAATTTATACAAGCAATTCAGGATAATAGGAGCAAAAACCTGCTTTCTGTACAGCTACTTGGTATTAGCTGCATCTATGCTTACAGAAGAGAAAGCTGGCAGAGCAGTAAAAGCATATCCCTGTATATTATTCATGCACATTTATCTGTCAGCAGATCCAGTCAAAATCCTCTTGATAACAACTTTCAATATTGATTAAAATAGTGTGCATGTTTTACCATAACTGGAGACAGTATTTTATGCATTCCATAAGAAACACTTGATAACTTACCAGTGATCTAGACAAGTTTATTAAAAAGACAGAGCAAAATTTTGGCTTCCTTGAAGTTCCTTTATGAGCATCATAGGAATTTTACTTCTAAACTGTAACTGCCAAGGTGCTGCAACTCTATATTGACAAGTGTCATAATTCAAATTCACTAGACTGTATTTATTTGGTGTGCTAAAGGAGACTAATGGTTAAAGTACTCACGTCTCTTTGTGGCTGAGGGAAAGCATCAGAGCTCTATACTTCACAGATTTCTGGGAAGCTAATAAGATGTGTGGTTGAGGCTGTAAGCCAAGAAGTGGGCAAATGGCAGCAGAAAATCATTTCAAGTTACTTCAGGATCTTTGCTGAGTCATATCAGTTTCAGTGTCTGTGTGAGCAAGTCTGTGTGGATTCCACATCACACTCAAAGCTACCAGAAAAGATTTTTTGCCTGCCTTTAATATTTTTATAGCTAATTTTCAATATCTGCCTGAAAAAACACCACAACATTGAAAAATGCAGACTCAGATGGTGTGTTTGAATGTCTCATACAGCCATGATTTGATAGATCCAAATCCAATTGCCTTGCACCATTACTGAATAGCAGCGTTCTCCTAACAGTCTATCTGGTAGATGGTGAAATTGTCATCAATACAGACAGAACTACTGTAGTATAAAATGTCTACTAATTCCTTTCCAATTTTTGATGTAGCAGCTGATGAGTTCTGTTATTCTCATCTATGCCTCACATCTTTTAGGCCCAGAGAGTGGCTCAAGGCACTTCCCTTCTACAAGGTGGGTGGGCAGAGTACAAACTGATTTATTTATCAGACGAAGCACTGAGAGGCACTTTCATACAGAAGAATGATTTCTGGATCTCATTTGTCCTCCCTGCTGTCTTCGCTGCTCTATGAAAGGAAAAGAGACCATGCCTACCAAGCAACAAATTATAATAACCACGCTCAGCTCAACAGTGTTTTATCATGGATTTGGTTGATAGGTTTGGTCAAAAGGTCAAATTATTCCCATGGAGAACAAAGGTGGCAGCTCTGTATCATCTGTAACAGAAACAGACACAATTCTCACCTTAGTTTTCCCTGCTTCCTGTGGGCCAGCATTGCCCCAGACTTATCTCTAGGTAGCTCTCACCTGTACTCACCTTAACCAGACAAACTTTTCCATGGTGTGAAATGGAAAGGGATAAGCCGTGACTTCGCTGGCACATCAAAGCAGACCTGCAATCCACCTTTTTTGCTGCAACCCTTTCAATAAATTCCAGTTTCTGCTGTTAATGGATGGACAGAATCAGCTCTGTCATTATTATGACAGAGATGTGTTATGTGGTCATTTACAATTTCCGTTCTGTTGGACTTTTTATTTTACTGTGAGTTTTTCTTTTAAAAACAGTATATTGAAAGTTTATGCTTGGAATATAAACCACTTTATGGAATCATAATTTTAACAGACCTCCAAAATAAAGTTTTGCTGATGGAAAAGAGCAAGTTTATCAGGGAGAAATAAACATATGCTTGTGCTCACTGCTACCATTTGTACTGTCAGAGAGCTTCCTGTATCCCTAGATCATAAAGACTTAGAACAATATAGCCTAGGAGTTAGTGGTAAAAAGATTCACCGTGTCATCCTACTTACTACAACCGTGTGCTTTGTTCAGTCTAGAGGCTTCTTCCATTTCACTCAGAATATCGCGTGAACTAAAATAACTCAGAGTCAAGAAAAAAATACTAGACTGTATGCTGCAGTTTATCCCATCTGTTTCTAATTTAATCACACTAATTAGCTGAGCTATCATAAATACATTCTCCTTCTGTCATCGCTGTTCACATTCTCCGTATTTATCTGCAGATGCCAGGACCACTTATTTGTTCCTGCTACACGGTAAACATTGTCGTGTCAGGAGTCCTGCTGTGATAAAACTTCCCTAATAAACAGCCACCCTCAGGGAAAAAACCAGTGCCCAGCTCAGTAACAAGTGGTAACAGGCTATCAGGTGGTGACAAACACTCCAAGATTTTACATCTAACAGCTTGTCACACTTCAGCAGTTCAAAGTAAAGATTTTCAGGAGCCCAGGACTAATCTTAACTATTTTTAAAAATCTTCATTAGCATATTAACTGCGCGGTTTAACTCCGTGTTATCTATTATGTGTAGGGAAATAGCAAATGTAAGAGGGAATGTGATTACATATGGTACTATTTTGCAGCCAGGTAGAGAGGAACAGTGCCCCTGAACTCCTGGGATCACAGACAGGAGCTGCAGCCAGTCAAGAAAAAAAAAAAAAGGAAGAACAAGAGTACTCTTAAAAATTTGACAGTTTTTAAAAATATTTGGGAGTTTGTTTAAAATCACAATTCAGTGCCATTCAGTTTCAACACAACAACATCTCTTAAACATATGATTTGTTTGGACACAGCAGTCACGAAATTTAGCTTGAGAAACTTTGCAGGAAAACATTTAATTTCTATTTCCTGTTTCTCTGTTGATATTTCATAAACTATAATCAGATTGTGCTTTTTAAAGATGCCTGTTGTTATAAACAGATAAATAATAATTTAAATCAAATGTTCAATGTTGGATTTCGAGGTTTTATGCAATCCAACTGTAATCCAGGTCATAGATTTAGAAGATACAGTTTTCTTACAAAGAAGTAGATTGTGCCTAATTCAGAAGAGTTTTACACAGAACTGTATTCTCAGATGGATAAAGATGTGTAAATTCCTCAGAATCAAAGGGAACTGATACCCAGGAGGGCAAAGCAGACAAAACAGCCCATCAGCAACTCAGCCACATGAAAGAGCACAAAGAAACTCCAAAGCCACCCACGCAGCTGCCTGAGGAGTCTGTCAAGGAATGAGAGGCTCTTGTTCAGCTCACGTTGCTGCTGGAAATGTGTTTGGAGAGCTTGGCAATACATCTGTATCTTACAAGTGCCACACAAAGATGAGAAAAATGAAATCAGATTGAATTATGTGCTGCAGTACACTGGTGGTGTCACATCTCAGCTAACTAGAATGTAATTTAATTTACAAGATAATGGAATGATCTCCTGCATTTGTTACTTCCAGAGGGGCAGCTGACAAACATCCACAGTGTAAGTACAAACTTAACTAGACAGTCACCTAAAAGGTAAAGAAGATAGGATCCTTTTTCTACTGCATTAAACTGTATTTATTTTTTAATAATATCTGTTCTAGATACCTAGAAATCCTCCATTTCCGAGAAATGAGTACCAGGCCTTGAATATCAGAGATCTATAAAACCGGAATAGGAATGGTGAAGAATCAATCCCTTTTTTTCTGCATCCTTCAGAAACTACCTGTACTTACTGGTAAAGTAACAGATTAACAAGCTATTGTATCACTTGCTATTGCTTTCTACTTCTTTGGTTTATATAAAACTGACAGAAATGCCCCATCTTACTGTCTTTCCACCTACAAACCTGCAGATATCCCTTCTCAACATTCTGCTTTCCTCAGTAAGGAAGAAAGAGAGATGACAAGAGACTTAAATTTTCAAAATATTTGTCAATAAGCATTCCAAACAACACATCTTAAATTTTGTTCTCTACTACAGCAACATAGCTAGCTGCACTGAAATATGAAGAGAGTTTTTGATGAGAAAACACTTACTTCAAAAAAATTATTTTGGACACCTTCAGTTTGCTGCAGGGAGTAGAAGGCAGAATGAGGCAAAACCTGGAACACGGAAGGCGTTTGTCTTCAACACTCGTTAAATGCTTCCTTGTTTTGTCCACGTTGTCAATCTGTAGTAAAATGAACAGGATCTTAAATACACACGGTGAAGAACTGTGAACTCCTTATTCAGTCTCTGTTTAATCTTCCACAACACTTTTTGTTTAAATCTGTGAGTGACTCATAGCAGCGGCTTCAGCCAAGCTTAGCACAGACGGACTTTGTGCGTGCCCACACAAATACTGATGAGTCTATTCCCACTGTTGGCTTGAAGGATTCCCACTATCACTATCTTGAGCTTTTTTAAGGAGAGATTATTCTTCACATAGGCCTCTGCCAAAGTGGTGTCTCATATTCTGGTGTTGGGAGTAGTTGGAGACAAAAGTCTCTACATGTTCATTTTAATTTATGACCTAATATTGCAAATTACTTTTTACATTAACTCAAATGAAATATTTGTCCTGTGAATTATGCTTTTATAGTCCCCTGCATAATATTCTTTTATTTACAGTGTCTTTAAAAACAAATTTATGTTGCAACAAAAAAATTCTCAAAATAAGAATCTATTCACATGCCATTGCTCATTGTTCCACACAGTTAGGAGACTTCTGTGACTTCCCTCCTCATTAGACCTGTGCTCCAGACCCTTCCTCAGCTCTACTGCCCTTCTCTGGGCTTGCTCCAGCACCTCAGTGACTTTCTTTAGTGAGGGCCCAGAAGGGGACACAGCACTCCAGGTGCAGCCTCACCAGGGCCCAGTACAGGAGGACAATCACTGCCCTGGTCCCGCTGGCCACACTGTTGCTGATCCAGGCCAGGATGCCATTGGCCTTCTCGGCCACCCGGGCACTGCTGGCTCATGGTCAGGGTCTGTTGAGCACCCACAGGTCCTTTTTTGCCAGGAAGCTTTCCAGCCTGTATCTTAGAAAGCCCAAGTGATCATTATATGATACAGAAAGGGTTCTACTCTGCCTCACTTTTTTTGTGATGGATTCTTCTCTTCCAGTGACACAGCTTTAAGCCACATCCATTTTGTCATCTGGCCTGTTTCCTGGTGCTCTAATGCCTGTGTCAAGCCTGAGGAAGGCTGTGGAAATGCACACCTTGGGGCAGAGTAGGACCTTTCCTTTTGGCACTACCCCTGAGTTTAGGTTAGTGCAAGTGATCCCAGCACCACACTTGAGGATTCTGGTGGCCTATTATTACGTGCACCAGCAGTGTAACAGGGTTTAGTTGTGCCTGAAGTTTCGCAGCAGTTCAGCAGAGTGCTCTGAAACACTCTTGTATATTTAAAGGTCTAAGAGCCAGCCAGTTCTTAATCCTGCCCTTTAAGTCTTTAAATATGCAAGACTGTGTCATATACTGAGGCACCATGGGAAAACATACACAGTTTAGGATTAGGATAGGGTTGAATTAATGAAATTTGACATCAAAATTGAGATGGGGAGTTGACAATATTAGAATATCACCCTAATAGCTTTTACATTAGTTTTGATGCAAACCCTGTGCATATTTTACTGGCTTTCTTGCATTGAATTGTATCTGAGAACAGGATACTTCTTGCTCAAGATCTGCCTCACAGCGAAAAGCAGACTTGGTGAGCTTATATTCAGGGAATGAATTGAAGTCAGGTGTTTTCCTGAAGAAAGTTGGTGGAGACAGCGCTGATTTCAAGTCACACATTTCAGGACTTTTTCTTGGCATTTATGCAGGTAGACTAGGGCTTTCCTTGTCTGTAAGAAGATTACTGCTACCTATAGTGGACTTGGAGAGCTGAAGATTTTCCTGTGTTTAGATGGAAGAGCTAAGGTAGATAAATTCTGATTGGTAAACCTTAATTTCTGGTCCTCACTTCACCTTTTTTTTAAAGAAGGCATTTGTTTCTCAGACTTCACATAGGACTACTATAATTTTCTCTGTATTTACAAAATCTCATTTTTTTAATCCAAGCCATCCTAGTTAACCTTTAATTACAATTCTGACTTAAAAATCCTGCCCTTTGATTTCATAACCAAATTAGGCTGATCTAATCCTTTTTTGTGCACAGCTGGAAGACTCCACATGTACCAAGAGATGCATTTTACGATTGACCAGGTAATTAAGATCTTTGAGTGTATGGTGTCAATAGGTCAGCCTAGACCTCAGGGCAGCAAATATGACTCATTTCTCTTCTGATTATATCATACTTTTTCCTATTTTCAGATCTATTTCTACAGCAATCTCATTGACAAATTGATTAAAATTTGGGGGAACTTGGCATTACATAAGTAAGTTTAAATAGTACATAATGTACCATAATTTACAGGCAGAGACAGTCAGAGAAGTATCTGGAAAATCTGCTTAGTTCCTCCCATTTATCGTAATCTATAATACAGTGCCAACTTGTAAAATGAGAGGTGGCAGATACTGCTGCCCAGGGATGGAAATATTTCTTCTGTTCATATTCCGGTATAATCCATCAATCACTAGGATAGAACCACGATTTAGATGCCTTTCACTGCCAGCTACGTTCGATGATGGTAACCAAAGTGGTTAATAATTATCCAATTCCTTTCCTAGATGTTTTTTGAAATAAATTATCTTACACATACTTAAATCTATCCATTTATCTAAACTTTTGATGAAATTTGGCAGCTTCCACAGTCAAGCATCCTTCAAGCTTCTGAGAAGGCTGGAAGAAGTTCACAATACTGTTTGCTGCTAATGCTGTAACACTAAATAAGTTTTGGGTTTCACATCAGCCGTGATGTCTCATCAGAACAACGGGGCCTAGTGAATGAAGAAAGAAGTCCTTTCAAATAATATTTGGGTTCACATGATCCGAATGGCTACCAGATGGGGCTCTGAGCTGCTTGGGGATCTGCCTGGGGGGGTGGGAGTTGCCCATGCACGGTGCAGAAGGATGAATGGGCTCTCTGTGTCCCCAGAGCCCTGAGTGGGAAATCCAGCTGATTACATCTGGTGAGAGCCCCGAGGTGGGCCACTGGAGTAGACATCAATAGGGAATCCATGGGCAGAGGGGCTGACAGTGCTTCCTAAGCTGTCAAGTTGTTCCTTAGCTGTCCCTTTTACATGATTTATTAATTCTCTGGCATTAGGCAGCAAGCTTCGCAGCTGGAGAGAGAACATATTCAGGAGGTGTATGGATTTTAGTGCTGTTAGCTTCAAAAATCCCTTCTCAGCCAGAAGTAGAGAGTTAAACAAAGGGAATGTGAAATTTAAAAAATGACTGAAATGTATATATTTAAGCTTCCATTACCAGAATATATCATATAAATAGAAAAGCACACCAGATTACTTGTCTGTAACACAGGGAATTTTAACAATAGTTACAATATTTGTATTTTTGGTGTATCAGGTTTAGCTGTATATCATACAGCTAATTTTCTGATACGTGAAACATTTGTTCTCACAGATGGCAAATAGATGTTTACCTGTAGTGAACTTAAGAATCAAACACAAATTTATAAATTAGGCTAAATAAAATCTATAAAACTTCCCCTCTAGAATTCATACATTAGTCATGAATCTAAAAGCACTTGAAAAAGTAGAACTCAAAGCAATATTCCCTCACAGCTTTTGTGTGTGAAACCAGCTGTTCTAATAAACTACTTAATTTGGAAATTAAATCTACTTCTATACTATTGCACAATTTGAAAAAAATTACTGAAATTAAAAATGTGATAATTTTTAGCTTGTAGAACGATATGCAGTGGGTTGTTTGGTTGCTGTGAAATATCTCATGAAGTGTTTGCTATTTTGCTTCTTAGAATGTATGTTCTTGTATATTCATAATAGTGGCATGGGGTCAGGAAGTCCATATTGTACAGAGAAAACATGGTGGGATGATTTGCAATGATTCTTAGGTGCCCTAGAGAGATTGTTGAGAAAACTGTGTTTCTCTTTCTGACGACTTTTAATTTCCCTATGGTGAATACCGTTGCATGATTGAGCTGGACACTGTATCCCTTGTGTCCTAGCCCAGTGGATTCCAGGTGGGTAAGCAGGACACAGCTGGTTCCACACCAGGAAAAGAGACACCTTGTAGCACTCTGTGACTGAAATGGAAGATGAATAGGGAAAATCTGGCCTGGGTAACTGTATTCCATTGAGCTGAACCGCACTTCTCTCGTAGCTGTCCCACGTTTTGCTTTGCTCTGCACCGATAACCAGTAACCATGATTAAGGCCAGAAGTAGCTGCCTTTTAACATTAACGGTGAAGACACTTCATGTGTAAGTACTGATTTATCCTGAGTACTGTGAGCACTGAAACATGAACACAAAAGTGTCTGACTCTTGTGGTATGTCGAACCCAACTGAAACAAGAAAGCACTTAAGTCATGCAAGATGTTGAGGTTTTCAATCTGATTTCAAATGAAGCCATTTAGATTTACTTCAGAAACTAATTTAATCTGGATTCTTACTGAGAAAAAAAAGAAAAAGCTGAACTCATAATTTTTATGCGTGAAAGAACTTCTTCTCTTTTTATAGCAAGACCAGAATTCCAATGACTTATCTGCTTATTTGGACTGTCTTTTACTATACAGCATAAGAGGCAGTAAGCAATCTTCCAAACAGATTACTCCAGGTTGCACGTCAGATACTTCAATGTCAGATGCTCCTAAGGAAGCACGTTCTCATCACATGGTTCTTGCAAGTCATTCACCAGTTCATTAAGCATTGACTCAAAAATTTCAGATGAAGAAGGAAAAAAAATCCCTTTCAAGGATTGCTGCAGACAATTCAGCTTTGAGAGAGGAAGTGAGGCATGGTAGTAAATGCTGAAGCTGGAGTGAAGGGTACAAAAGCAGCCTGACCAGCATCTCTGAACACTCTACTTCTGCCCTTTTACTGTTTTCTTTACAGAAAAGAGTTTTATTTCTATTTTGCATTCAATTCACTCTTCTTGGATCTGATTTTTTTAGTGGAACTAAGAAAATCTACAAAACAACTGCTTTTTGTAAAAGATGTGGAAACACTGTCCCTTTTCAACAAAGAGGTTTTATGTGTTTTTCTTACCTGCTGCAGTATGGGAAAACAAACTTCCATTCACTTTGTGCAAACTGTAATCATCTGTACTCTTGTTTTACTGTGCCCATTGCTGCAATTATAGAAATTTCACATTCTCTGAAGAAATATATTGTAGTTAAAAAATACACATATATACATATATACTTCTGAATATGTTGCAGGCTGAGAGAGAGGAAAATTACTGACTTGTCAGTGTAGGGGCTGATGCTTTTCACTTGGTGTTGCACTGCACAGAATAAAACTGACCTGTTCTAGAATTTAAAGAAATATGTCTACACAGGCAAAGACTAGACATAAACACTGAGGAATAAAACACTTGGACAACTGAAATTAATAGGAGAAACCAGATATATTTTCCTCCATTCTATCTCATACTATGGAATGGAAATGTTTATTTTGTTGGCTGATGTTTATCCACTAAAAATAGCAACAGACAGAAATTTTATAAGATGTGATATATTTGTAGGAAGGTTGAGAGTGAGCTGAATAAATCAATGACTAATACAGTGATGAGGGACATAACGGCTTATTTCTACCCATACTTGACATCATGCATTAATTTTGTAGAATTATTCAGGTCTTGAAACAGGGCAGAGGAACAATCTTGATGCCTCTCAAAGGAAATGGTGAGGAGACAGCTAGGAAAAAGAGAGCTAGTAGAAACAGAACATAAAAAGTGTTTATGAAACGTGTCATGGCAAGCATTGTAGGCTCCAATTAGTAAATCTAGAAGAAACATCCATATCCCAAAAATTAAAGTTTAAAATGTTTTGTGACAGAAGTAATAGACGAAAGATGTCCAGTTAAGCATAAGAGAGGAAGACATAATGTCACTGCACTGCAATGAGTCCAGTTCAAAGTTTAGTAAGCAAATAAGAATTTCTACACATAGGATCACAGAATCACAGAATTGATAATGCTGAAAAAGACCTCTAAGATCATCGAATCCCACTGTTAAGCCAGTACTGCCTAGTCCATCACTAAACCATGTCCCTAAGTGGCACAACCATATGTTTTTTGAACGCTTCCAGGGACATTTCCACTACTTCCCTGGGCAGCCTGTCCCACTGCCTGGAACCACTCCCATCACCCTTTTGGGGAAGAAATTTTTCCTAATGTCCAATCTCAACCTCCTCTGGCACACCTTGAAGCTGTTTCCTCTTGTCCAGTCGCTTATTACTTGGGAGAAGAGGCCAACCCCCACCTGGCTCCAAACTCCTCTCAGGCACTTGTAGAGAGTGAAAAGGTCATCCCTGAGCCTCCTTTTCTCCAGGCTAGACACCTCCAGCTCCCTCAGCTGCTTCTCATCAGACCTGTGCTCCAGTCCCTTCCCCAGCTCCATTGCCCTTCTCAGGACTTGCTCCAGCCCCTCAAAGTCTTCATTACAGTGAGTGGCCCAGCTTCCACTAATGCCAGTTGTTGGTGCTTCATTCCCACCGATAACCACAGGGATAGATGACAGGCAGTCTTCAAGGAGCTGTGGTACCTCCTAGGCTGAATCCAAACTGGGAACTTCTCTGTTAGCAGAGTCCAGCTGGGCAAGTCCCGAGGCTGTGCAGACCTCAGCACAAATGTGACAAGGTGCTCCAGCTTCCAGCAGGAGTCGTCTGGGAAGAACTCTCCACAGAGCTGCATATCTGGGCCACAGATCAGACCAGCAACTCACCCACTTCACCTTCACACACAGAGACAGCACTGGGTCATTCTGTGAGTGGACTTGAGGAGTTGAGGAGGAGTTGAGGTGGGCTGGGAGCTGGCTCAGTTATTGTGAGAATGGGGACATCTGTGTCAGCTATTGTGAGAATGGGGACATCTGTGTCAGCGTGGGGGAGCCTGAGGGGGCCACCACTACCCCTGGAGGTAAACTTCTCAAATCTGAAATGGTGTAACTACTGCTTACACAAGGGTATGCCTGTGTACATGGGAGCACACGTATATAAGTCAAGTTTGGGATTTGTGATGACAGGTGGTTTAGCTAAGAGGGAAGATCCCAGTGTTAGGACCATATTTGGAAGAGGGATGGTTTTCATGTTTCCTTTGCAATCCTTGATATGTTTTTAGTTCAAACATTTTTATGAAAATTGACTTCTCTAACTGATTTTACGAGTACAGGGACAAAACACTCAAAAACTTTATTCCTACTTAAATGAGAAATTTACAGTTATCCGTATAAACACTGCTCCCACAGGCACACACTGCCACCAGAAAAGGGAATCTGGTCTGTTATGTTCAGGTCCTAGTACTGCACTCAGCAAAACACATAGAAACATGTGTCATTTTAAGCACATGCTTAACCCTTTCCTGAATCAGAGACTAAAATGTTCCCAGTACTCCTTCCAGCCCAGTACAATTATTGGATTAGGTGCATGGAGAGAACAGCATAAGGGAATGTGCCTATTCTATGGGACAGACTATTTATTTTAGACTTTCTACACACACTATATTCTTCCTTGTCCATTCCTGCCTCATTAATATTAATAAAAGCTTGTGTATTCAAGATATTTGTAATACTGAATTACATTACTCAGTGGCTCTAATTATGTTATTTCTTGAGTTCCAAATTGACTCCCAGCCGTACTCATATTACCAGGTATAAATAAGAATATGATTCATCATTTACAGAAAGCACATTACATAAGTCAGTTACACAGTTGCACAACTGAGCACACAGACTGTCTGCGCTGAAGGGACAAATAGGAAGAGGAATGGAAATAGAGAAGATTTTCTATCCTTAGTTTGAAATCAAACTTAGACTGCTATACTAATCATGTGAGCTCTGGCTGAAATAAGAACAGAAAACATTCATCACATGTTTTAGATGTTTCAAACTAATAATAGTCTGGGACTGGTTTTCAAAGAAAGGCATAGCTGTGCTTAGGAAGTGTGTGAATCCCAAGTACAACTGCTGCGAATAAAAGCTTTGTTTCTTTGATTCTGTCGGATTCCTCATGAGAAAAATTTGCTCCATATGTAGCACATATAATGGTTTTGCAATTCTAATGAGAAGTGTTAGCTACAGGAGGATTTTACAGCATCCAAACTCTGCTACATTCAGCAGTGTGCTGTGGCCTACAGATGTGGCTCCAATAATAGTAAGTGAGCTCATCCTTAGTGTGGAAGATTATTCATTAGGGAGAGAATAATGTAAGTGATATGATCATTACATCACCTTTTCCTGTACATTATTCTCACTACAGCTGACAGGGACAGCATTTCTCAGTCTAAAGTTACATTATTTTCAAATTTTGCAGAGTCTAGATAAAAGTGGTGTCTGAAAGTATATGTAAGGATTTATTTGATAGTAAAGAAGGGCTAGTGCTGCAGGGTTGAATTGCTTGTTCATATTCCTCTTTTCTTCATACAAAATAGTTATTCCACACTGTTACATCTCATATCTATCAACACTAACTATTTTAATTTGTAAAGGATTTTTAGAAATTTTTTGAGAAAAAGGTTTTTAAATCTATATAATCACAGAATCACAGAATGAGGGCTTTTAGTTGAAATAAAGGGCCAATCTGATTAGTGTGTGAAAGAAGCCTTAATATTAAACTCAAAATTGCCAGAAATTATGATCTCAGGGAAAATTATGTTCAGATTACAGCAATAACATATTTTGATGAGGATGCAGTCAGTGAAGAAATATGAAAAGATTTCTTAGCTTTTTCTGTGCTTTTGATAATAATGGTTTACATAGGTATAATCAAAGATGAGGAGAAAACCATATTCATTATGATTGAGATGGAATTTATCACGATAGTGTGTTTACTGATACTACTGCATAAAGAAGGGTAAGAAGGTAAATCAAGAGCAGAAGCCTTCCTAATTTTGAAATTATGTGTATTTTGGTCTTATTTTTCCAAATCAGACTGTTGTTCAACAAAGTTCTCAGCAGCTGCCAACAGAATGAAAATTACTATCAAAAGTTTGTAAAAGCTTTAGCCTAGCCTATATCAGTACAGATATACACCTTTGTATGTCATGGCCTAGTTTTTCAGGTTCCCACTAAATAAGGACATTGTGAGGACTTAGAATGCTCCTGTGCAAATCTTACTGAGCATTTCTAGAACTGAACTGATGTAGCAAAAAAATACCAGTTTCAAAATGCAAACAGTCATCCTATTTGTGCAGCAGACATACTTCAGACAACTAATAAAGTTTTAAAAACAAACTCATTCTCCAATTTAGTGTATTTGATTGAATACTGAGGTGAGAAACAGGAACAGACTTTTCATTCAGTTCCGCTGCTTCCCCTGGTGAGGACCTCTTTGCATAACCACTTGCCCCTGTCAGTGTTCATACAACAGAAACACGTTGTTGGCTTAAACACAGGAGAGTGCAACTGATCCAAGTATCTTGCGTAAGGAAACCAGCACAAAATATTTACCCTGGTTTTGGCTTCTTTGCTATGGTATCTACCTCGTGCACTTGTTGCATTCACAAGGATTTCCTGCTGTTGTGTGCACCAAGCCGGTTTACTGCAGGTGTTTCTGCTTCTGTACTGTATTGTTTTTCCTGTCCAAACAGTTACCAAGCAATGCAGCATCAGTCACCATGCAGAGTAAGTGCTACAACACCAATAGACAAGCCTCCCAAATGCAATGTAATTAAATTCCTGAAACCTGCTCACAGAGAGAAAATTCTCATTCCTCTCATTCCCAGATGTGAATGGAACAGAAAATGTTTTCTCTTTTTTTAAACTTGGGTATTTCTATAGAACCATACTTGATAACTATGATTTATAAGTTGTCTTTAAACGGAAGATTTTCCTGATACAAAGCATTTCAAGATTATTACAGTGTACTACCAGTGAGAGTCTGACTGCAAAGGTCTCACTTTCATAGAAAAAGGGAACAAAATAGCAGTAGGTATTATCTATCTAATCAGAACACTTTGCCATCACCTCTCAGAAGACCTGTTAGATATGCACCCCTATATAAAAAATGACTGTTTGGAAAATATTTGCTATGAGCAGGGGCAGGAGCTTCTGGATGCCACTGCTGCTATGTCATGAGCAGAGTGGTTGGTGGCTGAGGGCTGCTGTGGTATGGGAAGGTTCACCCAGAGCAAGAGTTATGTTTTGCCAGCTTACAAACTCGTGTGGGAACACGAGGTGACTTTTCTTGGAAAACTTTGTGATGTAGATGAGGCCTGAGGAAATGAGGCTCTCTGGTTCCAAGGCCACTTCTCTCATGGGCAGAGCTAAGTGCTTCCAGCCCCCTTTCCTCATCCCTAATCACTTCCACGCCTGTGCCCTGTTTGTTCTACTGCGATTGTCTGTGGAGCTGAATAATAAACCAGAGCAGAGAGGCTGATCCAACTTTAAAAGCTCTCCTCCGCCCCTCCCCTTTTTTTTTTTTATTTTTGAGGACATGCTGTTGGGAGAAACATCTACAGAATCAAGACCTGAAAAGCTAGGAACCAGATCCTTACAACACCACTAAGAAGCCCAAAGGAAATGAGATACCTAATTAAATCTGTGAATCTGACCTTATATGACTGGTTTAGAATTGTGAGAATCCAGCTCTTTGAATTCCGGCAGGTTCTTCAGATTCTTCCCTGAGACCCTAAAACTCAGTTAATCTTCTTTTTCATTTAGTTCATAACTGGTATTTTAATCTGTTGTTTTCTAGATGCTGAAGTTACATTTCACAAAAACTTCACTAATTCAATTTCAGTGGATGCTGAAAAATGTATTAAAAATGTTGACTTAAGTCCTAGCTGAGGGATATGCAAATGCAACTGTATTCCAAAGATATTTGCATTAAAGATCTAATTGAATTAACTGTTCACACAGCTTCTACAGTCAGCTTGTCATGGCCTCCTTTCAAGCTTGACTACATCCATTTTTGATAGAGAGATTTAAAAGGTTTTTTCCCTTCCCCTGGGATTAAAGATAGGGATGAGCACTAATTAGCCACCTGCACCCACAGCACAGTGCTACAGCATGTTTACCTTACAGAATCTGCTGCACCCCTAGGGAAAAATCAGTGTGGTGGGTTTTTCCTCTTAAACATTTCAAGTTCAGTTTTTCCAAAAGAGGTTTAACAGTTTGTGCAGTTATTAGCATTACTAGGAGGAGCAGGAGTCCATTACTCACACTGCTACCTCGATTCCGTAGAAGAAATAATAAATACTGGGTTTTTTTCTTATATTTTTAATTTTTCTTGTTCATCCAGCGAGTCACACATTTGGTGTTAGCTGCAGCACTTTGCTGTCCATAACATATAAAACGAGACTTTGAAAATAAAAGTAACATTTAGCAATCACAAGAGCTTTACTCATGTTAGCATGATGTAGAATCCACTAAACAGGCAATTAAAATACAAGAAAAAAAACAGAAATAAATAAAAGAAACTTCTTCATAAATCCTTTAATGTAGTGATGCTTAAATAGTTTTTTTATTGGTTTCTTATTGAATGAAGCACTACTTAGGACTACGAGCTGAAAGAGTTGCAATTTAAACTACAGTCTGATTCTTTTTTGTTATTTTTCCTTACCTTGGCATTTTCTGACTAAGAATGGTAAAAAAGTGTTCTGCTTTGTTTGTCTTTTATAAGTTCTGACTCAGTGGCAGGCAAGTACTACTTATGGGCCTGATGTAAAGCCTAGTGAAGTCAACTGGAATGTTTCCAATGACTTAATTAGACTTTGGATTGGGTCTGAAGTGCAGCAATTTGCTCAACTCTGGAGCATAAATTACAGACATAAAAAACAAATTATTTGTGTGTTGCAAGATTACTGACAGCAAAATGTATGATGTCAGAAAAATAATAGGCAGAGATAGCCTGCATAAGTTGGAAAAGCTTAAAATACAGCCAGAGATAGGGAAATACTCTTTGGCAGGAATAGAGACAGTCTCAGTTCCAGTGCCAGTGGAGGAAAGTTGAGTAATTTGACAGACAATTACGTGATTAATCAAGCAGGAGAAGACACTATCTGTCTCCCTCAGTCACCACTCTGCTGCCTGAGCATTGGACTAATATCTGGATGAGATGATGATCTGCAGGTCAGCAGGAAGGGCTCTGAGTCTGTAACCCCTGGAAACCCCTTTGGAAATGTTAAAAATTCCAGTGGTCAAGGCTCAGAGCAGAAGTGAACAGTGCCAGCCGAACACATCAGCTGAGTTTGTTGCTAGAGTAAATTAGATAATGTTGAAGAGAACAGAATGTGAATGTTACTTAACAAGAAGTCAAGCAATCTCCACCTGAAACATAACATTTTGTTGTACAGAAATATCTCCCAATTATTGTTCTTCTGCAGTTCCATACTGCGTGTCTTGGTGAGTTAGGAGTGATACAATGAGCTAGGTAGGTACTTGTTTCAGTCAAAACTTACTTAATTTCCCCTTGTTTGAAAACCTTGGGGTGCCAACATCTTACTTGAGCGGCCCCAGAGAAACTAATGAAAACATTTGTTACAAAGGGGTTATTTGGTTGAACCACCTGTTCTCTGGTGAGTATTTTATTTCAGCACACAAGAACTCAATCAGTGAAGAGTAATTCTACATTAGAAAAAGATTTATTATTTTGGAGTAAACCGATTTTTTGTTCTGGAAAAGCCTACCCAAGCAAGAATTGTTTTCTTGGAATAGTTGATTATGCAACAGCTTTGTCAATCCATCTTGGAGTATATATCTTTAGCTTCCCCTTATCAGCAAATCAAGAAAGATTTTTATTTAGAGAAGTATTTACATAAAACAGTTTGTATTTTAAGAAAGTTAAAAGAAATATGAAGAAATGTGGGTAAAATACCTTTACATCAGTAGCTAATACTACACTGTAAGCCACATAACTGAAAGACACATATTTTGTTTAAAAAGTTGGTATGCAAAATAGAATGGTATTTTTAAAAAGACACAGAAATGTGAGCTCGACTTTAAATTGAGGTGTATATTTTCAGTTAATGGGTTTTGTCTTACATAAATTTATGTGAACAATTTATTTATGCAGCAGCATTTCCTCATTTGTTTTTAAGTAATGTTTTGCTATTAGAAGTCATCTCCCTCTCCCAAAAGCAAACAGCCCCCCTTTCTATTCAACTTTCTCCATATTTTGTCTCCATTTGTTTTCACCATTTGTTTTCAGAGTTGAAAGCAGAGGATGGACAGAGAAATTGGACAGACAAATGGAAAATAAAAGTCAAGGTTTTGGTTTTTTTTCCTGTTATTACACCAGACGACACGGTAACAAACACAGATAAGGTACTGAACAAACAAACCTTTCCTCAGATCACACCTGTGCCTTAAAGTATGGTCATTTTTTACCACTCTATCAGTCTAATAACAGATTCTCCTCACAAACATTTCCTCACTTACTGCCTCAAATTGTCATGGTCATCATAACACTTTCCAAATATTCTGGAACAGAAAGAATGGGAAAGGGAAAAGCATAGAGAAAAGAAAGCCTTTGAATAATAGTTGGAAAGAAAAATTTTGAGTAAATTGAGTAACTGGAAATACTTGTCTTTTAAAAATCATTATACAAGAAAAGATGCTTTTCTCAAAGAATGCTTCCCCTTTGTTTTCATACTGGCAGAAACTGTTGTCTTTTTCTTAAACAGCATCTGTTTTCTGCTGGGCAGATCAATACAACATCACCTCACACGCTCCTGCTTTGGTCCAGTAAAACTCCAGTGCTCAGCTTTTCCTATGTATACTCTGTGTGAATTAATGTCAACAGATAATAAATTATTTGATGCAAAAAACTTTGTTTAACATTATTAAAACAATTTTGGTAGCATTCCCAGGCAGGGTTTTTCTAGTAATTTTCCCACATAAGAATGGCAATTAGACAGTATGAAAAGTGACTTCCAGTTCCCAAAGTTTCGTTTCATTTGGGAGCCAATATGATTTAGTGGCTAGACGAGTTTAAAAGACAAGGAGCTAGAAGAGTTTAACACTTTCAGGGAGGGTGATCAGGTCACTGAATCACCTTGGGCTACTCAGTTAACTGTCGTGTCCTTTAGTAAAACCATCTGTAACACTGAGTGAAAACACCCCCACATCCCCCCAAAAATACCCAACCTCTTTGAGAAACAGATGCTTAAGTCTGGTTCTGTTCTCTAAAGCAAATAAATTACACGAAAAAAGAGCAAGACAAATATGGCACAAGAACAAGACATTCCTTTAGCAACCTTACAAGTCAAGCTGAGACATAGCTGCAGTGAAAGTCTTCTCAACTGCAGTGCTGCATATCATTGAGTTAAAAGCCAGCACAAAATACCCTCTGATGTCTACTCGATTATTAAATGCTTACTTTGAAACTAGAAGGCAAAATTCAGACCTCACTGATATAGCTGCAGCCTCACTGACTTCAGAAAAAACAGTGGAAATCCATGGAGTAGCATCCTGTGAAGTCTGAACTCCATGCTCACGAAAGAAACTTTTAAGTCAAGGAACAGGCATTGCATTCTTTGTTGACACATGTGCTTGCTTGAAAGCACTGTGCATTTTTATGGTACTTTATCAAAGAGAAAACAGTTGTCATGGCCATTGTTCTAATCTGGACACCAGCTCAGAGTGTCGTGTGAGAAACAGCAACACCACTATGACCATATAAAGCTGTACAGCAAATGGAAAAATTAATGTGGCAGTGAAGGCACAAGAATAGAGATCAGGAACCCACCCAGGCTCCATTTCCAGATGTATCAGACACTTCCTGGATGATCATGTACATATCATCAAATTTTGTTCCAGTTTCCTCATCTACAAAATGAAGCTCTTGTTCAAGAGGTTCTGTGCTTTGAGACTGAGATGAAAAAAGCCTTAAAAGATCTGCAGTTAAGGAGTAACTGCACACTGTTAACTATGGCAGCCTTACTTAATTGTTTTCCTTTTCAGTTAATGCATTATTCAATTAATTTGGCTTATCACTGAAAACATTCTGCAGTAGAGGCATACATAGTTTAAACGCCCCATGTGCCATCATCAGCTGAATTAATACTAACTCTTACACAAAATGCACGTGAATGTTGCACTTGAAAGCATGCAGAAGGCCTGTACCCTACTGAAATGCAACGCAGCATGTGGGAAATCTGTAGTTTCAAAGAGCATTACTTGAAGTCACTGACAAAACCTAGGAACACAGTGGTATTTTCAGCAAAGCAGTGTGCTATCAGTGGCACTCCTTTGCATAATCTTGATCACAAGTAGATGCTGCAATTCTGTCCCTGCACACATCAACAGTAGAGTAGGGCTTGACCTTCCCACAGCACAGGGAGCCACTAATGCATACAAAGAGCCTCTCGTGGCATCAAGCCAACAAAACACTGCATTTCTGTGCCTGTACACGGCTGGCAGAGGCAGAAGAGGTGGGAGAACAACCTCACAATCCCCTGCTGCTTTATTTACACCTCAGAGTTGTCATAGTACAATGACTGGGGGCAGACCGAGCTCAGAGAACTGGACATTATTTAGCCCTATGTTCTGGAGCTGGGCTGCATCCTTTGGTTTCTTTTTTCAGTCAAAAACTTCTTTTTCTGTTGTGGTGTGGTTTTGAGGTAGGTTTTTTTTTGTTTTTCGGGTGGTTTTTTTTTTGGGTGGAGGGGTGTGTTTGGGTTTTTTTTGGAGTGGGACAGCACGCATCGAGTGTTCTGCTTGTGTTCCTCTACCCGACACCAGTCCGAAATCCCTGCTGTGCTCTCTCACCTCGCACTTTGAACGCGTCAGAAAACCCAGAGCCCGAAATGCCCGGGGAGCTACCGGCATCTAACGACCAAAAGCTGAACTACAACCCACGGCCGCCGGCCTCCTCAGCCAGAGGAAAACCACTGCCCCTAAACGCCACAGGTTTTCACTTGTTCTGGGGCTCAAGCAGAGGCAACAGAAGGCTAGAGCTGGAATACCAAAATAGAAAAAAAATTCTTGTTACTCAGCAAGATTGGCTCCTACAAAGTCCATCTCTTTGTATTTTTTTTTCTATTCACCACTAGAGCTCTATTAGTAACATGATTTATCCTGATTTTACTAATGAATATAATTTCTTGCACTTGCATTTACTTTAAACAAAGTTGATAGTGTTACGAACTGCTGCTCCTTCCAAAACACATCAAAGAACAAATATTCTGCAGCAATATTAGAGATTTATATATCTGAATTATATTTTTTCCTGCCTTGTTAAAAGACAGGCTCCTCCAATCATGTACAGCCTCCTTACACATGAAGAAAAGTGCTTGGTTTCTGGAAGATTCTGATTTTGTGCTTGATTTAAATGTAAGGCAAAAAAAAGGTTCTTCCCTGGTAACTTCTCTAGAACAAAATAATAAAAATAAAATCAATCAAGTTTGTTGATTTAAAATTTAATTTCAAATATGTTTGCTTTGCAAAGCAAAATAATAATCCTAATACTACAAAAGTAGCATTATTAAGCAGCATGGAGTTTCTGTTCAAGCTTCTGAAGGATTAATTTTGGTTTGCTGAAGTGTTGAACCAGTTTCTGACAAGCATCTTTTTCTGCAAGCAAGGTGGCAGTATTTCCCTCATTTCTGTCCATTCAACCAGCTCACTTAAATGGATTACCTCTGCTGATATTTTTTTTCATTATTTCCATCCATAAATAAAAAAGAGGTGGAGATGACAGGATGATCTCTACTAGTTCCACACACTTGAAAGACTGAGTGATCAAACCAATCACATTCTCTTCCTACAAGTGTACTTCCATTTTTTAAATAAAACCTTTCTTAATGCAAAACATACTTAGACAATCTCCCTAGGAAGAAGATACACATAAATTTATAGTAATCTTATTCAACTAAAAGCAATGATTTTCTTTCAATTCGCATATTTATCCACCAGGATTTTGGTACGAATCACAAGTGTAATAATTACCTAGCAAAAAAAGAAATGAAACAGACCTCATCTTTCAGAATAGTGAAATGTATGTACAAATTAAGATATTATGTTAAAGTCTGAAATGTCTCAGATGTATGTAACCATATCACACCCTCTTTGCTAGCAAAAAGAAATGGTAAATTATGCATGAAGACCATAAACAGCACATTTTAATGGTTACCAGACAGTGAAAAATCAGTCTTTAAGGCACAATACAACTTCAATTTAATATAAACAATCATTTAAACCAAATTTTCTGTTCACTGGCTTCAGGTTAATTTTCATGACGACTGATTTAAACCACTCCTACAAAGTGTAACTGTTTACTCATTCCAAGCCACAGGAAATAATTTTTTTCCTGCAAATACTGCTGCCAGACTCCTGGCTTTTTCTAGCTGCAGTCACACAGTTACTTCTGTAAACAGGATTATGGCATTGGTTCCCTTGGATGTGTGGGAAGCTTCTGGCAGCCTCTGACAGAAGCCACCCCTGTGGCCCTCCTCTGCCAAAACCTTGCCACACGAAAAAATCTCTGGTAGCCTAAGGAAACCATGAAAAGAGTACATTTTTAGTACAATGTAACTACCCGTTCACATTACCTACAGTGATAGCCCCCAATTCACAGCCAATTACTCACGCCACTAAAAACGCTATTTTAAACGGATATGGCTCTGCCGTGTTCCTTCTATGCTTAGAATACAACCGTTCCTGAAAGCTTTTAAGAGCCTCGATTTACCTCAAATACCTTCTTGCCTCAACTCTCAGCAGCTCTTGACTATACAAATCTTCAGACCAAGATCTTCAAGAGAGTTTATGAAATGCTCCTCAAGAGTGGAAGGAACAGCTTTTACCACAACATGCTTTTCATCATTTGTGTTGTATTGAAGGGGAACCATTTGTCTGAAGAAAAAATCCAACCAAGGAAAATATTCTTCCCCAAATTAGGGACTTAAATGGGATATTGTGACCAGAATCTGAAGATACGCCTTCCACAGCAGCATAAAAAATACTACTGGTATAACTAAGAAGTGTGACCATTGTGTCACACGCAGCTCTTTTAGCCTATCTTTTTCATTCTATGTGGGACAGCATTAAATTAGTTGCTCCCACAGGAATCCATTCCACAAACTCAAACCAACCCTTCTTTTGCTTGCTCTGTTATGCTGAGATATTAAGCTGCTGCCTGTGCCATCAGCACATCATTTCTTAGGTGCTGCTCACTTGAATGTTGAGCACCTTGAATCTGATGTGGCATTAAATCTTTTAGAATTCTAGCCTTGACCAAAGCTCTCCAGAAGGCAAAATGTTACATGATTACTAAATTTTTGAGGAATAATTATTTCAAACTCAAGCAGACTGCATTTTTGTAGTTCCCTGAGACATAATGAAGGAATGCAGATCCTGGGAGTGTACAATCTTTGGCTCATGCATAAAGCACAAAGATGCAGTCAGCTATAAATAGCATGCAGGAATAATGCAACCATTACTATATTCTGCTATAGCTGCGCTGCTATTCTGCATGGGGGACATGAAATCCAGGTCTATTCTTCAGCAGCAGAATTAAATCCAAGTTTGTCCACACACACACACAAACACACATCCATAAATAAAATGGTATCATGGAGGAATTAAACTAAAACTTTTAACAGGCTGTTCAGACTCAGTTCAGAAGGGGTTGGGACAAGCCAAACTCTAACATCCTCTGTCTTTCAGGCTGGGATTTGACAGGACACAAATCTCATCATGGACTACTATGCAAATAGGTAACTATAATATAATATAACTTAAAATATTTTTTTCTAATCAGATCACCCTCTTTTTTTTTTTTTTATACTGTATTCCCTTAAGCATCAGGCTTTATCACCACTATTAATATTCATGCTAGCTAGCTTGAAGCATTTATTTATTAATGTCCTCTAAACTCTTCAGCTTGATCATGTGTTTAAGTGATGATCAGGGAATCACAGAATCATGGAATGGTTTGGGTTGAAAGTGACCTTGAAGATCATCTAGTTCCAACCCTTTTGCCATGATGTCCTGGTTTTGGCTGGGATAGAGTTGTTTTTTTTTTTTTTTTTAGTAGTTGGTACAGTGCTCTGTTTTGGATACAGTACGAGAAAAATACTCTGATGTTTTGGTTGTTGCTAAGTAGTGCTTACCCTTAGTCAAGGACTTTTCAGTGTCTCATGCTCTGCCAGTGAGGAAGTGCACAAAAAGCTGGGAGGGAGCATGGCCAGGACAGCTGACTCACAGAATCATAGAACGGTTTGGGTTGGAAGGGGTTCTAGTTCCAACACCTCTGCCACGGGCAGGGACATCTTCCACTAGATCAGGTTGCTCAGAGCCCCCTGAAATGTGGCCTTGAACACTTTCAGGGATGGGGCATCCACAGCTTCTCTGGGGAACCTGTGCCAGTGCCTCACCATCCCCAGAGTAAAGAATTTCTTCCTAGTATCTAATATAAACCTACTCCCTTCCAGTTTAAAGCCATGTCCTCTTGTTCTAGTGCTACAGGCCCTTGTAAAAAATCCCTCTGCAGCTCTCTTGTAGCCCCTTTTAGGTACTGAATGGCCGCAGTAAGGTCTCCCCGAAACCTTCTCCAGGCTGAAAAACCCCAGTCCTCTCAGCCTGTCTTCATAGGAGAGGTGCTCCAACCCTCTGAGCATGTCCTCGGCCCTCCTGTGGACTCACTCCAACAGTTCCACATCCTTCTTACGCTGGGGACCCCAGAGCTGGATGCAACACTGCAGGTGGGTCTCACCAGAGCAGAGCAGAGGGGCAGAATCCCCTCCCTTGCCCTGCTGGCCATGCTGCTTTTGAGTTCCCAGCCTGAATAAGCTTTTTATTCAGAGGAAAAAAAATTGAATTTGAATTTGCTACACACTTGCTTACTCTTCTCACAAGCTTCCCACTACTGCTCTGCAAACATTTCACATACTTCTTCATGTCTTCTAGAGCATTTCCGACGAAGAGCAAGGGGATATGAGAATATACTCTTTGTATATGGTTAAATTTTGGAAATATGCACAATTACTGTGGCAGCACGCACGTACCGAGGGCACGGTTCAAAAACTTCTCCTTCTGGCAGCGCAACCGGCTGTGGGATGTCTCCTCCAACCTGTGTGGCTGTGGGGTGATCCCTCCATCCTGTGTGGCTGTGGGGTGATCCCGCCAACATGTGTGGCTGTGGGGTGATCCCTCCAGCCTGTGTGGCTGTGGGGTGTTCCCTCCAGCCNGGAAATATGCACAATTACTGTGGCAGCACGCACGTACCGAGGGCACGGTTCAAAAACTTCTCCTTCTGGCAGCGCAACCGGCTGTGGGATGTCTCCTCCAACCTGTGTGGCTGTGGGGTGATCCCTCCATCCTGTGTGGCTGTGGGGTGATCCCGCCAACATGTGTGGCTGTGGGGTGATCCCTCCAGCCTGTGTGGCTGTGGGATGTCCCCTCCATCCTGTGTGGCTGTGGGGTGATCCCTCCAACCTGTGTGGCTGTGGGATGTCCCCTCCAGCCTGTGTGGCTGTGGGGTGATCCCGCCAACATGTGTGGCTGTGGGATGTCCCCTCCAACCTATGTGGCTGTGGGGTGATCCCGCCAACACGTGTGGCTGTGGGGTGATCCCTCCAGCCTGTGTGGCTGTGGGGTGATCCCTGTGGCCAGCGTGACGCGCGGGCTGTCTCCTGTGCTATCCCACACCTGTTCCCCTGGCTGTTACCTCACTAAGAAAAAAATGACCCGTCAGAAAAATGCTTAGAAACGTTTCCCGTTTCACCACACAGCTGGAGTGGGGTGTTACAGCCGGGTTGAACAGCTGAGAGAAGCGCCGGCACACGGCAGCTCCCGCCCCTCGCTGGGACCTGCTGGGTGAGGGGAAGGAGAGGTTCCTCGGCTGTACCACTGCGGGCCTTGCGGGTGAAGACGACATGAGGCGACTGCCGCTCGGCTCGGCACCATCCGGCTCCTTCGAGCCGACCGGGGCCGGACCGCAGCGCAGCACCCCAGCGCTACATCCCGCTCGCTGCCCCGGCGCCCGGGCGCGCTCCCGGCCCACCTCTTCCCCTACTCGGCGCCCCCCCGCGCGGCGAATGGTGCGAGC